>CM032452.1:34557839-34583832 GCA_019049505.1 Pachyrhynchus sulphureomaculatus
TTTCCACCAAAAGCTGATCAAACCATTTTTTTCACCTCATCCGATTTTTTTAGAGTTGAAATATGGAAACTGGGCTTATACAACTGATTTTTTTAGGTTATGTTCATGTAGTACCAAGTATGATACCTCATTATAAAGTTAAAAGATGGCACTACAGAACGGACAAGAAATTCAAATTTGAATAGGGTCTGTAGTAGTGGTGGGTCGTTGACGCTTTTACAGTCAACGAAACGAGACAAGTTTATCTTCGATGATAAACTAGTTTATAAAACAGTTTAATTTTCGACTTGTTTCGACCGTTGTCGTCGTCCGTTCGCGTCGAGATATATATATATATATATATATATATATATATATATATATATATATATATATATATATAAAATGTCCTAGAACGTAGTCGACCATAAAGAAACTTGGTCACTGAGTCACAGCTGAAACGCCACTAGTCGTAAGCAAAGCGGGGTAAATGCAACGCGACAGGATGCTATGGATCGGTTTGTGGGACAACCCCATGTCGAATGGCTGGCTCGGTGTTACCAGGTGTTGTGATATATATGTATATATATATATATATATATATATATATATATATATATATATATATATATATATATATATATATATAAATGTCCGTTATAATTCAAAGCCATGTAATACTGAACCAGTTAGAGTCACAAAATGTTACATTTCCACATATTTTTATTTATTTTGAATTGAATTCTCCATCATTGGCTATCTTCTACTATCTTGAAACTAATTTATATCCTTTTTTGACCTGTATACCTTAGTTTTATATTGTAACATTCATTTTTTCCTAGATTTTAAGACCATGTAATGTTACTGATTTTTCCATTTCAAATTCTACTTATTTTCATTTTTGTATCGAACGGTATATTAATAAGAGATTCCAAGACGTCCGGTATAGTGTGTTGTGCGGGTTCCTGACCGAATCTCTCGCTACGCCGCGATTGGTGAAATGTTTGATCCGCAGTTTTGATTGGAGCGTCGTGATATTACCGGCAAAAGTCGCACGATTATTTAAGGCTCCTCAGAGCTTGAATCGAGGTGGTTTTCCATCAAGCCGCAACCAGGCTGTTTTCCGCCAAGCCGCTGCCAGGTTGTTATTTTACCATCTAGCCGTCAGGCTAATTGTCATGAAAGTCGCCAAGTAGGCTTCCTTCAACTGAGCTAAAAAAAAAAAAAGAAATAAAGCTCAGAACAACCAACATAAAAGCACCAGTTTCTTCAATAAAAGCCGTAGTGGGCTTTCTAAGTGTTTGTTAAGAAAAAGTGTGAAATCGGGCGTAGTCGATCACAGCAGGAATAAAAAACAGTAAGTCAACAAAACTCCCTTCAATAGACTTATTCGAGAGTAGTGCCTTAACTGCAATGTAAAACAGACTAAAAAGTGAAGTGTAAAAGCACGATTTCTCGTCTTCGGGGGTTATAATAGTCTAAAATTTTAATGTAACAACTACTAGTTAGGCTAGAATTTGTTAGGTAAAACTGTAAAGGTTAGAACTTTTCATTTTAAAAACATGAATAAATTTTCTTTTTGTTGATTAAAGCTAGTGTCTCACTGAATACCTATTTTTCTTTTCGGGATAAGTTGTACTAGACTAATTCTTTTTAGTAATATCCATAAAACACTTCAGTTTTTTCTCATTTTTTTTAGCTGAAGTTAAATCCTTTCTATTTTAAAATGAGTGGTGCCCAAAAGACTTGTACAACTGAAGCTTTTTAAAAAATAGAAAATAATTCCAACAAGACGTAAGACAAATATCTCTTACCCATATCTCTCTACCAAAGAAAACTGAGCTAGTGTGTGTTTAATTTCTTTAGTTCTTTTAAAATCAGGTTTCACTCAATTTATTATCAGAAATTAAAGCGGGGCTGCAAGAAAATTGCGCTCAAGCGTGGGACAAACAACTTCTCACAGGGTACAAAAAAAGATGCCTCAAACTGAGAACACTTTTTCACATCTTACAAAATGACGCAGTGTACGTGGGGCGCAATTAAACACCTTTTCATAGGCTACAAAATGACACCACAACGTGCAGGCAAGTTTTCAAAAGTTACAAAATAGCGCTGTCAACGCGGGGCTTTTGGAATTTTATTTTTTAAAGGGTTCAGTGTACTAGCTTTCGAACAAAATAAAAGCTCTAACTTTGCAGATATTTTTATTTCATAATATTTATTAAACGAAACTACACTATAGCAGTAAGACAAAAGCAGGAAATTTGTAGAATTTTTTTATTTCAATTTATCTGATATAGATATTTGAATTTTGTTGTTGACTCTAAGATAAGAGATTCCTACTTTTTCCTTAAAAGCTACCTTTATAGTTCAGATTAGCGGATGTGCTGGTCTACTTTAAATCTTGCACTGTTGAATTTATTTACTTTGCGGTGAACTGAAAAAAAACTATACGTTTTTTTCTCACCTATATTTTGCATGAATATTAAAAATACTTTGCTGATACGAAACGGTATTTGGAGATTTTTTGTTGAAAATTCTTAAGATATCTTAGTAAAGGAATTTTAATACAAGGCGATACTTAGAATTTTTTTTTTGAAATTGTCGAAGATTTTTTTAATGTTTAGTAAAGAAGTTTACATATTTTAAGTGCCTTTACATATTTTTTTATTTAGACTATTGGGAGCACAGGAGAAATATTTTCACGACTTTTTAAACAGTTCTTTTAAATAGTATTCATTTATCATGGAAGCCTTCAATTTTAAAGTCAATCACCTACTGGAATATGAATTAGACTATGAACTGAAAATCCGTCGTACTTTCTCAGAACGTCCGGTCGCGGATAAAAGAAAGATTCTAACGAGGATCTTAAGTAAAGAAATTAATGAGCCGGGAAAAACGATAAAAATAGGGGATGGCACCCTGTCTTTTACAGAAGAAACGGCTGGTATCGAAAAGAGTTTAAATTCTATCCAAAACTTAATCGATAGTTATGACGGCGATCCAAATGATTCACTTGTACACCGGGTTAAATCACGTTTATCGCATGTAGCGGGTCGCGTACAAAGAATTCCCATGCCGGATGACGAAGAGGAAGCGTCGAAGTTCTCCAAATATGTTCAAGAAACAATAGCTACGTGTGTACTCATGGAAGCAAATCTTGCAGAAAAGATAGCTCCTGGTCATGAGTTACCACAGCTGCCTATTACAACCCCAGTCATAAACGTACCAGCTCCAATCGTGAATTGCGCAGCCAGAAATATTCCTGTCAGCGAATGGCAATTGAAATTTAATGGAGACTCAAAGAGACTCTATCCTTTTTTTTGGAGAGGCTGATGAAATAGCTCAAGCTAGGAAAGTATCGGAAGATGAACTTTTCAGCTCTGCTGTTGAATTTTTCACTGGCGATGCTTTCATTTGGTTTAGAAGCATAAAATCAAGTGTCAACGACTGGCATTCCTTGGTAGATAGGCTAAAGAAGGACTTCTTGCCCTGTGATGAGGATGAAGAATTGTGGTTGGAAATAAAGAGGAGGCTACAAAAGAAGAATGAGTCCACTGTGATTTTTATTGCCCACATGGAATCTTTATTTGGTAGGTTATCCACCAAGCCTTCGGAAAGTACCAAAGTTAAATTTATACGTAGGAATATTCTGCCTAGTTTCGTCAATCGGTTAGCTCTACTAGATATTAATTCGGTAGCCGAACTCGCCGGGTTATGTAGAAAACTTGAAGAGTCCGATTATTTGTTGGAAAAGAGCAGACCAAAAAGCGAAACTAATATACATCAAGTAGAGTATAATCCAAATGGCCGAAGTGGAGTCTCGACAAATAAAGTTGGGAATGTAAATCGGAACTCTAGGAGTAACCAGAAAACGGGTAAAAGAAAAGATAAGGATTCTAAAATTAGCGACACTGCAGCTAAAGTGAATGACAAGTCGGTTTTACCTAAGGCAATTTCCACGTGTTGGAATTGCGAAGGTCCGAATCACACTTACCAAAATTGTACAGCACCTAAGAGGGTATTTTGTTTCAAATGTGGAACAACTGGTGTGAGACTAGCATCATGCCCCAAATGTACAAAAAACGAGTAAGGACGGTATATTACCGAGGCGGATATACTAAGTCCAACAAAAAAGCCTCTAATCATTCGGCTAAGTCACAAGCTCACGTTCGCAGTAAAGCCCCTAATCCAAAACGTTCTAGAAACACGGATGGAAAAAAATATTCCAATAGATCAGATTGGACTAAATGGTTACAAAAAGTTTCTGATTTTTTTAAGTCTAATAAAAATTCTCCTTCTCAAGTTAAAACTCCTGTTTCTCCAAATGGTCACATGTCTCCTTTATTCGTGCATAAATATTTAGATAATAGACCGCATATCGAGATAAATCTATTAGGTGCCCATTTCTCGGCTTTATTTGACTCTGGTGCAAATGCCTCCGTTTTAGGTCAGAATGGTATTAAAATTTTAAGTCGTTTAAGTATAAAAATATGCCATGTCAAAAATAGAAGTGTTACCACTGCAGATGGCAGCCGTCTAAAAGTTTTAGGTACGGTTGAGTTGCCGCTAGTCTGCAATGGTCATTGTTTAGTAATCTCTGCTCTATAGTACCTTCTCTATCACATACTTTGGTTTTAGGATGTGATTTTGCACAAAAATTCGGAATTTTAGTAAATTTTAAAAATAATTCGTGGTATCCACAGTCCCTAGAAGTCAACTCTCAAACAAGTTTTAGAGATTGTTATTCAGAAAGTTCTTTAGAAAACCTTTTCTCGCGTCTATGTACCCTAGATGATCTCTCGCGGACGGAACGCTTAAGAGCAGAAAAAGTAATAAGCTCTTTCAATGAAATAAGTAGTAAAGATAGGTTAGGCCGAACGAATAAAATCAACATGTCTATAGATACGGCTGATGCCAATCCTGTAAAGACAAGGCCCATCGCCATGTCTCCGAACATGTCAAAAGTATTGAATAAGGAGTTAGACGAAATGTTGAAACTCGGAGTGACATCGTCTAAGCTATGACGGAAGAAAGCTCAACGAGATCAGCAAATTTGATAACTATCCATTACCGAACATCGACAGAATTTTGACATCACTCAGGAATGCTAAGTATGTATCTTCGATAGACCTTAGAAAGGCTTTCTGGCAAATTCCTTTAGACAAATCCTCTAAGGAAAAGACCGCTTTTGCAGTAGTAGGCCGAGGTCTATTTCAGTTCGTCACTATGCCGTTTGGTCTAAAGAACGCTGCTCAAACTCAGCAACGTTTAGTGGACGCTATATTTGGTCCGAAATATGAGCCACATATTTTTACCTATCTCGGGGATATTTTAGTAACATCGGGAGACTTCGAATCGCATATTCGCTTACTTAAGGAAGTAAAAGATAAATTGAAAGAGGCCGGACTGACGATAAATTTGAGCAAATGTGATTTTTTCAAAACTTCTCTAAAGTTTTTAGGCTATATTGTAGGCTCAAATTCCTTGCGTACCGATCCGGATAAAGTAGCAAGCATGGTTAATTATGCGAGACCTACTAATACTACGGAAGTTAAGCGTTTCGTAGGGATGTGTTCATGGTATAGACGTTTTATTGAGAATTTTTCTACCCTGTTGTCGCCTATTAATGATCTTTTGAAAGGACGAAAAAAAGGACAATCAATAGATTGGACAAAGGCAGCCGAAGAATCTTTTATAAAGATTAAAGAGCTATTGGTTTCAGCTCCAATTTTATCCCAACCAGATTTTTCCCAACAGTTTTATATTTCTAGTGATGCTTCTAATACCGGTTTAGGGGGCGTCCTAACACAGAAAATCAATGGTGAGGAAAGAGTGATAGCGTATGCCAGTAGAACTTTGTCAAAGGCTGAACGTAACTACTCGGTTGTTGAAAAAGAATGTTTAGCAGTACTCTTTAACATCGAAAAGTTTCGACCTTACATAGAAGGTGTTCCTTTCACAGTCATAACAGATCATTATAGTTTATTGTGGCTTAATTCTATTAAAAACCCTAGTGGCAAACTAGCGCGTTGGGCGATTAGGCTGAGACAACATACATTTAATTTAATTTGGCCAAAAATGCGTTTTGTTATCTTAAAGTTTGTGAGGACTTGTGAAGTATGTGGAGCGCAGAAATCTCCAAATGCACTACCTATGGGACTGATGGGGAAAGAGAAAACGGTCAATTACCCTTTTCAAGTCATAGCAGCTGATCTAGTAGGCCCATTTTCACGTTCAAAAAAGGGAAATAAATGACTTTTCGTAATTTCTTGCTGGTTAACAAAGTATACCGTGTTATTTCCTTTGAAAAGCTCTAAAGCCGAATGCTTTTTGAAAATTTTAGAAAATGATATTTTTCTAATCCACGGAGTTTCATCGCTTTCGAGATGCGATAACGGTACTCAGTTTACTTCTGTGTGTTTTAAGAGCTTAAGTGAGACATATAGTTTTAACATCCGTTTTAATCCCGTGTACACCGCAAGACACGAAGTAACAGGGTTCACACCGTCTTTCTTAGTTTACGGCAGACATATACCTCTATCTGGATCGTACTATAAAAATTTAGATTTGGATGTCAATGTTGACAGCGAAATAATTCCGGGTAACAGGGGTGCGTACGCCGAAAATTTAAAGGGTTTAAAAGATATTTTCACCGACGTGTGTAGTAGGATACATAAGGCTTATGAACGGAACAGTAAGTCTTACAACCTTAGGAAAAGGGATTTTTGCTTTAAAATAGGTGATCACGTTTGGCGAAAAAATAAAATTCTTTCCAGTGCAGCTGATAAATTCACATCTAAGTTGGTACCTAAGTACCAACACACCTTGCGTGATAAGAGAAAAGATTTCAGATCTAGTTTATGGTTTAGTTAATTTAGATGGGACTAAAGTGGGACGATGGCATATTAAAGACTTAAAACCATTCAACGGACCTAGCCCTAGTGAAAGTTTGTCAGAAGAAGAATAATTTATATTTAAATTATCTTAATTGCTTTAATTTATTTTTTTGATGTTGCTCTGTAGAGGTGACGACCTCGTTTTTTTGACTGTTATAAAGTTGAGCTGAGGATAGCTTACTTTTATAGTTTTTGCTAAGGTTTTGGGTACTGATCATATCCAAACTTAGGTTGATTGTGGTTGATGTTTAGCATCGACTCAGTTTTTGCGAGCTTGCGAAGGAGTCACACTCAGGATATATCATAAGACTGGTATGTCGGTGGTCGCGGGATTTGATTTGCTTATGACCCCAAATAATATCCAGTTCTTGACACTTGGAAGCGAAATTTTGATTAGAGGCAATCCAAGGTGATCTTGAGTTAGGACAAGCGCAAGATGTAGCTCGTGTAGTATGATGTTGAGTCAAAAATTTTTTTATGAGCAATTTCAAAGTTTGTTACCCGAGTGGGTGTATTTTTATTACCTTAGTGGTATATGTTGGGTGCAATTAAGAGTAAATAGATTTTGGTTTATCCTGTAAGTCTAAGACTTGGATTATTTCGGTTTAGATCTTCTTCTGAATTGACAAACTGAGGGTACTTTCTATTCTTTTCAGAGCCGTTTAAACGATTACCTTTGATTCACAAATTTTTTGAAATTTTTTTTGCATAGACTCATAGGGGTCTGATGAGTTTTTTCGGTTTACTATCAGATTGATAGGAAATTGAAGTTCTGCAGGAGAACTAAAGGCTGATCATTTACAAGAGATGAGAGCAGAGTAAGACAGTCGTTTCACAAAGAAATGATCAAAATCTGATACCGAGATGAGAACCTTGTCAAGAGAGGCTAAGCGCAGTGAAGGAAGATTCCTAACCGAATTTTTAGATTTCCAAGAGGTAATCTAGAAGTTTGGGCTGACAGAAAACGGTTATGCCTGATACCTGTAGCAGTTTCTTCTAGAGGCTATTGTTTAGGGAGACGATTAAACACCATGATCGAATATTTTAGCTGTCAACGATGTTTTCTTCTTGTTTCTGATTAAGCTGGAAAAAGCTCTTGTCGTCTTCAAGAGTTTTGTTGCGTTGCCACCAAAAATTTGAGAAATTTTTGCTTCATGTAGCTTTTTAAGCTCATTTTCGTTTTTTTTTTAAAAATTTCGTTAGAAGCTTGGATAAGTCAACCTTGTAAACCTTTTAGGTTGTATCCCATGAGTTATCTGTTTTTACAGGCTGTAATGCACCGGGTGCTAACAGATGCCGTTACGACGTTTGGCAGGGAGTTAGTCTTCCTGAGGAACAGACTGATTGGAAGGGTAGTCTATGGGGGGTGAACGTTTGACCTTTGGGACCTTTAGGGGTTTTGTTACCCAATGGTTATTTCTATTTGAACCAAAGGAGAGCCTAGCTACTGTAGTCGACCTCAGCTCCAATTAGCCTATTAGTGGTGACAGGCTGTTGGCAGTAGTGTGTTTCGGAACACCCTATTGATTAAATTTTTTTTTGACTTATGGTGGTGTGGTAGACACCGTTTTTAGTTTAGTGGATGCTATAATCTACTCCCTTTTGTTGGTGGACACCAGGTCACCAATTCTGTATTTTATTGTCTCCACCATTCAGTATAATCGTGGTGAGGTGTTTGTCTCCTGTTATGTGGGATGGATTGAATGTTTTTCGTTGTTGTTCTAGGGCGAGACCAGTACACGAGGGTTCTTCATGCAACTTGAAGAGGCGCAATGCTGGTTAAGTTTTATATCTCTGTGTAGCCACCCTGAAGAATGATGGAGGGCGTTTTTTTTTCTGGCTCATGTTTCTAGGCAGATTTGTCACTTTGGTGCGATGTGCCGAAGATTTGGTTAGCTTTTGCTAAGAGCTTTCACCAAGCTCAGTATGGAGTAATCATAACCAAGAGTTTGGGATTTGAACTCCTGTATATATGTCTGTATATATTTCTGTATATATTTCTGTATATATTTCAGTGTATGTTCGTTGCCTGAGGGCATGTGCTCAAAATGTGTGATTTTGAGTCGTTTTGCTTATGGACTCCCATATATAGGATTATGACTTTAGGGAGGTCCTATTTCGAGACTAGCTGTCTCACACAGTTATGTTGGGAATGTTTCCTTGAATGTTAGTTGTGCGCAGACTAATCATTCTGTTCTTAGTGAACATTGCTTTTTGAAGCAGGATCATTCAGTTTGGTGAATTTTAGCTTTTATAGCTATTCACTGTGTTTAGGGTGAATTTTAGCTTTTATAGCTATTCACTGTGCCTATAGTGATATAGTTAGCTTTTATAGCTGCTCACTATGTTAAAGGCGAGATTGTTCTTTTAGAACGCAGACTTTGTGTAGTCGAGGACTACTTACAGAGTGTTTTCTTGGCGAGGAGCCGAGGTTTTTCTGGCGATATACCAGAGTGTTTTCTTGGCGAGGAGCCGAGGTTTTTTCTGGCGATATACCAGAGTGTTTTGTTGGCGAGGAGCTGACGTGTTTTCTGGCGATTAACCAGAGCGTTTTCCCCTGGCGATTTTTGCATGCCTGGATGTCTCAGGACGTCGACATTGCGCGATGTAGCGTTTTCCCCCCACCCGCCTGGCGATTTTAGCATGTCTAGATGTCTTAGGACGTCGACATTGTGCGATAGAGTGCGATTATTTTCCGAGTGCGACTAGTAGTGATACTAGATTTAGAATGTTCTCTTAGCGATGAGCTAGAGCATGGATGGCGATTTTTCCCGAGCGTTTGTCTGGATATTTATCCAGATATTATTTTTTTTTTTGGCCTAGTGCTAAATGGTCTGACAAGACTTTTTCTTTTTAGTGTAAGTGTTTGCACTAGAATCATTTTTTTTATTTTTTTCTTTATTTAAGAATTTTTATAAATTTCTTTTGCTGAAATAGAAAATTTTCAGACAATTCTTAAAAGATTTTAAGGGGGGTGTTTCATATTTTATTTCAGTTCACCTTTTTTTGATTTAGACAAGAGTCTAGACAAAGTTATTTTTTTTTGTTTTGGTAACAATGACAGAGCTGTTTCTTTTATATAAGAAGACCGCGATTGTTATTTCGGAAAGGTATTTCCTATGTTCATGCAAGGATTTTTATTTACTTTTTGATGTACTCAACCTTAGTGCTTAATTAAGTTAAGTCTAGTTATAAGATTCTTGTGTACATGCAAAGATTTTTATTTGGTTTTCATTGTACTTAATATTAGTGCTTAATTGAATTAAGTCTAGTAGTAAGGTCCGAGTTTGTAATTTTGTTTTAAGTTCTGACCTTAGTATTAAGTGATAGTGTACCACTTTGTACCTTTTTCATAAGTAGCCTTAGTTTAATAGACTAGTGTAGTCTAGTTCTTTTTGGAAGGGGGTAAATGTAACATTCATTTTTTTTCCTAGATTTTAAGACCATGTAATGTTACTGATTTTTCCATTTCAAATTGTACTTATTTTCATTTTTGTATCGAACGGTATATTAATAAGAGATTCCAAGACGTCCGGTATAGTGTGTTGTGCGGGTTCCTGACCGAATCTCTCGCTACGCCGCGATTGGTGAAATGTTTGATCCGCAGTTTTGATTGGAGCGTCGTGATATTACCGGCAAAAGTCGCACGATTATTTAAGGCTCCTCAGAGCTTGAATCGAGGTGGTTTTCCATCAAGCCGCAACCAGGCTGTTTTCCGCCAAGCCGCTGCCAGGTTGTTATTTTACCATCTAGCCGTCAGGCTAATTGTCATGAGAGTCGCCAAGTAGGCTTCCTTCAACTGAGCTAAAAAAAAAAAAAAAGAAATAAAGCTCAGAACAACCAACATAAAAGCACCAGTTTCTTCAATAAAAGCCGTAGTGGGCTTTCTAAGTGTTTGTTAAGAAAAAGTGTGAAATCGGGCGTAGTCGATCACAGCAGGAATAAAAAAAAACAGTAAGTCAACAAAACTCCCTTCAATAGACTTATTCGAGAGTAGTGCCTTAACTGCAATGTAAAACAGACTAAAAAGTGAAGTGTAAAGCACGATTTCTCGTCTTCGGGGGTTATAATAGTCTAAAATTTTAATGTAACAACTACTAGTTAGGCTAGAATTTGTTAGGTAAAACTGTAAAGGTTAGAACTTTTCATTTTAAAAACATGAATAAATTTTTTTTTTGTTGATTAAAGCTAGTGTCTCACTGAATACCTATTTTTCTTTTCGGGATAAGTTGTACTAGACTAATTCTTTTTAGTAATATCCATAAAACACTTCAGTTTTTTCTCATTTTTTTTAGCTGAAGTTAAATCCTTTCTATTTTAAAATGAGTGGTGCCCAAAAGACTTGTACAACTGAAGCTTTTTAAAAAATAGAAAATAATTCCAACAAGACGTAAGACAAATATCTCTTACCCATATCTCTCTACCAAAGAAAACTGAGCTAGTGTGTGTTTAATTTCTTTAGTTCTTTTAAAATCAGGTTTCACTCAATTTATTATCAGAAATTAAAGCGGGGCTGCAAGAAAATTGCGCTCAAGCGTGGGACAAACAACTTCTCACAGGGTACAAAAAAAAGATGCCTCAAACTGAGAACACTTTTTCACATCTTACAAAATGACGCAGTGTACGTGGGGCGCAATTAAACACCTTTTCATAGGCTACAAAATGACACCACAACGTGCAGGCAAGTTTTCAAAAGTTACAATATAAATGTGTCTATTCTTCCACATTCACAAGTAATTATCACCCACCATGTTTCAGAAATGTGTCTGATTATGCTTCTCTTTTCTTCTTATCCATAAGATTTTCCAAATCGTCCTTCCTTGACTCGTTCAAAACTCTGTTTGTGATCCAATTTACCCACCTGAATTTCGAGATTATTATGTAGTACCACATTAAGTCCTTCTGTATGCCGTTTTCCCCAGTGTCCAAACTTCGCTTTTCAAAAAGTAGACTTTGTTTTCTCTACAAAAGCCTTCTCCACAGTTCAATTCTCCATCATCATCTCCATAATTTACCTACACTCTTCTATTTCATCTGTAAAACTATATAGATGTGTCCATTCTTTAAACATTCCCTTCACAAGTAATTGTGTTAACCCGTCAATTTTTCAGAATGTGTCCAAATCATCTTTGTATCTATAAAATTTTTGAAAAATCTTTCATTGATATCATTTAATACTTTTTTTGTTTGTGACCCAATTTACTCAACTTGGCCTCGTCATTCTATTGTAGCACCACATTCAAAAGTATGCCTTTTTCTTCTCTCCATATCCATGTGCCAGCAACCAAGACATATGTGTCTATTATCCGACATTCACTTATGAAATAACTGTCTTGCCCTTCATGTTTCAGAATGTGTCCATTTTTAATAATTAACTATAATTTTTTTCTGTCAAATAATTCTCCAGTGATTCGATTCAATACTTCTTGGTTTCTAATCCAATTTGCCTAACTTTATGTTCATTATTCTTCTGTGAGGGCGCATCTCAAACTTCTACATGCCTTTTTTCTTCTCTCAGTGTAACATACTCCTCGTGTTTGGTTTCCAGAAATAATTTCAAACTCCTGTATCAAAATTGTTTGAAAATCGTTTTCTTTTTTGTTCAAAAAAGCTTCCTTTGCTTGCGGGGTCCTGCTACGCAACAGTTTTTAAATCGACCGTTTCTATACAATTTAATTTTTTTTTTGGGTTTATCTATTATGGATTTTTTTTAATTAGAAAACTTTTCTGGGAAAGAATTGCATACCCAAAAAAATATTTTTAAAAAAGCTTACGAATTAAGACCATTTTAGTTTGGTCCACGGTTTAACTCATTTTTCATATATTTCTTATGATTATATATTTTCTGCAGCTCAAAAGTAGGTTTAAAATACGAAAATGTTTATAAATAATAAAAACATACTCGACATGTGTGAAGCAAATTAAAAAGTCATTACAATGGCAAACTCGAAAAGGAAAGCAGTTAAGGACGCATTGGAAAAAAACGTATGGTTTTTAAAACTGAGTACAGCACTCTATTCAGTAATATGCTTCTGAATTTTTTTTTATTATTAAGATTATAATTTCTCGATTAGTTTCCTTTTTAAGGTAACACTAATTTTAACACATGTATTTCTAAGTAGATGGAACTCTTCATCTTTAGCAATTGTCTATAAAATTTATCATTTCTCTGTAGCTTAGTGTAGCTATGCCCTTTAACTATTTGACATCAATAAATTAGTTTAATTTTTTTTTCTTCTTCTCAGACTATGTTATTGTTTGCTTTTTTGTATCATTTTTTCAAATGGTTCTTTTTTTCCTTGATTTGAATCTGTAGCTCTTTCGCCACAATATGTTAAGCTATTGGACTAGCATGCTTCCAAAAGGAATCATCAAAATTTAAACCTTTGACTGACGTGATACTGGAATATAGAATCCATCGATTTCTCCATTTTATTTTTCATTTTCCTGCCATAGCCATATTTCTGAAATAAATGGTAATTAACGTTTTGCGACGGTTTCATGATCAGTTAACAGGACCAGGAGCCAGGAGCGGCTAATCAAGGTCCAAATACGTACGTATTAGGTCCTGTGCAGTTCATCTCCGGCTGCAGTTCGGTGGTCCAACCTTTGTTCCCTGGAGGGGCGTTGGTCAGTCCTAGAAGGTAGTTGAGCATAAAGAAACTTGGTCACTGAGTCACAGCTGAAAGGTTATTAGTCGTAAGCAAAGCGGGGTGATTGCAACGCGACTTACGACGACCGTCAGGATGCTATGGATCGGTTTGCGGGACAACCCCATGTCGAATGGCTGGCTCGGTGTTACCAGGTGTTGTGATATATGTGGATATATACATATAAATATGTCCGTTATAATACAAAGTTATGTAATATTGAACCAGTTAAAGTCACAAAATGTTACATTTCCACATATTTTCATTTTGAATCCAATTCTCCGTCATTGGCCATTTTCTACTCTCTTGAAACTAATTTATATCCTTTTCTGACCTGTTTGCTTTAGTTTATATACATGTGTCTATTTTCTCACATTCACAAGATATTTTGCTAGCCCACCATCAGAAATGTGTCTGATTATTCTTCTCTTATCCATAAGATTTTCCAAACAGTCCTTCCTTGACTCATTGAAAACTTTGTTTGTGATCCAATTTACCCAACTGAGTGTCAAGATTCTGGTGTAGCACCACACGTGTGCCGTTTTTCTTCTCCAGTGCCTAAACTTCGTATTCGAAATAAGTTACCCCAAAAGTAGACTCTTTTCTCTACTAACACCTTCCCCACTTCCACTTGCTGCCATAGTTTTTACATTTACCGAGTGATGTTTGGTTTTAAATATTATGATACGTTCTTGTAGCGATTTTAAATTCAACGTTTTGATGAAACTTCATCTTTTGGGTTTACCTACTATATATGTAATTTTTAAAAATCCCTACTATTTTTAGAAACAATATATAGAATAAGGTTACTTTAATTTGACCTATTTTTATTTTATTTTATTTTATTTATTGACATATTTATCATTTTTTTTTTTTTGTAATTCCATTTTTTCATGGAAAAAAAATTAGAAAACTGTAGTAAAAAATCAAGTTCTAATCAAGCTGTTAATTGACTGCTAACATTTATATCACATTATATTGCTGCTTTCCTACAAAAGTAACAAAGTACAAAAAAAGAAACAAAACTTTATAGAAATATATTTTACCAAATTTCTCTTCGAAAATCTAGGTGGTAAAAGCTTATTTTTCCCTAGTCACTATTGTCGAGAAGCAGCTAATTACTGGATATTTTAATACAATTATTATTATTATTACATAATGAGTAGGTAATACATTAAAATTTGTATGGACTAGAATAGATATTCCACTTACCATATATGCATCGAAAGGCCCGTTGAGTGTGGTGAGACCATGATAAATAATAATAAGAACTTATAATGTTAGCCTAACAATGTCTTAAATAATCTTATAAATTAACTGGTTTAGTTTATTAAAAAAAGAGCTATTATAAAATAAACATTAGTACAGGATCACATTTAGGGGTAACATAGTAAACGTAATTCTAAAATTTTTATATTTTGAAAAGCGTAAGCATACAGACTTCACGCCCTAAAGTTAACTCGTCTCCAGTAGATGGATGTTTGACATTAAGTGGACCTTCAAGTCTGCTTGTTCTAGGATCTAAAAGTTAGTTGAGCGCATACGTGCAAAGAAAGTCTGTACGTACGTCTTGAGGAAATACATTGGAAAATAATCGATTTTATTTCCTCAAGACAATATTTATACCAAATGATTGGTAAAGTTGGAACCCACGGTTCATCAGTCCAATCTTATTTATAGTTAGTTACTGTTTATGTGTCATAATGTTATAATTATATATTATATTTATTTACAAGAAAATTTATTGTTTTATTTATCCGTTACGCCACAGAAATATAACTATCACTACAAAAAAGAAAAAAGTGGAACATAGACAAAAAAATCAAATACACCCTGGTGTTTCTGTTATCTTGATAAAACATTCTAAATTTTCGTCCCAAAATTCACGTTTAAAATGAACCAACAATCGAAATTTGTTCTTTAAATATTTCAAATTCAGGACAGCAAAATTATGAGGAGGTATTTTTCTACTCCTAATACAGAGGAATACTTCCTAGCGTTTCTTCGACCCCATATACTTTCTTTTTATTTAAAAAGTACGATTGTTTGAAAAACATATTTATACTTCAAGTGATAACTTACCACATTTTTTTATATGCTTAAAAAAACTTGTATGGAAAGTGTAACTCATAATTTTCATTAGTCTTAGCAACCAAACATTCAACAAGATGTATTGTTGGTTGCGTTTAGTATTATTACGGCATAGTTTTTTTTAAATTTAGTTCCCGGCTTATTACAATTTGGGACATGGATACTAAAAATCTAATGTTCCACAAGTTTAGCTGCCAATTAATAGACGTCGCACCAATCAACAAAAGCTTAATGTAGACAACTCCTTATACTTTAAGCAGTATATTTGGTTGCTTATTAAACAGTAGAACATAACACAAAATACAAAAGAAAGTTAGATTGAAAATATTTTTTATAGGCAACTAGCAATTTTCGTAAGGCTTAGTTAGGTACTTATTCACAGTAAGGCGCTAGAAGCGGCACGATGATACTAAATTTTTTCTTTGAATTATTTGCCGTTTACGTCATGCGGTTAGTGCGCGCATTTTGTGTTTTTTTTTTTATGTTTTTAATCACATTTCTTAGTGTTAGTGATATTAACTAAGTTTCAAAAAGAGTGGAATCTTATCGAAAACGCATCAAGAAATGTGTGGTATCTGGATGGACAGATTTATTCAGTAAAAGACATACTTTTCCCAAAAACAATATGGTGCTTTTCTCGAAATAGATAAATCAAGTGCCAAATCCAGTGCTAGACAATAAAACCCATGAACAAATTTATTAAACTTATCAAGTATGTGATATACATTTGGAGAATGTGATAAAGTGCCATGTACGAAAAGGGGCTTGAAACAGACTGCATTTCCAACGAATCGTTTACCACCGTTATCACAAGAAGGTAAATAGAAAATAGCTTTTAAAATAATTTCACTAGGTATAATGAGCTTGTTTCGTATTTCTAATAATTATTCGTCCCCCCCCCCCCCCCCCCCCCCCCCCCTGGCCCCAGTGTAACAATACACAAGGGTACTTATTTATGCTGTTTCAACAAGTGTTTTGGAAAACACTGAAGGTATTCATTCCTATAATAATAAATGTGTTATCGGTATCAAAAGCAGAAAACTATAAGAAATTTTAAAGGAAATTAAATAGTATTTTATGCAAGTCTGCCTAAACATCTGATAATACATTATAATATATGCCATTTTGTGAAGGTCAGTTCGATAATAATCTCTAATTTTAATTTTTAAAATTTAACTAATGTAGTAATTGTTTATTATTTTTTTAAAACAGATTGTATTTCTGATGCTACTCAGATTGAGGCAGCTACTTCTTTAGCAAAAAACTTAACAAGTTGGCTACAACTCTTGTTAACAAGAAAGGACGATGCATCGCATGAGGAAAACTCATCAGTTGAACAATGTAAGTTGTTAGATTTTTCAATGTACAGAGTCATTCTTCAAATTTGGACAGCTTCTAATGACTTTATTATAACAGATAGAAAAAAAACTTTTTAACAAAATTTTGTAGGTCCTAAAGTTTGTATTTTGTTAGGTACGTATATCTTTTACTCCATTAAATTAAAATTCAATCTACACAAATAGTCTTAGTGTCCTGAAGATAAATACCTAAATAAACTGTCGAAAGGTCGATATTGACTGAAAGTTTATTTTAATCCAACAATGTTAAATTTTAAAAGTTAAATAATGCAAAAACAGTGAGAACAAATTTCGGCAAGCTATGTATTTTCGAAAAGGGAATTTTTAGCTCTATCAGAATATTAAATAATGCATATGGTGTTCCATTTTAAAAAAATATAGGTGAAAATGCATACAAGCAATGCTCATTTTTTTTTTTAATTTTTTTGAGTAAATTTTGGCTGTTTGCATTAAGTTCTATAAAATTTAGTTGAAAAGTTTTTTCTATATCTGAGAATAAAATGATCAGAAGCTGTCCAAATTTGAAGAATGACCCTGTACCTATGAACAAAGTCAGAATAGTTGAAGGGCACAGGCTCAGAAGGAGAAATGTCAAAATATAGGTATAAATTTTAAGAAAACCAATTTTAAAGTTTAAACACATACGCTACTGGCCTGCACACTAAAAATTTTATATGCAATACCTTTGAGTATTCGCCTTTTTAGCAGATTCTATGTTCCTATACGATCGAGTTTTTTATTTACTCTTAGATGGTTTGATTAACTCGAAAGGAACAAAAATTGACCTTCTCCCATATTAGCCAGTACCCTTCAGTTATTATCATGTTACCAAACATATAAGTACCTACTTTGACTAATATTATTTAAAATTGAAAACATCTTCAAAAAGAAGTATGAACATTTATTTATGAAAATATTTTAGTGTTAAATACATCATATTTATCTAATAATACTCTAATTATAGCAACTTTTTTATTGTCAGGTAAATTAGACAGTCTGAAGCCAGGTAAATAGATTTGAGACCAATAAATTGTTCAATTCACAACTTGGCTGACAAAATTTGTTCTTTCCTGACTAGATGCGCAATTTACTTTTGGTGTAAAAGAATAAATAAAATTGCTCATGGTCAGGATTCGAAATTTACATTATATCAAAGAAATTATCTTGTCAAGAATATTGATCCTGTTAAAATTAAAGCTTACAAAAAATGAGAAAATAAGCACAAATTGAAAAAACTATATAAAAAGTGAATACAAATTACCTACCTTTTATTTGGCAGTTTATTTTCTTTTTAATGTTTAAATGATAGAATGTTCTATTTGATTACATGTCCATGTAGAATAGGTATTAATTTTTTTGTATGATCATTTTTGAAACACATTATTTTCAAAAATATGTTTAGTTTACGATGCTTTGCCTGGCGTCTATGTTGAAAATAGAATATGGATATGTAGATATCTTAATTCTTATGGCTTTAAGTATGTTACATTTTTTGTTCATTTTATATTTATATAAGTATTAATGTTCTTTTAGCTGTTAAGTAACTTTATATTCACTGGAAATTCTGTGACTTTTTATTTTCAAATTTTTCAATAAATGTATGTATAAGACAATATACAGGGTTAGGATAAATGACCGGAATAGCTGTTTATTTCAAAAATCTACGTATCTAAAATAAATTGGAATATATGGGGTGGCTCATAAATTTGTGAAGCATTAAAGTTTTAGTTTTTTAAATGGAACACCTGCATATTATTGCTTATTTTGATTATTCAGACAATTTTAAACATTTTTTATTAACTATGCATTATGTCTAAATTTTTTTCGTTTCTTAGATATCGGTGTTTCAAAATTAACTGTTTCTGAGATAGTTATGTACCGATAGTATGAAAACTACTAAAGAATTTAACTCAAATCCATTTGTTTCTTAGTTTATATGAAATTGTGGTCAGCTACTAAGTTGGTTCTTGTGCCTCTATTAAGGTGGTCAATTGTTATTATTAAGTATGTATTTTGTTAAGGTCGATTTAAATTTGATATAACAAATCATGGAAAAAATAATTTACATTACACATTTTTTCGACAATGATATAAATTCTCACAAAAATGTCTTTGGGTATTAAGAACCATTTCCGCTGCTATCTATCTCAGAAACAGTTAATTTTGAAACACCGATATCTATCACCCCATATATTCCAATTTATTTTAGATGCGTTGCCTTTATATCATTGGTGTTATATGTTTAAAGTTTGGTTAGGTTTCAGTTTTTTTTAATGTTATTGAAAGCAGTCTTGTGTGATTATTTTTTACTTTTCTGATTTATTTGTCTGAGTGTTGAGTGTCCACATGTCTTATATTCTTCATGTCAGCAATAGTTTTAATCTGATGGCCAAATTTTTAACTTTTTTAGAGTTCAAATAATGATTTAGTATATGATTTATGAGTTTTAGCACTTAAATATTTCATGTCACACAAATAAGTGTATAAAGTTTTCTGTTGGTTATCTTGTATCCATTTTTTTTTTTTTTTTTTTTAAAAGTGGAGTTAATAACCTCATTTGGGATTTACCCTTCTTTAATGTGAAATTTTGCTCGGTAGACAAACAAGAAAAAAATCTACCAGCTCAGGTCTCCATACATATCGCTTAGTAGCTGCCATTCACATTTTCAAACAAATAGTTAATGTACGAACGCCTCTTTTTGTTATGTACATAGTGTACTATTGTTGCCATTTTTTTAATGTGCTCTTGTTTTAGGTATTTTTGCACAAGGAATTACCACATGATGTTCATCACTTTGTTCAGTGCATCCTTACTTCTTCCTAATTGCTCTCGCACAATGGATGTGTTAGTTAAGGTTAGTTGATGTTACTTTTGCCTCTATTTATATCGATTACTAACTGCTGTCAAGTCACTTTTTCAAAACAAATGGTGATTGTTCAAACACTGCTTTGGTTCATACTCTTTTTACTTGTATTACATAAATAGTTGTTTGGAATTTCTTGATAGATCTGAACTAAAGATGTATTACTATTTCTATCTATTTTGCATTCTATCATGATTTTTAGTGTTCCGTGCAGAACATTTATAAGATCCCTTCGGTGTCTGTCTGTTCATCTGTCTATTTGAAATAAAAAGTTCAAATTTGACACTAATATAGGAATTGAAGGCATGTCATTGAGTGGGGTGTCAAATAAAAGCTTGTAAAAACAAGAGTTCAAAAATATATATAATGTAATACTTGCGCACACTTTTCTTTGTCTTATTTTTTAAAAGGTGCGAAAAATCACTGTCCTTCTGGAATATTCTTCACAGTGTAGGTTGAACGAAAATTATCACAAGTTCATTACCTTTAATAATTTATCTGTTATATATAAAAAAAAATAAAAAAATTTCAAGGTAATCAGTTTTCAGTTAGAATCAGAAAACAAACTGTTGAAAACTCATTTGAGGTATGTTTTGTGAAGTTATTGATCGATCATTTTATACCTCCGTGACAAACATTTTTATTTCAAGGGGTTACATACATCTGGGCGCTGCAAAAAGTATGTATATTTAAAAAAAATATTTTAATGGTTATTAAGTGAATAATACAAAAGAATGTCTATTATATATTTTCATTGTACTTAAAATTATAAGAATTTTTTTTTTAAATATGTTTTAAATGTTACACATTATTTTTTATTGGGTTAAATGGACCACTGATGAAAATTATGGCGCCTCCTTGTTTGCAGGATAACTTCACAAAAAATAATCCAGTTTGCAAAAATAAGAATTAATCTTGTAAAATAATGTAATAGTTGAAAATTGTCGAAATGTACGAAAGGATTTATTTAAAAAAAAAAAAAAGTTAAAAAATATTAAAAATTGAGCCATATAATAATATTGCAGAGCGAGACAGGTAGCGGTCCCAATTCGATGCCAGGTCACATTTAATGCTATAACTTTGTAATGGAATTGAATTAAAAAAAAAAAAATTTTTGTTTAATTCTTTGTAGTATAGAGAATAAAAATCCGTAAAAAAAATCGAATTTTTAAAAATTCCATGTGTATGTAACCTCTTAAAAGCAGTCAACATACGAAACACTAATTGCGCAAGTCCGACTTGCACTTGGCCGGTTATTTTTTACTTGTAGTTATATAGGTATCTCATAATCCTATTTGATATGGTAAAAATTCACCCCAAGTCTTTTACCTTTAGTGCCATTTTTTGTTTTAGAAAAGTTTCTTTTTGTTTTAGAAATGTTTGGCATGCAACACCCTGAATTACCACATGGTGCACTTCACCTTGTTCAATGCATCCATACTTCTTCCACAAGTGGTCCTTCCCAATGGGGGTCTGTGATTGTAATGCAATCCTAAAAACTTTTAATGACATGAATCCAACCTATTTTGGTAAGCTGTCTGGTTATGATATTTTTTTGTAGATCTTTCCTCCTCAGGTCCATTTACATTATTAATTATTAAAGTGACAGTAATCACAAAGAAATTTTGAATTGATTATACTAACAATTTTTAAAACTTAATGAACAGAAAATATGTATATATTTTTTTTAATTCTCTCATGAAGTATTGGATTTGTAAAAAAAATACCCTCGGAGATTTTTTAATGTCTTTACATTTCTGGGTGCCTAAGTCAGAAAAAGATCAGTTTCCAGTGTTTGTCGTATGTCTGTGTGTTATCACAGTAACTCGAAAAGAGATATCGATTTTAAATTTGGTACCGATATAATACTTGAACTAGGAAAGAAATCTATAGTTTTTGAGAGATATCACTTCAGTGAGGGGGTGAATAAGGTAGGAGAACTTTATGAAGTTTCAATCATATCTGAGAATTTTTCTTGGTTTTTTTGTTAATATAATAAACAAATTTTAAGAATAGTTATTTGTAGTCAATTATGTAAGGGTTTAAAGGGGAGGGGCAGTGGGTAAGAGTTGATTACTTTAAATGTGTCATGTTGTACGTCATTTTCAAGGTTTTTCGAGTTGGAAAGTCTAAAAAGTATGCTGTTAATAATTTTCCTTTTTAACAGAAGCACCATGTAAAGGAAAATGACAGTTTTTATTTTTAAATATCATTGAAGTTGCATGACTTCTTGCTATTAATATCACATTATAAAGCACTTCATTTTCATTTAAAAGTTCCAGTTGTAATGCTTCTTGTAAGTTATTCTTAGTTTGCCAAAGTCATATTCAGTGTTTATTTTAAAACTGCATGTTTGCCAAGCAAGTTCTTTATTAATGAATGTTTCTGATACACTACAAAAGTATTTTGCAAAGTTCAATATCACTAGTCCAATGGATCTGTCACAAACTTGAAAATTTACTAATCAACAGTATTTTATTTGCTTTAAAAATGGAAATGCCATAACGTCATTTAATATGTATTGCATTTAAAC
The DNA here is from genome assembly GCA_019049505.1 of Pachyrhynchus sulphureomaculatus. NCBI lineage: Eukaryota > Metazoa > Arthropoda > Insecta > Coleoptera > Curculionidae > Pachyrhynchus > Pachyrhynchus sulphureomaculatus. Next base: position 34,580,214 of record CM032452.1, read on the forward strand.
AGTATTTAGGCAATTTTTTCTTATGCTAATACATTTTTGTGGTTACTCATATCTCACCGTAAGGTCCCGTAGCTGATTTAGTCCGATGGGCAAGGAAAACATCACCTCTCTCTCACTGACCAAGATTTAATTGTGGCATGGTGCGATATTCGTTTACATTTAAAAATAACGATTCTGTTCAAAACAAATAAAAAAAAAATGAATTTAGAAAAGAAAAAAAAAAAGAAAATTTATTTATATTATGTTAACATTCTTATTATTAATGCTGTTTGTAAAAAAAACACCAAAAAAAAAGGCAACAGCACGTGGTATTCCCAAGCGGTCACCCATCCAAGTACTAACCACGCCCAACGTAGATTGACTTAAGTGATCGGACGAGAACTTGTCTTCTGCTACGTGGTATGGCCGTTGCCGATAAATAATATTTTAATTTATATCATAACAAACACAAATCAAAATTAGTGGTAATTTATATTTTGAAATATGAGTAAAAATGTCACTAATTTTGATTTGAGTTTGTTATGACACAAATTAAAATATTATTTATCGGCAACGACCATACCACGTAGCAAAAGACCACGGCTGTTGCCTTTTTTTTTGGTGGTTTTTGTACAAACAATAACATGAATAAGAATGTTTTGATAATATTACAAATACTAAAGAATACTAAATAAATAACGACTATTTTCTAAATTCAATTTCTTTTTGTTTTAAAAGATTTATTTTTAAGTGGTTTTGGTGCTTTATGCCTTATCAGACAGCATTTATTTTTATGCAACCTTTTCATCCATAGAGATTACAAATTTGACAGTTAAGAGTACAAACAACGTGACGGTTAAAACATAAACAATGTGATGGTTTGTCTTTGGCGTATTCAAAATATGCTGTAAAAGGATTTTATTTACTAGTAATTTTAATTTGTTTGTTATGACATATTCTATATTAAAATACTTTTTATCGGCAACGGCCATACCACGTAGCAAAAGACAAGTTCTCGTCCATTTTCCCAGCAATAATATGCCGAAAACTGTTTCAATTATATATTTCCAATTCAATAATTTTATCGCTTAGATATATAGACTCGTAATGGCTGGTAAAGGTTCACGGGACCGGTCTTTATACAACTAACAGAAAGCCATGTAGTCTTTACGGCAGAACAACGCCGCAGTGGAGGTCTGGCTCCCTGAGCTGATGTCAAACACCTGTTGCTTACAACCGAGTTGACATAACTTAATTTATAACTTATTTGTTGTGTGTTTTATTTTATGATATGTAGTATTAGTTGTTGTCATATTATGTATTATATTTTACTATACACAATACATATTGCATAACATTAGACTATAAGGCAAACTATGTAAAAATTAGTATGAATAAAGAGATTGTAAAAGAGAGAGTTCTCGTCCGATCACTTAAGTCAATCTACGTTGGGCGTGGTTAGTACTTGGATGGGTGACCGCTTGGGAATACCACGTGCTGTTGCCTTTTTTTATACAATCAGCATTAATAATAAGAATGTTATAATAATATTAAGAATACTAAATAAATAACGACTCTTCAAAATTCGTTTTTTTTTGGTTTTGAACAGAATCGTTTTTAAGTCGTTTTGTTGCTATATACCTTATCAGACAGCATTTATTTTTATTCCACCTTCTTATCCATAGAGATTACAAATTTGATATAACAAATCATGGAAAAAATAATTTATTTTTCAACAAATGTCTTTGGGTATTAAGAACCATTTCCGCTGTTATCTATCTCAGAAACAGTTAATTTTGAAACACCGATATCCGTATATTCCAATTTATTTTAGATGCGTTGCCTTTATATTGTTGGTGTTATGTGTTTAAAGTTTGGTTAGGTTTCAGTCTTTTTTAATGTTATTGAAAGCAGTCTTGTGTGATTATTTTTTACTTTTCTGATTTATTTGTCTGAGTGTTGTGTATCCACATGTCTTATATTCTTCATGTTGGCAATAATTTTAATCTGATGGCCAAATTTTTAACTTTTTTAGAGTTCAAAGTAGCACTTAAATATTTCACGTCACGCAAATACGTGTATAAAGTTTTCTATTGATTATCTTGTATCCATTTTTTTTTGATAAAGTGGAGTTAATAACCTCATTTGGGATTTACCCTCCCTTAATGTGAAATTTTGCTCAGTAGACAAATGAGAAAAAAATCTACCAATGGTTGCTCAGGTCTCCGTACATATCGCTTAGTAGCTGCCATTCACGTTTTCAAACAAATAGTTAATGGACGAACGCCTCTTTTTGTTATGTACATAGTGTACTCTTGTTGCCATTTTTTTTTATGTGCTTTTATTTTAGGTATTTTTGCACAAGGAATTACCACATGATGTTCATCACTTCGTTCAGTGCATCCTTACTTCTTCCTAATTGCTCTCGCACAATGGATGTGTTAGTTAAGGTTAGTTGATGTTACTTTTGTCTCTATTTATATCGATTACTAACTGCTGCCAAGTTCATACTCTTTTTACTTTTATTACATAAATAGTTGTTTGGAATTTCTTGATAGATCTGAACTAAAGATGTATTACTATTTCTATCTATTTTGCCGTTCTATCATGATTTTTAGTGTTCCATACAGAACACTTATAAGATCACTTCGGTGTCTGTCTGTTCATCTGTCACGCCCCATTTTCTCCGAAACTATTTGAAATAAAAAGTTCAAATTTGACACTAATACAGGAATTGAGGGTATGTCATCGAGTGGGGTGTCAAATAAAAGCTTGTAAAAACACGAGTTCAAAAATATATATAATGTAATACTTGCGCACACTTTTCTTTGTCTTATTTTTTAAAAGTTGCGAAAAATCACTGTCCTCTTATCTCGAAAAGTACTGATCAAAAAAATTTTGAAAAAATTCTGGAATACTCTTCACAGGGTGTAGATTGAACGAAATCAAGGTCATCAGTTTTCAGTAAAAATCAGAAAAAAACTGTTGAACACTCATTTGAGGTATGTTTTGTAAAGTTATTGTTCATTTTATACCTCCGTAACAAAAAATTTTATTTTAAGGGGTTACATACACCTGGGCGCTGCAAAAAGTATGTATATTTAAAAAAAAATATTTTAATGATGTATTAAGAGAATAATACAAAAGAGTGGCTCTTATATATTTTCCTTGTACTTAAAATTATAAGAATTTTTTTCTTTTCTTAAAAAATATGGTTTAAATGTTAACATTATTTGTTATCGGGTTAAATGGACCACTGATGAAAACTATGGCGACTCCTTGTCTGCAGGATAACTTCACAAAAAATAATCCAATCTGCAAAAGTAAAAATTAATCTTGTTAAATAATGTAGTAGTTAAAAATTGTCGAAGTGTTCAAAAGGATTTATTTTAAAAAAAAGTTAAAAAATATTAAAAATTGAGCGAGTAATATTGCAGAGCGAGACAGGTAGCGATCCCAATTCGACGCCAGGACACATTTATTGCTATAACTTTGTAATGGAATGGAATTTATTTATTTATTTTTTTGTTTAATTCTTAGTAGTACAGAGAATAAAAATCCACAAAAGAAATCAAATTTTTAAAAATTCCAGGTGTAACATATGTAACCTCTTAAAAGCAATTAACGTAAGGAACACTAA
>CM032452.1:34583932-34670920 GCA_019049505.1 Pachyrhynchus sulphureomaculatus
GTTCCTTACGTTAATTGCTTTTAAGAGGTTACATATGTTACACCTGGAATTTTTAAAAATTTGATTTCTTTTGTGGATTTTTATTCTCTGTACTACTAAGAATTAAACAAAAAAAAATAAATAAATAAATTCCATTCCATTACAAAGTTATAGCAATAAATGTGTCCTGGCGTCGAATTGGGATCGCTCTGCAATATTACTCGCTCAATTTTTAATATTTTTTAACTTTTTTTTAAAATAAATCCTTTTGAACACTTCGACAATTTTTAACTACTACTACATTATTTAACAAGATTAATTTTTACTTTTGCAGATTGGATTATTTTTTGTGAAGTTATCCTGCAGACAAGGAGTCGCCATAGTTTTCATCAGTGGTCCATTTTAACCCCGATAACAAATAATGTTAACATTTTTAAAACATATTTTTTAAGAAAAGAAACAAAAAAAATTTTTTTTTTATTTTCCATTTTCTTTCTTTTTAAAAAAAAAAAAAAAATTAAAAAAAAAATTCTTATAATTTTAAGTACAAGGAAAATATATAAGAGCCACTCTTTTGTATTATTCTCTTAATACATCATTAAAATATTTTTTTTTAAATATACATACTTTTTGCAGCGCCCAGGTGTATGTAACCCCTTAAAATAAAATTTTTTGTTACGGAGGTATAAAATGAACAATAACTTTACAAAACATACCTCAAATGAGTGTTCAACAGTTTTTTTCTGATTTTTACTGAAAACTGATGACCTTGATTTCGTTCAATCTACACCCTGTGAAGAGTATTCCAGAATTTTTTCAAAATTTTTTGATCAGTACTTTTCGAGAAAAGAGGACAGTGATTTTTCGCAACTTTTAAAAAATAAGACAAAGAAAAGTGTGCGCAAGTATTACATTATATATATTTTTGAACTCGTGTTTTTACAAGCTTTTATTTGACACCCCACTCGATGACATACCCTCAATTCCTGTATTAGTGTCAAATTTGAACTTTTTATTTCAAATAGTTTCGGAGAAAATGAGGCGTGACAGATGAACAGACAGACACCGAAGTGATCTTATAAGTGTTCTGTATGGAACACTAAAAATCATGATAGAACGGCAAAATAGATAGAAATAGTAATACATCTTTAGTTCAGATCTATCAAGAAATTCCAAACAACTATTTATGTAATAAAAGTAAAAAGAGTATGAACTTGGCAGCAGTTAGTAATCGATATAAATAGAGACAAAAGTAACATCAACTAACCTTAACTAACACATCCATTGTGCGAGAGCAATTAGGAAGAAGTAAGGATGCACTGAACGAAGTGATGAACATCATTTGGTAATTCCTTGTGCAAAAATACCTAAAATAAAAGCACATAAAAAAAAATGGCAACAAGAGTACACTATGTACATAACAAAAAGAGGCGTTCGTCCATTAACTATTTGTTTGAAAACGTGAATGGCAGCTACTAAGCGATATGTACGGAGACCTGAGCAACCATTGGTAGATTTTTTTCTCATTTGTCTACTGAGCAAAATTTCACATTAAGGGAGGGTAAATCCCAAATGAGGTTATTAACTCCACTTTATCAAAAAAAAAAATGGATACAAGATAATCAATAGAAAACTTTATACACGTATTTGCGTGACGTGAAATATTTAAGTGCTACTTTGAACTCTAAAAAAGTTAAAAATTTGGCCATCAGATTAAAATTATTGCCAACATGAAGAATATAAGACATGCTTTCAATAACATTAAAAAAGACTGAAACCTAACCAAACTTTAAACACATAACACCAACAATATAAAGGCAACGCATCTAAAATAAATTGGAATATACGGATATCGGTGTTTCAAAATTAACTGTTTCTGAGATAGATAACAGCGGAAATGGTTCTTAATACCCAAAGACATTTGTTGAAAAATAAATTTATTTTTTCCATGATTTGTTATATCAAATTTGTAATCTCTATGGATAAGAAGGTGGAATAAAAATAAATGCTGTCTGATAAGGTATATAGCAACAAAACGACTTAAAAACGATTCTGTTCAAAACCAAAAAAAAAACGAATTTTGAAGAGTCGTTATTTATTTAGTATTCTTAATATTATTATAACATTCTTATTATTAATGCTGATTGTATAAAAAAAGGCAACAGCACGTGGTATTCCCAAGCGGTCACCCATCCAAGTACTAACCACGCCCAACGTAGATTGACTTAAGTGATCGGACGAGAACTTGTCTTTTGCTACGTGGTATGGCCGTTGCCGATAAAAAGTATTTTAATATAGAATATGTCATAACAAACAAATTAAAATTACTAGTAAATAAAATCCTTTTACAGCATATTTTGAATACGCCAAAGACAAACCATCACATTGTTTATGTTTTAACCGTCACGTTGTTTGTACTCTTAACTGTCAAATTTGTAATCTCTATGGATGAAAAGGTTGCATAAAAATAAATGCTGTCTGATAAGGCATAAAGCACCAAAACCACTTAAAAAATAAATCTGTTTAAAACAAAAAGAAATTGAATTTAGAAAATAGTCGTTATTTATTTAGTATTCTTTAGTATTTGTAATATTATCAAAACATTCTTATTCATGTTATTGTTTGTACAAAACCACCAAAAAAAAAGGCAACAGCCGTGGTCTTTTGCTACGTGGTATGGTCGTTGCCGATAAATAATATTTTAATTTGTGTCATAACAAAATCAAATCAAAATTAGTGACATTTTTACTCATATTTCAAAATATAAATTACCACTAATTTTGATTTGTGTTTGTTATGATATAAATTAAAATATTATTTATCGGCAACGGCCATACCACGTAGCAGAAGACAAGTTCTCGTCCGATCACTTAAGTCAATCTACGTTGGGCGTGGTTAGTACTTGGATGGGTGACCGCTTGGGAATACCACGTGCTGTTGCCTTTTTTTTGGTGTTTTTTTTACAAACAGCATTAATAATAAGAATGTTAACATAATATAAATAAATTTTCTTTTTTTTTTTCTTTTCTAAATTCATTTTTTTTTTATTTGTTTTGAACAGAATCGTTATTTTTAAATGTAAACGAATATCGCACCATGCCACAATTAAATCTTGGTCAGTGAGAGAGAGGTGATGTTTTCCTTGCCCATCGGACTAAATCAGCTACGGGACCTTACGGTGAGATATGAGGCGTTGCGGATAGTAAGGGCGAACTCAACAAAATGAAGTTTCGAAAAAATTGAATTTATAGAAAAATCTAAATGGCGAACTCAACAAAATATTGGCAAAATTAGGTTTTTATTATTTATTTATAATTTATTAGCTTTTTTATTATTTACTTAAGTAGAATAGTGTATTCCGTGAATTTTTTAAATGTTTTTTAAATATTTATTTGTGTATTTTTTTTTCATATTTTACTGTTCGTTTCTGATGCTAAAATTGGCAATACCTGGGAAAAAATTAGACCGGTATTAAAAATTTTGAACACATTTTATTTAATTTTAAGGTTATTGTTTTAATTAAAGGTTTTGTTATTGCAAAATAGTTACTTGATACAACATACAAAACAGTGGAAATATGGTATTGAAACTAACATAAAAAAAACTAAAGAAAAGAAACAAATAATTAGCCAAGTTCAGTTGTAATCTATTTGGTCATCGTCCATAACATCTTCATTTTCGGTGCTCTTATTCGTTGCTGCGTCTTGAGAGGCTATAATGTTAGTAAAGTACCGACTCCAAGGTAGGGGAACATACGGTAACAAGTCCTGAATGTCCTTTAATTTGGGGGCTGGTATTTTAATGGGAGCACTGTAAAGTCTCGTCAGTGTTTCACTGGCCAAATAAAAATGATCAGGATCATAGTTTTTTTTTTCACCTTGCCTTTTTGTAGTTTGACTGCCGTTTTGACATCCAAATTGTAAGCAGAATGAATGTAGAAACCTTGCTTAAAGTTATTTGTAAATTCAAAGATCTTTCCATCTTTAAACTTAGCACCAGCCATCTGCATTTTAGTAATTTTCTTTTGAAAATTAGAGAAATTGAAAATCATGTCCTGTCTAAGTTGGACAACGCAAAACTGGTTTTTTTCGGCGACAGCTTTCAATCATTAACTTATACTTTTGAACTGCATATTAAACGTATCACGATAATAGTGCTGATTTACCGGGCTGTAACCAGGGTAATTTTCCGTAAGCCATTCATTGTAAAGAGAATAGAGCTTTTTAATATTAAGTCCAAACAGGTAAGTATTTTCGATGAGGGCTTTTGGCGCGCGACTGTAATGACTGGTGACAGTAGGTAGTGACATGATGTGTTCTTTTACTTTAGAAAGATCGTCATTTCCTATTTTCTTCGCGGGTTCACACCTCCCCCTTTGATCCGTTGTAACAGTTCCAGTTCTGCTGGTTTTGTCAAGTACGACTCGAACGCGCTTTTCAGAGATGCCATGAATGTTATAAAACGCAGTACGACAAACTTCACGATTAGTGTGATCAACAGTCACATTATATTGAATGTGTCTCAGGGTACGACTTGGACGCCCCCTTTACGTAAGATCTTTTTACATCATTGCAGATCAACAATTTTGATAAGTAAGCATTCTGTAGATCATAGTTTTGCCAAAAAGAGTCAAAAATATTGGTGACCAGTTCAGCGCCTATTTTCTCAAAACATCCACACTTGCAAGGAGGTCCAATTTTGCGGGCAACAACGTGCCTTTTGTTATTTCTTGAAATGTAAGCACTTCCTGAATTTCGTTTCAACTTACACTCGTTTTTTTGCCAATCATTCATCTTAGCAGGTCTCTTTCGCGAATAACCCGACACAGCACTACCATCTAAATGTTGTACACTTACTTCACTACTAGAAGGTCCAGGTTGCGCCATACTTTTCTTAAAAAAAGAAGCAACAAAACCAAACAAAACATAAACGTATTAACTTCAAAATTAACTTGAACTAACACGCAGAAAGCGTAAAATTTCAAGTAAACCTCATTTAGTGACGCAATACCGGCGGTTGCTCCGCGCGAAATTGTTGAGTTCGCCCTTACTACCCGCCGGCTATCGCCTGTTCGAAATTTTTCATTTATTTGATACTGAAATTTGAAGGCGAAGCAAGGGCAAACTCAACAATTAGACCGGTATGTGATGTAGGAAAAGTACTATAAAATAGAATTATATAAAAAAAAAATTTGACCCAATGTTGAGTTCGCCCTTACTATCCGCAACGCCCTCATATGAGTAACCACAAAAATGTATTAGCATAAGAAAAAATTGCCTAAATACTGTTTTAAATGCAATACATATTAAATGACGTTATGGCATTTCCATTTTTAAAGCAAATAAAATACTGTTGATTAGTAAATTTTCAAGTTTGTGACAGATCCATTGGACTAGTGATATTGAACTTTGCAAAATACTTTTGTAGTGTATCAGAAACATTCATTAATAAAGAACTTGCTTGGCAAACATGCAGTTTTAAAATAAACACTGAATATGACTTTGGCAAACTAAGAATAACTTACAAGAAGCATTACAACTGGAACTTTTTTAAATGAAAATGAAGTGCTTTATAATGTGATATTAATAGCAAGAAGTCATGCAACTTCAATGATATTTAAAAATAAAAACTGTCATTTTCCTTTACATGGTGCTTCTGTTAAAAAGGAAAATTATTAACAGCATACTTTTTAGACTTTCCAACTCGAAAAAACCTTGAAAATGACGTACAACATGACACATTTAAAGTAATCAACTCTTACCCACTGCCCCTCCCCTTTAAACCCTTACATAATTGACTACAAATAACTATTCTTAAAATTTGTTTATTATATTAACAAAAAAAACCAAGAAAAATTCTCAGATATGATTGAAACTTCATAAAGTTCTCCTACCTTATTCACCCCCTCACTGAAGTGATATCTCTCAAAAAAACTATAGATTTCTTTCCTAGTTCAAGTATTATATCGGTACCAAATTTAAAATCGATATCTCTTTTCGAGTTACTGTGATAACACACAGACATACGACAAACACTGGAAACTGATCTTTTTCTGACTTAGGCACCCAGAAATGTAAAGACATTAAAAAATCTCCGAGGGTATTTTTTTTACAAATCCAATAGTTCATGAGAGAATTAAAAAAAAATATATACATATTTTCTGTTCATTAAGTTTTAAAAATTGTTAGTATAATCAATTCAAAATTTCTTTGTGATTACTGTCACTTTAATAATTAATAATGGAAATGGACCTGAGGAGGAAAGATCTACAAAAAAATATCATAACCAGACAGCTTACCAAAATAGGTTGGATTCATGTCATTAAAAGTTTTTAGGATTGCATTACAATCACAGACCCCCATTGGGAAGGACCACTTGTGGAAGAAGTATGGATGCATTGAACAAGGTGAAGTGCACCATGTGGTAATTCAGGGTGTTGTATGCCAAACATTTCTAAAACAAAAAGAAACTTTTCTAAAACAAAAAATGGCACTAAAGGTAAAAGACTTGGGGTGAATTTTTACCATATCAAATAGGATTATGAGATACCTATATAACTACAAGTAAAAAATAACCGGCCAAGTGCAAGTCGGACTTGCGCAATTAGTGTTTCGTATGTTGACTGCTTTTAAGAGGTTACATACACATGGAATTTTTAAAAATTTGATTTTTTTTACGGATTTTTATTCTCTATACTACAAAGAATTAAACAAAAATTTTTTTTTTTAAATTCAATTCCATTACAAAGTTATAGCATTAAATGTGACCTGGCATCGAATTGGGACCGCTACCTGTCTCGCTCTGCAATATTATTATATGGCTCAATTTTTAATATTTTTTAACTTTTTTTTTTTTAAATAAATCCTTTCGTACATTTCGACAATTTTCAACTATTACATTATTTTACAAGATTAATTCTTATTTTTGCAAACTGGATTATTTTTTGTGAAGTTATCCTGCAAACAAGGAGGCGCCATAATTTTCATCAGTGGTCCATTTAACCCAATAAAAAATAATGTGTAACATTTAAAACATATTTAAAAAAAAAATTCTTATAATTTTAAGTACAATGAAAATATATAATAGACATTCTTTTGTATTATTCACTTAATAACCATTAAAATATTTTTTTTAAATATACATACTTTTTGCAGCGCCCAGATGTATGTAACCCCTTGAAATAAAAATGTTTGTCACGGAGGTATAAAATGATCAATAACTTCACAAAACATACCTCAAATGAGTTTTCAACAGTTTGTTTTCTGATTTTTACTGAAAACTGATTACCTTGAAATTTTTTTATTTTTTTTTATATATAACAGATAAATTATTAAAGGTAATGAACTTGTGATAATTTTCGTTCAACCTACACTGTGAAGAATATTCCAGAAGGACAGTGATTTTTCGCACCTTTTAAAAAATAAGACAAAGAAAAGTGTGCGCAAGTATTACATTATATATATTTTTTTGAACTCTTGTTTTTACAAGCTTTTATTTGACACCCCACTCAATGACATGCCTTCAATTCCTATATTAGTGTCAAATTTGAACTTTTTATTTCAAATAGACAGATGAACAGACAGACACCGAAGGGATCTTATAAATGTTCTGCACGGAACACTAAAAAATCATGATAGAATGCAAAATAGATAGAAATAGTAATACATCTTTAGTTCAGATCTATCAAGAAATTCCAAACAACTATTTATGTAATACAAGTAAAAAGAGTATGAACCAAAGCAGTGTTTGAACAATCACCATTTGTTTTGAAAAAAAGTGACTTGACAGCAGTTAGTAATCGATATAAATAGAGGCAAAAGTAACATCAACTAACCTTAACTAACACATCCATTGTGCGAGAGCAATTAGGAAGAAGTAAGGATGCACTGAACAAAGTGATGAACATCATGTGGTAATTCCTTGTGCAAAAATACCTAAAACAAGAGCACATTAAAAAAATGGCAACAATAGTACACTATGTACATAACAAAAAGAGGCGTTCGTACATTAACTATTTGTTTGAAAATGTGAATGGCAGCTACTAAGCGATATGTATGGAGACCTGAGCTGGTAGATTTTTTTCTTGTTTGTCTACCGAGCAAAATTTCACATTAAAGGAGGGTAAATCCCAAATGAGGTTATTAACTCCACTTTATCAAAAAAAAAAAAAAAAAAAAAATGGATACAAGATAACCAACAGAAAACTTTATACACTTATTTGTGTGACATGAAATATTTAAGTGCTAAAACTCATAAATTATATACTAAATCATTATTTGAACTCTAAAAAAGTTAAAAATTTGGCCATCAGATTAAAACTATTGCTGACATGAAGAATATAAGACATGTGGACACTCAACACTCAGACAAATAAATCAGAAAAGTAAAAAATAATCACACAAGACTGCTTTCAATAACATTAAAAAAAACTGAAACCTAACCAAACTTTAAACATATAACACCAATGATATAAAGGCAACGCATCTAAAATAAATTGGAATATATGGGGTGATAGATATCGGTGTTTCAAAATTAACTGTTTCTGAGATAGATAACAGCGGAAATGGTTCTTAATACCCAAAGACATTTTTGTGAGAATTTATATCATTGTCGAAAAAATGTGTAATGTAAATTATTTTTTCCATGATTTGTTATATCAAATTTAAATCGACCTTAACAAAATACATACTTAATAATAACAATTGACCACCTTAATAGAGGCACAAGAACCAACTTAGTAGCTGACCACAATTTCATATAAACTAAGAAACAAATGGATTTGAGTTAAATTCTTTAGTAGTTTTCATACTATCGGTACATAACTATCTCAGAAACAGTTAATTTTGAAACACCGATATCTAAGAAACGAAAAAATTTAGACATAATGCATAGTTAATAAAAAATGTTTAAAATTGTCTGAATAATCAAAATAAGCAATAATATGCAGGTGTTCCATTTAAAAAACTAAAACTTTAATGCTTCACAAATTTATGAGCCACCCCATATATTCCAATTTATTTTAGATACGTAGATTTTTGAAATAAACAGCTATTCCGGTCATTTATCCTAACCCTGTATATTGTCTTATACATACATTTATTGAAAAATTTGAAAATAAAAAGTCACAGAATTTCCAGTGAATATAAAGTTACTTAACAGCTAAAAGAACATTAATACTTATATAAATATAAAATGAACAAAAAATGTAACATACTTAAAGCCATAAGAATTAAGATATCTACATATCCATATTCTATTTTCAACATAGACGCCAGGCAAAGCATCGTAAACTAAACATATTTTTGAAAATAATGTGTTTCGAAAATGATCATACAAAAAAATTAATACCTATTCTACATGGACATGTAATCAAATAGAACATTCTATCATTTAAACATTAAAAAGAAAATAAACTGCCAAATAAAAGGTAGGTAATTTGTATTCACTTTTTATATAGTTTTTTTCAATTTGTGCTTATTTTCTCATTTTTTGTAAGCTTTAATTTTAACAGGATCAATATTCTTGACAAGATAATTTCTTTGATATAATGTAAATTTCGAATCCTGACCATGAGCAATTTTATTTATTCTTTTACACCAAAAGTAAATTGCGCATCTAGTCAGGAAAGAACAAATTTTGTCAGCCAAGTTGTGAATTGAACAATTTATTGGTCTCAAATCTATTTACCTGGCTTCAGACTGTCTAATTTACCTGACAATAAAAAAGTTGCTATAATTAGAGTATTATTAGATAAATATGATGTATTTAACACTAAAATATTTTCATAAATAAATGTTCATACTTCTTTTTGAAGATGTTTTCAATTTTAAATAATATTAGTCAAAGTAGGTACTTATATGTTTGGTAACATGATAATAACTGAAGGGTACTGGCTAATATGGGAGAAGGTCAATTTTTGTTCCTTTCGAGTTAATCAAACCATCTAAGAGTAAATAAAAAACTCGATCGTATAGGAACATAGAATCTGCTAAAAAGGCGAATACTCAAAGGTATTGCATATAAAATTTTTAGTGTGCAGGCCAGTAGCGTATGTGTTTAAACTTTAAAATTGGTTTTCTTAAAATTTATACCTATATTTTTGACATTTCTCCTTCTGAGCCTGTGCCCTTCAACTATTCTGACTTTGTTCATAGGTACAGGGTCATTCTTCAAATTTGGACAGCTTCTGATCATTTTATTCTCAGGTATAGAAAAAACTTTTCAACTAAATTTTATAGAACTTAATGCAAACAGCCAAAATTTACTCAAAAAAATTAAAAAAAAAAAATGAGCATCGCTTGTATGCATTTTCACCTATATTTTTTTAAAATGGAACACCATATGCATTATTTAATATTCTGATAGAGCTAAAAATTCCCTTTTCGAAAATACATAGCTTGCCGAAATTTGTTCTCACTGTTTTTGCATTATTTAACTTTTAAAATTTAACATTGTTGGATTAAAATAAACTTTCAGTCAATATCGACCTTTCGACAGTTTATTTAGGTATTTATCTTCAGGACACTAAGACTATTTGTGTAGATTGAATTTTAATTTAACGGAGTAAAAGATATACGTACCTAACAAAATACAAACTTTAGGACCTACAAAATTTTGTTAAAAAGTTTTTTTTCTATCTGTTATAATAAAGTCATTAGAAGCTGTCCAAATTTGAAGAATGACTCTGTACATTGAAAAATCTAACAACTTACATTGTTCAACTGATGAGTTTTCCTCATGCGATGCATCGTCCTTTCTTGTTAACAAGAGTTGTAGCCAACTTGTTAAGTTTTTTGCTAAAGAAGTAGCTGCCTCAATCTGAGTAGCATCAGAAATACAATCTGTTTTAAAAAAATAATAAACAATTACTACATTAGTTAAATTTTAAAAATTAAAATTAGAGATTATTATCGAACTGACCTTCACAAAATGGCATATATTATAATGTATTATCAGATGTTTAGGCAGACTTGCATAAAATACTATTTAATTTCCTTTAAAATTTCTTATAGTTTTCTGCTTTTGATACCGATAACACATTTATTATTATAGGAATGAATACCTTCAGTGTTTTCCAAAACACTTGTTGAAACAGCATAAATAAGTACCCTTGTGTATTGTTACACTGGGGCCACGAATAATTATTAGAAATACGAAACAAGCTCATTATACCTAGTGAAATTATTTTAAAAGCTATTTTCTATTTACCTTCTTGTGATAACGGTGGTAAACGATTCGTTGGAAATGCAGTCTGTTTCAAGCCCCTTTTCGTACATGGCACTTTATCACATTCTCCAAATGTATATCACATACTTGATAAGTTTAATAAATTTGTTCATAGGTTTTATTGTCTAGCACTGGATTTGGCACTTGATTTATCTATTTCGAGAAAAGCACCATATTGTTTTTGGGAAAAGTATGTCTTTTACTGAATAAATCTGTCCATCCAGATACCACACATTTCTTGATGCGTTTTCGATAAGATTCCACTCTTTTTGAAACTTAGTTAATATCACTAACACTAAGAAATGTGATTAAAAACATAAAAAAAACACACAAAATGCGCGCACTAACCGCATGACGTAAACGGCAAATAATTCAAAGAAAAAATTTAGTATCATCGTGCCGCTTCTAGCGCCTTACTGTGAATAAGTACCTAACTAAGCCTTACGAAAATTGCTAGTTGCCTATAAAAAATATTTTCAATCTAACTTTCTTTTGTATTTTGTGTTATGTTCTACTGTTTAATAAGCAACCAAATATACTGCTTAAAGTATAAGGAGTTGTCTACATTAAGCTTTTGTTGATTGGTGCGACGTCTATTAATTGGCAGCTAAACTTGTGGAACATTAGATTTTTAGTATCCATGTCCCAAATTGTAATAAGCCGGGAACTAAATTTAAAAAAACTATGCCGTAATAATACTAAACGCAACCAACAATACATCTTGTTGAATGTTTGGTTGCTAAGACTAATGAAAATTATGAGTTACACTTTCCATACAAGTTTTTTTAAGCATATAAAAAAATGTGGTAAGTTATCACTTGAAGTATAAATATGTTTTTCAAACAATCGTACTTTTTAAATAAAAAGAAAGTATATGGGGTCGAAGAAACGCTAGGAAGTATTCCTCTGTATTAGGAGTAGAAAAATACCTCCTCATAATTTTGCTGTCCTGAATTTGAAATATTTAAAGAACAAATTTCGATTGTTGGTTCATTTTAAACGTGAATTTTGGGACGAAAATTTAGAATGTTTTATCAAGATAACAGAAACACCAGGGTGTATTTGATTTTTTTGTCTATGTTCCACTTTTTTCTTTTTTGTAGTGATAGTTATATTTCTGTGGCGTAACGGATAAATAAAACAATAAATTTTCTTGTAAATAAATATAATATATAATTATAACATTATGACACATAAACAGTAACTAACTATAAATAAGATTGGACTGATGAACCGTGGGTTCCAACTTTACCAATCATTTGGTATAAATATTGTCTTGAGGAAATAAAATCGATTATTTTCCAATGTATTTCCTCAAGACGTACGTACAGACTTTCTTTGCACGTATGCGCTCAACTAACTTTTAGATCCTAGAACAAGCAGACTTGAAGGTCCACTTAATGTCAAACATCCATCTACTGGAGACGAGTTAACTTTAGGGCGTGAAGTCTGTATGCTTACGCTTTTCAAAAAAATATAAAAATTTTAGAATTACGTTACTATGTTACCCCTAAATGTGATCCTGTACTAATGTTTATTTTATAATAGCTCTTTTTTTAATAAACTAAACCAGTTAATTTATAAGATTATTTAAGACATTGTTAGGCTAACATTATAAGTTCTTATTATTATTTATCATGGTCTCACCACACTCAACGGGCCTTTCGATGCATATATGGTAAGTGGAATATCTATTCTAGTCCATACAAATTTTAATGTATTACCTACTCATTATGTAATAATAATAATAATTGTATTAAAAAATATCCAGTAATTAGCTGCTTCTCGACAATAGTGACTAGGGAAAAATAAGCTTTTACCACCTAGATTTTCGAAGAGAAATTTGGTAAAATATATTTCTATAAAGTTTTGTTTCTTTTTTTGTACTTTGTTACTTTTGTAGGAAAGCAGCAATATAATGTGATATAAATGTTAGCAGTCAATTAACAGCTTGATTAGAACTTGATTTTTTACTACAGTTTTCTAATTTTTTTCCATGAAAAAATGGAATTACAAAAAAAAAATGATAAATATGTCAATAAATAAAATAAAATAAAATAAAAATAGGTCAAATTAAAGTAACCTTATTCTATATATTGTTTCTAAAAATAGTAGGGATTTTTAAAAATTACATATAAAGTAGGTAAACCCAAAAGATGAAGTTTCATCAAAACGTTGAATTTAAAATCGCTACAAGAACGTATCATAATATTTAAAACCAAACATCACTCGGTAAATGTAAAAACTATGGCAGCAAGTGGAAGTGGGGAAGGTGTTAGTAGAGAAAAGAGTCTACTTTTGGGGTAACTTATTTCGAATACGAAGTTTAGGCACTGGAGAAGAAAAACGGCACACGTGTGGTGCTACACCAGAATCTTGACACTCAGTTGGGTAAATTGGATCACAAACAAAGTTTTCAATGAGTCAAGGAAGGACTGTTTGGAAAATCTTATGGATAAGAGAAGAATAATCAGACACATTTCTGATGGTGGGCTAGCAAAATATCTTGTGAATGTGAGAAAATAGACACATGTATATAAACTAAAGCAAACAGGTCAGAAAAGGATATAAATTAGTTTCAAGAGAGTAGAAAATGGCCAATGACGGAGAATTGGATTCAAAATGAAAATATGTGGAAATGTAACATTTTGTGACTTTAACTGGTTCAATATTACATAACTTTGTATTATAACGGACATATTTATATGTATATATCCACATATATCACAACACCTGGTAACACCGAGCCAGCCATTCGACATGGGGTTGTCCCGCAAACCGATCCATAGCATCCTGACGGTCGTCGTAAGTCGCGTTGCAATCACCCCGCTTTGCTTACGACTAATAACCTTTCAGCTGTGACTCAGTGACCAAGTTTCTTTATGCTCAACTACCTTCTAGGACTGACCAACGCCCCTCCAGGGAACAAAGGTTGGACCACCGAACTGCAGCCGGAGATGAACTGCACAGGACCTAATACGTACGTATTTGGACCTTGATTAGCCGCTCCGCTATGGCAGGAAAATGAAAAATAAAATGGAGAAATCGATGGATTCTATATTCCAGTATCACGTCAGTCAAAGGTTTAAATTTTGATGATTCCTTTTGGAAGCATGCTAGTCCAATAGCTTAACATATTGTGGCGAAAGAGCTACAGATTCAAATCAAGGAAAAAAGAACCATTTGAAAAATGATACAAAAAAGCAAACAATAACATAGTCTGAGAAGAAGAAAAAAAAAATTAAACTAATTTATTGATGTCAAATAGTTAAAGGGCATAGCTACACTAAGCTACAGAGAAATGATAAATTTTATAGACAATTGCTAAAGATGAAGAGTTCCATCTACTTAGAAATACATGTGTTAAAATTAGTGTTACCTTAAAAAGGAAACTAATCGAGAAATTATAATCTTAATAATAAAAAAAAATTCAGAAGCATATTACTGAATAGAGTGCTGTACTCAGTTTTAAAAACCATACGTTTTTTTTCCAATGCGTCCTTAACTGCTTTCCTTTTCGAGTTTGCCATTGTAATGACTTTTTAATTTGCTTCACACATGTCGAGTATGTTTTTATTATTTATTAACATTTTCGTATTTTAAACCTACTTTTGAGCTGCAGAAAATATATAATCATAAGAAAATATATGAAAAATGAGTTAAACCGTGGACCAAACTAAAATGGTCTTAATTCGTAAGCTTTTTTAAAAATATTTTTTGGGTATGCAATTCTTTCCCAGAAAAGTTTTCTAATTTAAAAAAATCCATAATAGATAAAACCCAAAAAAAATTAAATTGTATAGAAACGGTCGATTTAAAACGGTTGCGTAGCAGGACCCCGCAAGCAAAGGAAGCTTTTTGAACAAAAAAGAAAACGATTTTCAAACAATTTTGATACAGGAGTTTGAAATTATTTCTGGAAACCAAACACGAGGAGTATGTTACACTGAGAGAAGAAAAAAGGCATGTAGAAGTTTGAGATGCGCCCTCACAGAAGAATAATGAACATAAAGTTAGGCAAATTGGATTAGAAAACCCAGAATTATTTGACAAAAAATTATAGTTAATTATTAAAAATGGACACATTCTGAAACATGAAGGGCAAGACAGTTATTTCAGAAGTGAATGTCGGATAATAGACACATATGTCTTGGTTGCTGGCACATGGATATGGAGAGAAGAAAAAGGCATACTTTTGAATGTGGTGCTACAATAGAATGACGAGGCCAAGTTGAGTAAATTGGGTCACAAACAAAAAAGTATTAAATGATATCAATGAAAGATTTTTCAAAAATTTTATAGATACAAAGATGATTTGGACACATTCTGAAAATTGACGGGTTAACACAATTACTTGTGAAGGGAATGTTAAAGAATGGACACATCTATATAGTTTTACAGATGAAATAGAAGAGTGTAGGTAAATTATGGAGATGATGATGGAGAATTGAACTGTGGAGAAGGCTTTTGTAGAGAAAACAAAGTCTACTTTTGAAAAGCGAAGTTTGGACACTGGGGAAAACGGCATACAGAAGGACTTAATGTGGTACTACATAATAATCTCGAAATTCAGGTGGGTAAACTGGATCACAAACAGAGTTTTGAACGAGTCAAGGAAGGACGATTTGGAAAATCTTATGGATAAGAAGAAAAGAGAAGCATAATCAGACACATTTCTGAAACATGGTGGGTGATAATTACTTGTGAATGTGGAAGAATAGACACATTTATATAAACTAAGGTATACAGGTCAAAAAAGGATATAAATTAGTTTCAAGATAGTAGAAGATAGCCAATGATGGAGAATTCAATTCAAAATAAATAAAAATATGTGGAAATGTAACATTTTGTGACTCTAACTGGTTCAGTATTACATGGCTTTGAATTATAACGGACATTTATATATATATATATATATATATATATATATATATATATATATATATATATATATATATATATATATATACATATATATCACAACACCTGGTAACACCGAGCCAGCCATTCGACATGGGGTTGTCCCCACAAACCGATCCATAGCATCCTGTCGCGTTGCATTTACCCCGCTTTGCTTACGACTAGTGGCGTTTCAGCTGTGACTCAGTGACCAAGTTTCTTTATGGTCGACTACGTTCTAGGACATTTATTTATATATATATATATATATATATATATATATATATATATATATATATATATATATATATATATATATATATATATATCTCGACGCGAACGGACGACGACAACGGTCGAAACAAGTCGAAAATTAAACTGTTTTATAAACTAGTTTATCATCGAAGATAAACTTGTCTCGTTTCGTTGACTGTAAAAGCGTCAACGACCCACCACTACTACAGACCCTATTCAAATTTGAATTTCTTGTCCGTTCTGTAGTGCCATCTTTTAACTTTATAATGAGGTATCATATTTGGTACTACATGAACATAACCTAAAAAAATCAGTTGTATAAGCCCAGTTTCCATATTTCAACTCTAAAAAAATCGGATGAGGTGAAAAAATGGTTTGATCAGCTTTTGGTGGAAAAACTGTTTTGTAGTATGTATTAAAAGTGGTACTAGCGGTTTTGAATGGAAAGTTTCAAACTTCCAGATCAAGTCGGTTAAAAAGAGTTGCAGATGGAGAGATGGAATATATTTTTTTTTGGATTAACTGTTGCAAAACTCAATCGAAAGTTGTACCATATATACACTCAGAGTTACCCAGCAGCCTATTTTACAAGAAATTTCGGCGAGTCCTTCATAAGCTTCTTACCAAGAATAAAGGCAAAACCTACAATATCGCTGTCTTCTTGCTTTCCAGATAGTCGTTAGTATACTATAATCCTTAGAGTTTATTTATTTACTTACGGGTAACCCATTATAGAGTTCTTTCCTAGTTCAAGTATTATATCTGTACCAAATTTAAAATCGATATCTCTTTTTGAGTTATTGTGATAACACACACACAGACGACAAACACTGGAAACTGATCTTTTTCTGACCTAGGCACCCAGAAATGCGAAGATATTAAAAAATCTCCGAGAGTATTTTTTTTACAATTGCAATACTTCATGAGAGAATTTAAAAAAAATATATACATACTTCTTGTTCATTAAGCTTTAAAAAATGTTAGCATGATCAACTGAAAATTTCTTTGTGATTACTGTCACTTTAATAATTAATAATGGAAATGGACCTGAGGAGGAAAGATCTAAAAAAAAATATACTAACCAGACAGCTTACTAAAATAGGTTGGATTCACGTCATTAAAAGTTTTTAGGATAGCACTACAGTCACCTACCCCAATTGGGAAGGACCACTTGTGGAAGAAGTATGGATGCATTGAACAAGCGGAAGTGCACCCTGTGGTAATTCAGGGTGTTGTATGCCAAATATTTCTAAAACAAAAAGAAACATATGTTCAAAAAATGTCACTAAAAGTAAAAGACTTGGGGTGAATTTTTACCATATTAAATAGGATTATAAGATACCTATATAACTATATGTAAAAAATAACCGGCCAAGTGCAAGTCGGACTTGCGTAATTAGTGTTCCTTACGTTAATTGCTTTTAAGAGGTTACATATGTTACACCTGGAATTTTTAAAAATTTGATTTCTTTTGTGGATTTTTATTCTCTGTACTACTAAGAATTAAACAAAAAAATAAATAAATAAATTCCATTCCATTACAAAGTTATAGCAATAAATGTGTCCTGGCGTCGAATTGGGATCGCTACCTGTCTCGCTCTGCAATATTACTCGCTCAATTTTTAATATTTTTTAACTTTTTTTTAAAATAAATCCTTTTGAACACTTCGACAATTTTTAACTACTACATTATTTAACAAGATTAATTTTTACTTTTGCAGATTGGATTATTTTTTGTGAAGTTATCCTGCAGACAAGGAGTCGCCATAGTTTTCATCAGTGGTCCATTTAACCCGATAACAAATAATGTTAACATTTAAACCATATTTTTTAAGAAAAGAAAAAAATTCTTATAATTTTAAGTACAAGGAAAATATATAAGAGCCACTCTTTTGTATTATTCTCTTAATACATCATTAAAATATTTTTTTTTAAATATACATACTTTTTGCAGCGCCCAGGTGTATGTAACCCCTTAAAATAAAATTTTTTGTTACGGAGGTATAAAATGAACAATAACTTTACAAAACATACCTCAAATGAGTGTTCAACAGTTTTTTTCTGATTTTTACTGAAAACTGATGACCTTGATTTCGTTCAATCTACACCCTGTGAAGAGTATTCCAGAATTTTT
This sequence comes from Pachyrhynchus sulphureomaculatus, assembly GCA_019049505.1. Lineage (NCBI taxonomy): Eukaryota > Metazoa > Arthropoda > Insecta > Coleoptera > Curculionidae > Pachyrhynchus > Pachyrhynchus sulphureomaculatus. The sequence goes on from CM032452.1 coordinate 34,602,426, forward strand.
TCAAAATTTTTTGATCAGTACTTTTCGAGATAAGAGGACAGTGATTTTTCGCAACTTTTAAAAAATAAGACAAAGAAAAGTGTGCGCAAGTATTACATTATATATATTTTTGAACTCGTGTTTTTACAAGCTTTTATTTGACACCCCACTCGATGACATACCCTCAATTCCTGTATTAGTGTCAAATTTGAACTTTTTATTTCAAATAGTTTCGGAGAAAATGGGGCGTGACAGATGAACAGACAGACACCGAAGTGATCTTATAAGTGTTCTGTATGGAACACTAAAAATCATGATAGAACGGCAAAATAGATAGAAATAGTAATACATCTTTAGTTCAGATCTATCAAGAAATTCCAAACAACTATTTATGTAATAAAAGTAAAAAGAGTATGAACTTGGCAGCAGTTAGTAATCGATATAAATAGAGACAAAAGTAACATCAACTAACCTTAACTAACACATCCATTGTGCGAGAGCAATTAGGAAGAAGTAAGGATGCACTGAACGAAGTGATGAACATCATGTGGTAATTCCTTGTGCAAAAATACCTAAAATAAAAGCACATAAAAAAAAAATGGCAAAAAGAGGCGTTCGTCCATTAACTATTTGTTTGAAAACGTGAATGGCAGCTACTAAGCGATATGTACGGAGACCTGAGCAACCATTGGTAGATTTTTTTCTCATTTGTCTACTGAGCAAAATTTCACATTAAGGGAGGGTAAATCCCAAATGAGGTTATTAACTCCACTTTATCAAAAAAAAATGGATACAAGATAATCAATAGAAAACTTTATACACGTATTTGCGTGACGTGAAATATTTAAGTGCTACTTTGAACTCTAAAAAAGTTTAAAAATTTGGCCATCAGATTAAAATTATTGCCAACATGAAGAATATAAGACATGCTTTCAATAACATTAAAAAAGACTGAAACCTAACCAAACTTTTAAACACATAACACCAACAATATAAAGGCAACGCATCTAAAATAAATTGGAATATACGGATATCGGTGTTTCAAAATTAACTGTTTCTGAGATAGATAACAGCGGAAATGGTTCTTAATACCCAAAGACATTTGTTGAAAAATAAATTATTTTTTCCATGATTTGTTATATCAAATTTGTAATCTCTATGGATAAGAAGGTGGAATAAAAATAAATGCTGTCTGATAAGGTATATAGCAACAAAACGACTTAAAAACGATTCTGTTCAAAACCAAAAAAAAAACGAATTTTGAAGAGTCGTTATTTATTTAGTATTCTTAATATTATTATAACATTCTTATTATTAATGCTGATTGTATAAAAAAAGGCAACAGCACGTGGTATTCCCAAGCGGTCACCCATCCAAGTACTAACCACGCCCAACGTAGATTGACTTAAGTGATCGGACGAGAACTTGTCTTTTGCTACGTGGTATGGCCGTTGCCGATAAAAAGTATTTTAATATAGAATATGTCATAACAAACAAATTAAAATTACTAGTAAATAAAATCCTTTTACAGCATATTTTGAATACGCCAAAGACAAACCATCACATTGTTTATGTTTTAACCGTCACGTTGTTTGTACTCTTAACTGTCAAATTTGTAATCTCTATGGATGAAAAGGTTGCATAAAAATAAATGCTGTCTGATAAGGCATAAAGCACCAAAACCACTTAAAAATAAATCTGTTTAAAACAAAAAGAAATTGAATTTAGAAAATAGTCGTTATTTATTTAGTATTCTTTAGTATTTGTAATATTATCAAAACATTCTTATTCATGTTATTGTTTGTACAAAAACCACCAAAAAAAAAGGCAACAGCCGTGGTCTTTTGCTACGTGGTATGGTCGTTGCCGATAAATAATATTTTAATTTGTGTCATAACAAACTCAAATCAAAATTAGTGACATTTTTACTCATATTTCAAAATATAAATTACCACTAATTTTGATTTGTGTTTGTTATGATATAAATTAAAAATATTATTTATCGGCAACGGCCATACCACGTAGCAGAAGACAAGTTCTCGTCCGATCACTTAAGTCAATCTACGTTGGGCGTGGTTAGTACTTGGATGGGTGACCGCTTGGGAATACCACGTGCTGTTGCCTTTTTTTTTGGTGTTTTTTTTACAAACAGCATTAATAATAAGAATGTTAACATAATATAAATAAATTTTCTTTTTTTTTTTCTTTTCTAAATTCATTTTTTTTTTATTTGTTTTGAACAGAATCGTTATTTTTAAATGTAAACGAATATCGCACCATGCCACAATTAAATCTTGGTCAGTGAGAGAGAGGTGATGTTTTCCTTGCCCATCGGACTAAATCAGCTACGGGACCTTACGGTGAGATATGAGGCGTTGCGGATAGTAAGGGCGAACTCAACAAAATGAAGTTTCGAAAAAATTGAATTTATAGAAAAATCTAAATGGCGAACTCAACAAAATATTGGCAAAATTAGGTTTTTATTATTTATTTATAATTTATTAGCTTTTTATTATTTACTTAAGTAGAATAGTGTATTCCGTGAATTTTTAAATGTTTTTTAAATATTTATTTGTGTATTTTTTTTTTCATATTTTACTGTTCGTTTCTGATGCTAAAATTGGCAATACCTGGGAAAAAATTAGACCGGTATTAAAAATTTTGAACACATTTTATTTAATTTTAAGGTTATTGTTTTAATTAAAGGTTTTGTTATTGCAAAATAGTTACTTGATACAACATACAAAACAGTGGAAATATGGTATTGAAACTAACATAAAAAAAACTAAAGAAAAGAAACAAATAATTAGCCAAGTTCAGTTGTAATCTATTTGGTCATCGTCCATAACATCTTCATTTTCGGTGCTCTTATTCGTTGCTGCGTCTTGAGAGGCTATAATGTTAGTAAAGTACCGACTCCAAGGTAGGGGAACATACGGTAACAAGTCCTGAATGTCCTTTAATTTGGGGGCTGGTATTTTAATGGGAGCACTGTAAAGTCTCGTCAGTGTTTCACTGGCCAAATAAAAATGATCAGGATCATAGTTTTTCACCTTGCCTTTTTGTAGTTTGACTGCCGTTTTGACATCCAAATTGTAAGCAGAATGAATGTAGAAACCTTGCTTAAAGTTATTTGTAAATTCAAAGATCTTTCCATCTTTAAACTTAGCACCAGCCATCTGCATTTTAGTAATTTTCTTTTGAAAATTAGAGAAATTGAAAATCATGTCCTGTCTAAGTTGGACAACGCAAAACTGGTTTTTTTCGGCGACAGCTTTCAATCATTAACTTATACTTTTGAACTGCATATTAAACGTATCACGATAATAGTGCTGATTTACCGGGCTGTAACCAGGGTAATTTTCCGTAAGCCATTCATTGTAAAGAGAATAGAGCTTTTTAATATTAAGTCCAACAGGTAAGTATTTTCGATGAGGGCTTTTGGCGCGACTGTAATGACTGGTGACAGTAGGTAGTGACATGATGTGTTCTTTTACTTTAGAAAGATCGTCATTTCCTATTTTCTTCGCGGGTTCACACCTCCCCCTTTGATCCGTTGTAACAGTTCCAGTTCTGCTGGTTTTGTCAAGTACGACTCGAACGCGCTTTTCAGAGATGCCATGAATGTTATAAAACGCAGTACGACAAACTTCACGATTAGTGTGATCAACAGTCACATTATATTGAATGTGTCTCAGGGTACGACTTGGACGCCCCTTTACGTAAGATCTTTTTACATCATTGCAGATCAACAATTTTGATAAGTAAGCATTCTGTAGATCATAGTTTTGCCAAAAAGAGTCAAAAATATTGGTGACCAGTTCAGCGCCTATTTTCTCAAAACATCCACACTTGCAAGGAGGTCCAATTTTGCGGGCAACAACGTGCCTTTTGTTATTTCTTGAAATGTAAGCACTTCCTGAATTTCGTTTCAACTTACACTCGTTTTTTTGCCAATCATTCATCTTAGCAGGTCTCTTTCGCGAATAACCCGACACAGCACTACCATCTAAATGTTGTACACTTACTTCACTACTAGAAGGTCCAGGTTGCGCCATACTTTTCTTAAAAAAAGAAGCAACAAAACCAAACAAAACATAAACGTATTAACTTCAAAATTAACTTGAACTAACACGCAGAAAGCGTAAAATTTCAAGTAAACCTCATTTAGTGACGCAATACCGGCGGTTGCTCCGCGCGAAATTGTTGAGTTCGCCCTTACTACCCGCCCGGCTATCGCCTGTTCGAAATTTTTCATTTATTTGATACTGAAATTTGAAGGCGAAGCAAGGGCAAACTCAACAATTAGACCGGTATGTGATGTAGGAAAAGTACTATAAAATAGAATTATATAAAAAAAAAAAATTTGACCCAATGTTGAGTTCGCCCTTACTATCCGCAACGCCTCATATGAGTAACCACAAAAATGTATTAGCATAAGAAAAAATTGCCTAAATACTGTTTAAATGCAATACATATTAAATGACGTTATGGCATTTCCATTTTTAAAGCAAATAAAATACTGTTGATTAGTAAATTTTCAAGTTTGTGACAGATCCATTGGACTAGTGATATTGAACTTTGCAAAATACTTTTGTAGTGTATCAGAAACATTCATTAATAAAGAACTTGCTTGGCAAACATGCAGTTTTAAAATAAACACTGAATATGACTTTGGCAAACTAAGAATAACTTACAAGAAGCATTACAACTGGAACTTTTAAATGAAAATGAAGTGCTTTATAATGTGATATTAATAGCAAGAAGTCATGCAACTTCAATGATATTTAAAAATAAAAACTGTCATTTTCCTTTACATGGTGCTTCTGTTAAAAAGGAAAATTATTAACAGCATACTTTTTAGACTTTCCAACTCGAAAAACCTTGAAAATGACGTACAACATGACACATTTAAAGTAATCAACTCTTACCCACTGCCCCTCCCCTTTAAACCCTTACATAATTGACTACAAATAACTATTCTTAAAATTTGTTTATTATATTAACAAAAAAAACCAAGAAAAATTCTCAGATATGATTGAAACTTCATAAAGTTCTCCTACCTTATTCACCCCCTCACTGAAGTGATATCTCTCAAAAACTATAGATTTCTTTCCTAGTTCAAGTATTATATCGGTACCAAATTTAAAATCGATATCTCTTTTCGAGTTACTGTGATAACACACAGACATACGACAAACACTGGAAACTGATCTTTTTCTGACTTAGGCACCAGAAATGTAAAGACATTAAAAAATCTCCGAGGGTATTTTTTTTACAAATCCAATAGTTCATGAGAGAATTAAAAAAAATATATACATATTTTCTGTTCATTAAGTTTTAAAAATTGTTAGTATAATCAATTCAAAATTTCTTTGTGATTACTGTCACTTTAATAATTAATAATGGAAATGGACCTGAGGAGGAAAGATCTACAAAAAAATATCATAACCAGACAGCTTACCAAAATAGGTTGGATTCATGTCATTAAAAGTTTTTAGGATTGCATTACAATCACAGACCCCCATTGGGAAGGACCACTTGTGGAAGAAGTATGGATGCATTGAACAAGGTGAAGTGCACCATGTGGTAATTCAGGGTGTTGTATGCCAAACATTTCTAAAACAAAAAGAAACTTTTCTAAAACAAAAAATGGCACTAAAGGTAAAAGACTTGGGGTGAATTTTTACCATATCAAATAGGATTATGAGATACCTATATAACTACAAGTAAAAAAATAACCGGCCAAGTGCAAGTCGGACTTGCGCAATTAGTGTTTCGTATGTTGACTGCTTTTAAGAGGTTACATACACATGGAATTTTTAAAAATTTGATTTTTTTTACGGATTTTTATTCTCTATACTACAAAGAATTAAACAAAAATATTTTTTTTTAAATTCAATTCCATTACAAAGTTATAGCATTAAATGTGACCTGGCATCGAATTGGGACCGCTACCTGTCTCGCTCTGCAATATTATTATATGGCTCAATTTTTAATATTTTTTAACTTTTTTTTTTTTAAATAAATCCTTTCGTACATTTCGACAATTTTCAACTATTACATTATTTTACAAGATTAATTCTTATTTTTGCAAACTGGATTATTTTTTGTGAAGTTATCCTGCAAACAAGGAGGCGCCATAATTTTCATCAGTGGTCCATTTAACCCAATAAAAAATAATGTGTAACATTTAAAACATATTTAAAAAAAAAATTCTTATAATTTTAAGTACAATGAAAATATATAATAGACATTCTTTTGTATTATTCACTTAATAACCATTAAAATATTTTTTTTAAATATACATACTTTTTGCAGCGCCCAGATGTATGTAACCCCTTGAAATAAAAATGTTTGTCACGGAGGTATAAAATGATCAATAACTTCACAAAACATACCTCAAATGAGTTTTCAACAGTTTTTGTTTTCTGATTTTTACTGAAAACTGATTACCTTGAAATTTTTTTATTTTTTTTTATATATAACAGATAAATTATTAAAGGTAATGAACTTGTGATAATTTTCGTTCAACCTACACTGTGAAGAATATTCCAGAAGGACAGTGATTTTTCGCACCTTTTTAAAAAATAAGACAAAGAAAAGTGTGCGCAAGTATTACATTTATATATATTTTTGAACTCTTGTTTTTACAAGCTTTTATTTGACACCCCACTCAATGACATGCCTTCAATTCCTATATTAGTGTCAAATTTGAACTTTTTATTTCAAATAGACAGATGAACAGACAGACACCGAAGGGATCTTATAAATGTTCTGCACGGAACACTAAAAATCATGATAGAATGCAAAATAGATAGAAATAGTAATACATCTTTAGTTCAGATCTATCAAGAAATTCCAAACAACTATTTATGTAATACAAGTAAAAAGAGTATGAACCAAAGCAGTGTTTGAACAATCACCATTTGTTTTGAAAAAGTGACTTGACAGCAGTTAGTAATCGATATAAATAGAGGCAAAAGTAACATCAACTAACCTTAACTAACACATCCATTGTGCGAGAGCAATTAGGAAGAAGTAAGGATGCACTGAACAAAGTGATGAACATCATGTGGTAATTCCTTGTGCAAAAATACCTAAAACAAGAGCACATTAAAAAAATGGCAACAATAGTACACTATGTACATAACAAAAAGAGGCGTTCGTACATTAACTATTTGTTTGAAAATGTGAATGGCAGCTACTAAGCGATATGTATGGAGACCTGAGCTGGTAGATTTTTTTCTTGTTTGTCTACCGAGCAAAATTTCACATTAAAGGAGGGTAAATCCCAAATGAGGTTTTAACTCCACTTTATCAAAAAAAAAAAAAAAAAAAAATGGATACAAGATAACCAACAGAAAACTTTATACACTTATTTGTGTGACATGAAATATTTAAGTGCTAAAACTCATAAATCATATACTAAATCATTATTTGAACTCTAAAAAAGTTAAAAATTTGGCCATCAGATTAAAACTATTGCTGACATGAAGAATATAAGACATGTGGACACTCAACACTCAGACAAATAAATCAGAAAAGTAAAAAATAATCACACAAGACTGCTTTCAATAACATTAAAAAAAACTGAAACCTAACCAAACTTTAAACATATAACACCAATGATATAAAGGCAACGCATCTAAAATAAATTGGAATATATGGGGTGATAGATATCGGTGTTTCAAAAAAATTAACTGTTTCTGAGATAGATAACAGCGGAAATGGTTCTTAATACCCAAAGACATTTTTGTGAGAATTTATATCATTGTCGAAAAAATGTGTAATGTAAATTATTTTTTTCCATGATTTGTTATATCAAATTTAAATCGACCTTAACAAAATACATACTTAATAATAACAATTGACCACCTTAATAGAGGCACAAGAACCAACTTAGTAGCTGACCACAATTTCATATAAACTAAGAAACAAATGGATTTGAGTTAAATTCTTTAGTAGTTTTCATACTATCGGTACATAACTATCTCAGAAACAGTTAATTTTGAAACACCGATATCTAAGAAACGAAAAAAAAATTTAGACATAATGCATAGTTAATAAAAAATGTTTAAAATTGTCTGAATAATCAAAATAAGCAATAATATGCAGGTGTTCCATTTAAAAAACTAAAACTTTAATGCTTCACAAATTTATGAGCCACCCCATATATTCCAATTTATTTTAGATACGTAGATTTTTGAAATAAACAGCTATTCCGGTCATTTATCCTAACCCTGTATATTGTCTTATACATACATTTATTGAAAAATTTGAAAATAAAAAGTCACAGAATTTCCAGTGAATATAAAGTTACTTAACAGCTAAAAGAACATTAATACTTATATAAATATAAAATGAACAAAAAATGTAACATACTTAAAGCCATAAGAATTAAGATATCTACATATCCATATTCTATTTTCAACATAGACGCCAGGCAAAGCATCGTAAACTAAACATATTTTTGAAAATAATGTGTTTCAAAATGATCATACAAAAAAATTAATACCTATTCTACATGGACATGTAATCAAATAGAACATTCTATCATTTAAACATTAAAAAGAAAATAAACTGCCAAATAAAAGGTAGGTAATTTGTATTCACTTTTTATATAGTTTTTTCAATTTGTGCTTATTTTCTCATTTTTTGTAAGCTTTAATTTTAACAGGATCAATATTCTTGACAAGATAATTTCTTTGATATAATGTAAATTTCGAATCCTGACCATGAGCAATTTTATTTATTCTTTTACACCAAAAGTAAATTGCGCATCTAGTCAGGAAAGAACAAATTTTGTCAGTCAAGTTGTGAATTGAACAATTTATTGGTCTCAAATCTATTTACCTGGCTCCAGACTGTCTAATTTACCTGACAATAAAAAAGTTGCTATAATTAGAGTATTATTAGATAAATATGATGTATTTAACACTAAAATATTTTCATAAATAAATGTTCATACTTCTTTTTGAAGATGTTTTCAATTTTAAATAATATTAGTCAAAGTAGGTACTTATATGTTTGGTAATATGATAATAACTGAAGGGTACTGGCTAAAATGGGGGAAGGTCAATTTTTGTTCCTTTCGAGTTAATCAAACCATCTAAGAGTAAATAAAAAACTCGATCGTATAGGAACATAGAATCTGCTAAAAAGGCGAATACTCAAAGGTATTGCATATAAAATTTTTAGTGTGCAGGCCAGTAGCGTATGTGTTTAAACTTTTTAAAATTGGTTTTCTTAAAATTTATACCTATATTTTGACATTCCTCCTTCTGAGCCTGTGCCCTTCAACTATTCTGACTTTGTTCATAGGTACAGGGTCATTCTTCAAATTTGGACAGCTTCTGATCATTTTTAGTGTTCCGTACGGAACACTTATAAGATCACTTCGGCGTCTGTCTGTCTGTCTGTCACACCCGATTTTCTCCGAAACTATTTGACATAGAAAGGTGAAATTTGGTAATAATATAGGAATTGATGGCCTCATCAGAGCCATGTAGTTTTGAGAATTAAATTTTGACTTAAGGGGTTACTTTTGGGGGGTGAAGTCGGAAGCGAAAAAAAAAATTTTTTACTAGGTCATCGAGTGTGGTGTCAGATGAAAGCTTGTGAAAACACGAGTAAAAAATATATATATAATATTATACTTGCGCGCACTTTTCTTTGTATTATTTTTAAAAATTCGCGAAAAATCGCTGTCCCGGGCCTTATCTCGAAAAGTACTTATCAAAAAATTTCGAAAAAATTCTGGAATATTCTCCACGGGGTGTAGATTGAACGAAAATTATCACGAGTGCATTACCTTTAATAATTTATATGGTATATAAAAAAAAAAAAAATTTCAAGGTCATCAGATTTCAGTAAAGATTGGAAACAAACTTTGTTGAAAACTCATTTGGGGTGTGTTTTGTGAAGTCACTGATCATTTTATACCACCGTAACATAAATTTTGACTTAAGGGGTTCGTTTTGAGGGGTGAAATCGGAAGTGAAAAAAAATTTTTTTTTTTTACTAGGTCATCGAGTGTGATGTCCAATGAAAGCTTGTGAAAACACAAGTAAATATATATATATATATATATATATATATATATATATATATATATATATATATATATATATATATATATTATATATATACTCGTATATAATGTAATACTTGGGCACACTTTTCTTCGTATTACTTTTAAAAAATCGCTGTCCTCTACCTTATCTCGAAAAGTACTGATCAAAAAATTTTGAAAAAATTCTAGAATATTCTCCACGGGGTATAGGTTGAACGAAAATTATCACGAGTGCATTACCTTTAATAATTTATTTGGTATATAAAAAAAAACAAAATTTCAAGGTCACCAGTTTTTAGTAAAGATTGGAAACAACCTTTGTTGAAAACTCCTTTGAGGTGTGTTTTGTGAAGTCACTGATCATTTTATACCTCTGTAACAAAATTTTTTATTTTAAAAACAATCAACGTACGGAACACTAATTGTGCAAGTTCAACTTGCACTTGACCGGTTTTATTCTCAGGTATAGAAAAAACTTTTCAACTAAATTTTATAGAACTTAATGCAAACAGCCAAAATTGACTAAAAAAATTTAAAAAAAAAAATGAGCATCGCTTGTATGCATTTTCACCTATATTTTTTTAAAATGGAACACCATATGCATTATTTAATATTCTGATAGAGCTAAAAATTCCCTTTTCGAAAATACATAGCTTGCCGAAATTTGTTCTCACTGTTTTTGCATTATTTAACTTTTAAAATTTAACATTGTTGGATTAAAATAAACTTTCAGTCAATATCGACGTTTCGACAGTTTATTTAGGTATTTATCTTCAGGACACTAAGACTATTTGCGTAGATTGAATTTTAATTTAACGGAGTAAAAGATATACGTACCTAACAAAATACAAACTTTAGGACCTACAAAATTTTGTTAAAAAGTTTTTTTTCTATCTGTTATAATAAAGTCATTAGAAGCTGTTCAAATTTGAAGAATGACTCTGTACATTGAAAAATCTAGCAACTTACATTGTCCAACTGATGAGTTTTTCCTCATGCAATGCATTGTCCTTTCTTGTTAACAAGAGTTGTAGCCGACTTGTTAAGTTTTTTGCTAAAGAAGTAGCTGCCTCAATCTGAGTAGCATTAGAAATACAATCTGTTTTAAAAAAATAATAAACAATTACTACATGAGTTAAATTTTAAAAATTAAAATTAGAGATTATTACGGAACTGACCTTCACAAAATGGCATATATTATAATGTATTATCAGATGTTTAGGCAGACTTGCATAAAATACTATTTAATTTTCTTTAAAATTTCTTATAGTTTTCTGCTTTTGATACCGATAACAACACATTTATCATTATAGGAATGAATACCTTCAGTGTTTTCCAAAACACTGGTTTAAAACAGCATAAATAAGTACCCTTGTGTATTGTTACACTGGGGTCACAAATAGTTATTAGAAATACGAAACAAGCTCATTATACCTAGTGAAATTATTTTAAAAGCTATTTTCTATTTACCTTCTTGTGATAACGGTGGTAAACGATTCGTTGGAAATGCAGTCTGTTTCAAGCCCCTTTTCGTACATGGCACTTTATCACATTCTCCAAATGTATATCACATACTTGATAAGTTTTAATAAATTTGTTCATAGGTTTTATTGTCTAGCACTGGATTTGGCACTTGATTTATCTACTTCGAGAAAAGCACCATATTGTTTTTGGGAAAAGTATGTCTTTTACTGAATAAATCTGTCCATCCAGATACCACACATTTCTTGATGCGTTTTCGATAAGATTTCACTCTTTTTGAAACTTAGTTAATATCACTAACACTAAGAAATGTGATTAAAAACATAAAAAAAAAAACACAAAATGCGCGCACTAACCGCCTGACGTAAACGGCAAATAATTTAAAGAAAAAATTTAGTATCATCATGCCGGTTCTAGTGCCTTACTGTGAATAAGTACCTAACTAAGCCTAAATATTTTCAAGGGCGTCATCTAACTTTCTTTTGTATTTTGTGTGTTACGTTCTATCTACTGTTTAATAAGCAACTAAATATACTGTTTAAAGTATAAGGAGTTGTCTACATTAAGCTTTTGTTGATTGGTGCGACGTCTATTAATTGGCAGGTAAATTTGTGGAACATTAGATTTTTAGCATCCATGTCCCAAATTGTAGTAAGCCGGGACTAAATTTAAAAAGCTATGCAGTAATAATACTAAACGCAACTAACAATACATCTTGTTGAATGTTTGGTTGCTAAGACTAATGAAAATATGAGTTACACTTTCCATACAAATTTTTTTAAGCATATAAAAAAATGGGGTAAGTTATTACTCGAAGTATAAATATGTTTTTCAAACAATCGTACTTTTTAAATAAAAAGAAAGTATATGGGGTCGAAGAAACGCTAGGAAGTATTCCTCTGTATTAGGAGTAGAAAAATACCTCCTCATAATTCCCCTATCCTGAATTTGAAATATTTAAAGAACATTTGAAATTCTGCATTAGGATTACAGAAATGCGAGAAGGTATTTTATGCATCGGAAACAGAAAAATGGCACCGTGCTTTTCTACTCTCCTAATACAAAATTTCGATTGTTGGTTCATTTTAAACGTGAATTTTGGGACGAAAATTTAGTATGTTTTATCGGGATAACAGAAACGTCAGGGTGTGTTTTATTTTTTGCTTATGTTCCACTTTTTCTTTTTTGTAGTGATAGTTATATTTCTGTGGCGTAACGGATAAATAAAGCAATAGAATCTGAACAAAAAAAATCTTTATTACTATTAAAATACCTATCCTATACAGCAGAGGTTCCCAAACTTTTTTTTTCTCATAGACCACTTTCAAAATTTTACTGGTTTCGGTGGACCTCCTGCTGATTTCTACCATATTCCCAAAACTCGTCAAAAAATGTGAAGATTAGATCTAACGATGGAAATTTGCGTCGTGGCTGAGTTCCAACCCTAAATTCGGAGTGGTAAAAATAAAAAAAGAAAAATAATATATTTTCTTGTGTTCTATTTATTAAAATAATATGATTATAGACTGAATAGAATTAAAATTAAACATTAATAACGTACCGTAACTTCAACAATGCAAATCAACAATTAAAAAAAAAAATAGTCATAATTTTAATGGGAGGGACAGCAAATTATCAATATTTGGCTTCAGTTTTGTAAGGAATAACCGCAAATCTCCCCGTTCTGTGATGTTTAATCTGCTCCTTTTTTTTGTTAATAGGTTTGTAACGACACTAAAACTTTTTTCGACAAAGTATGAGGAGGGAAACGCTATCGAAAGTTTTCTCGCAATTTCCCACAGCCCAGGATATTTTTCGGGTATTTCTGCCTGCAGCCAAAATGTTTGATAGCCTTTTTTAAATTTTACCTTCAGCTCCTTATTGGTGCTAAGCTCGAGTAGCTCCTCTTGTAATACCACATTCGCCACTTCCGTTTCATCAAATGGATTTATGATCCATGGTGGTATTTCCATCGTCAGAATATCTTCAAATCTATTTTTGAAGTCATCATGCAGGGCATTTAAATGTTGAACGTATGTCTGAATATCCTCATCAAGACATTCTGCCTGTGACAAGTTTGGAGACTGGGAGAATTCGCGTCGACTAATATTTTGCTTCATAAATTTCAATTTTCCAGAGAAAAACCGAAATTACACCCTTTGTTTTTATTAAATTTAGGCTGTCCCTTTGCAACTGCAAGTTAATGTCATTAAATTTTTTGAACAAATCTGTCAAATACGCGATGTCTACTTTCAATTTGATCAGGTTTTCTTTTAAATCTGGATCTTTACTTTCCGGAAACTCTAAAACTGATTCAAAAAGTGAGTAAAATGTTGTTAAACATGCACCTTTCGACAACCAGCGTACTTCAGTATGTAAGAGCAATCATTGGAAGTCTTCATCATTTTCGTCGCACAATTCTGCAAATAAAAGGGTATTCCATGCATTGCTTCTTATTTTCTTAACTGCTTTAATCACAAATTGAAGCGATTGGTGCAATCTATCACTCAAATTTTTCGCTACCAGGTGTTGTCGGTGGATGACACAGTGAATTGCAGTTACTCCTGGTATAATTCTTTTAAGATGGTTTATAAAACCACGATATCGCCCGAAGATGACAGGAGCTCCATCTGCTGCCACCGAAATAATGTTTGTAAATGGAATCGATTTTTCCTTAAAAAAATCACTCAGGACATTAAATATTGATTCGCCTTTAGTAACCGTCCCCAAAGTTTTCGCGAATAGCAGCTCTTCATGGATTTCTTCGTCCATAACAAATCGAACATATGCCAATAATAATGCTTCATTACCAGGTAAAGTTGACTCGTCCAGCTGAATAGAAAAATGGGTTGTTTGCAGATAATTACACAAGAAGCTTTCAATATCAGAGCTCATTTCATCAATATGTCTTTGTACAGTGTTGTTACTCAAAGGAATTCTTTTGAGTACGTCAAATGGAGGTTTGTGCAGAACAGTTTTTAAAACCTCTTCAACAGCGGGTAAAATTAACTGTTCTCCGATGGTGTGCGGTTTTCCAGATTTCGCTATAAGCAATGAGATATTGTAAGATGCCCGCAAGCCATCATCGTTACTTTGAGACGTTGAATGGAACATACTGTGCACGGTGAGTCTCTTTTCATATTTTTCCTTCAATGTTTGAAAATATTTTAAATCTTTACCTATTTTAGCAGGATGACACCTTCTTAGATGATCTTCGAGCTTCGATGGCTCATTGCTCAAAACTTTGTTGCATAAAAGGCATATGGGCAATCGTTTGTCTGCCTTTGATGGAAGAAAACCAAATTTCAAATAATCAACACTGTACTGTCGACATTTCTTCTTAGATTCAGCCATGTTTCGTATCAGTTATCTACCTGTAAAGAAAAAATGTCTGTTTTAGTAATCATAAGGCGACTTTAACAGGATATGGCTATTTTAACAGAATAAAATAGGATTAATTAATTATTGCAATGAAAAAAACCAAAATGCCGGTGGCAAAACTGATTTTAATTATTAAAAGCAATAAACTGCTAAGACCCATATAGAGGTTTTCACAAAACGGCTGAACCTATTTTAATGTAATATAAAATATATTTTTTGATTAATTATATTTTGATATATTTCTGTAAATTCGAGAGAAAATACTTTTAAAGAATATTTTGACATCAAAACTCCGCGATTTTAATGATTTATTTATTACTTTGATGTACGTTATGAGTGGTACATAAAGACACGTACAATTTATGAAAATATTTTTAGTCATTTAGCATTAGCAACTCGAGGGCACTTAAATATGTACAAACATGCAGGTCAATCATATATCTCTCCTTTAGTGAATCACCACAGTCGGGTAAATAAATAATTTTATAATAAAAAGTACTAAAAGTTCAATCTTTCTCGGCTTTCTGTTCTTTTATTGAAGTATCGAATAATGGCCCTGTTCAGTATTTAATTTTTATTACGTACCTACTACACGCAAATATAACAAATATAATATTATTACAATATAAAATAAAAGTATGAATAATAGGCAGGTACTTACTTTTTCCGGCACTGGCAAACACTGACATCGATTCACTCACACTTTTCTTTTCAAAATTCCGGAAACAAATGAGTAACGTTTGTCCTTGGCATTCGTATTTATATTGGTGAAGAATCAAACAAGTTCATGCAAGATTGCAAGCACAGCACAAGTCGTATTTCGTCCCTTTGCACGTCTGAACGGGTTGCATTATGGGCGGGCGGCGCTTTGCAAGTCTCGACGCGCGTTTGTACTGAATATCGAATATGCAAGTTTTTACAAGTAACAGTCGCTGACCCTCTTAAAATACACTACTCAAAAAAAATTAAGGGAGGTTTTAAAACAAGGAAATTAATGCTAAATAAACAGGCTATCTGATACATATGCCGGCCTAACTAAAAAAATTTTTTTCAAGCCCGTGGACCAAAAAAAAAAAAGCAAAATATTTGCAATATTATTTTTTCGCGCTATCTGTTAGGATTGCATGAGAACCGTAGCTCCTAAAAAATTTTAGCCAAAAAATCTGAAAATTAGAATCTTAAAGCTTCAAAATGCTTTTTTTAAAGTCTCAATACGACCATTTTTCACCGAAATACAGCCTGTCAAAAATCACCGAAAAATTTGGAATTTTTTTTGCTCCCTTAATTTTTTTGAGTAATGTATTATCTGCCTACATTGACAGGTAAAGCCAAGCCAACATCTTTGTTCTTTACTATCGAAACCAGATAAATTTTCGTGGACCCCCACTTACAACTTGTGAACCCCCATTTTTTTTTCACGCCTACGTAGACCCCCGTCGAGTCTCCCGTGGATCCCTGGGGGTCCACCTGAACCACTTTGGGAATCACTGCTATACAGTATATTTACTTGTTACAATATACAATTAAAAAATAAATAAAGCTGGATAATTGTATATTATACATACATTTAACCAGAAAATTTAACTGAAAAAAAAGAATTTTCTTGTAAATAAATATAATATATAATTATAACATTATGACACTTAAACAGTAACTAACTATAAATAAGAAGGGGATTGGACTGATGAACCGTGGGTTCCAACTTTACCAGTCATTTGGTATAAATATTGTCTTGAGGAAATAAAATCGATTATTTTCCAAAGACTTTCTTTGCACGTATGCGCTCAACTAACTTTTAGATCCTAGAACAAGCAAACTTGAAAGTCCACTTAATGTCAAACATCCACCTACTGGAGACGAGTTAGCTTTAGGGCGCGAATTCTGTATGCCTAGGCTTTTCAAAATATAAAAATTTTAGAATTACATACGTTACTATGATACCCCTAAATGAGATCCAGTAGTAATGTTTATTTTGTAATAGCTCTCTTCTAACAAACTAAAGCAATTTAATTCATTCACTTAGACAAGTTAATTTATAAGATTAATGAAGACATTGGTAGGCTAATATTATAAGTTCTTATTATTATTTTTATCATGATCTCACCACACTCAATAAGCCTTTCGATGCATATGTAGAAAGCGGAATATCTGTTTTAGTCCATACAAATTTTGATGTATTACTTAGTCATTTATGGAATAATAATAATTATATTAAATTATCCAGTAATTAGCTGTTTCTCCACAATTGTAACAACGGAAAAATGAGCTTTTACCACCTAGATTTTCGTTGAAGAAACTAAAATTTTTGATGAAATTTATTTCTATAAAATTTAGTTTCTTTTTTTGTACTTTGTTACTCTTGTAGGAAAGCAGCAATATAATGTGATATAAATGTTAGCAGTCAATTAACAGCTTGATTGGAACTTGATTTTTTACTACAGTTTTCTAATTCTTTTCCACGAAAAAATGTAATTACAAAAAAAATGATAAATATGTCAATAAATAAAATAAAACAAAATAAAAATCGGTCAAATTAAAGTAACCTTATTCTATATATTTTTCCTAAAAATGGTAGGGATTTTTTAAAAATTACATATATAGTAGGTAAACCCAAAAGATGAAGTTTCATCAAAACGTTGAATTTAAAATCCCTACAAGAACGTATCATAATATTTAAAACCAAACACATCACTTGGTAAATGTAAAAACTATGGCAGACAGTGGAAGTGGGGAAGGGGTTAGTAAAGAAAAGAAAGTCTACTTTTGGGGTAACTTGTTTCGAATACAAAGTTTGGGCACTGGAGAAAAACGGCACATGGAGGGATTTAATGTGGTCCTACACCAGAATCTTGACACTCATTTGGGTAAATTGGATCACAAACAAAGTTTTCGATGAATCCAGGAAGGACTGTTTGGAAAATCTTATAGATAAGAGAAGAATAATCAGACACATTTCTGATGGTGGGCTAGCAAAATATCTTGTGAATGTGAGAAAATAGACACATGTATATAAACTAAAGCAAACAGGTCAGAAAAGGATATAAATTAGTTTCAAGAGAGTAGAAAATGGCCAGTCACGGAGAATTGGATTCAAAATGAAAATATGTGGAAATGTAACATTTTGTGACTTTAACTGGTTCAATATTACATAACTTTGTATTAAAACCGACATATTTATATGTATATATCCACATATATCACAACACCTGGGTAACACCGTGCCAGCCATTCGACATGGGGTTGTTCCGCGAACCGATCCATAGTATCCTCATGGTCGTCGTAAGTCGCGTTGCAATCACCCCGCTTTGCTTACGACTAATAGCCTTTCAGCTGTGACTCACTGACCAAGTTTCTTTATGCTCGACTACGTTCTAGGACTGACCAACTCCCCTCCAGGGAACAAAGGTTGGACCACCGAACTGCAGCCGGAGATGAACTGCACGGGACCTAATACGTACGTATTTGGACCTGGATTAGCCGCTCCTGGCTCCTGGTCCTGTTAACTAATCATGAAATCATCGCAAAACGTTAATTTCCATGTATTTTTTAGAAATATGGCTATGGCAGGAAAATGAAAAATAAAATGGAGAAATCAATGAATTTTATATTCAGTATCACGTCAGTCAAAGGTTTAAATTTTGATGATTCCTTTTAGAAGCATGCCAGTCCAATAGCTTAACATATTGTGGCGAAAGAGCTACAGATTCAAATCAAGGAAAAAAGAACCATTTGGAAAATGATACAAAAAAGCAACCAATAACATAGTCTGAGAAGAAGAAAAAAAAATTAAACTAATAATTTATTGATGTCAAATAATTAAAGGGCATAGCTACACTAAGCTACAGAGAAATGACAAATTTTGTAGACAATTACTAAAGATGAAGAGTTGCATCTATCTAGGAAAGTTAGGATGAATATAATTAACAAGACTGCTTAGAAATACATGTATTAAAATAAGTGTTACCTTAAAAAGGAAACTAATCGAGAAATTATAATCTCCTATAATAATTAAAAATCATACGTTTTTTCTCCAATGTTGCCATTGTAATGACTTTTTAATTTGCTTCACACATGTCGAGTATGTTCTTATTATTTATTAACATTTTCGTATTTTAAACCTACTTTTGAGCTGCAGAAAATATATAATCATAAGAAATATATGAGTTAAACTGTGGGCCAAACTAAAATGGTCTTAATTCGTAAGCTTTTTTTAAAAATATTTTTTGAGTATGCGATGGGGGTAACATTCTTTCCAGAATGTTTTCTAATTTAAAAAAATCTATAATATTTACACCCAAAAAAAATTAAATTGTATAGAAACGGTCGATTTGAAAACTGTTGCGTAGCAGCACAATGCAAGCAAAGGAAGCTTTTTTAACAAAAAAGGAAACGATTTTCAAACAATTTTGATACAGGAGTTTGAAATTATTTCTGGAAAGCAAACACGAGGAGTATGTTACACTGAGAGAAGAGAAAAAGGCATGTAGAAGTTTGAGATGCGCCCTCACAGAAGAATAATGAACATAAAGTTAGGCAAATTGGATTAGAAACCAAGAAGTATTGAATCGAATCACTGAAGAATTACTTGACAAAAAAGTATAGTTAATTATTAAAAATGGACATATTCTGAAACATGAAGGGAAAGACAGTTATTTCAGAAGTGAATGTCGGATAATAGACTCATATTGCTGCATATTGGTTGCTGGCACATGGATATGGAGACAAGAAAAAAGCATACTTTTGAATGTGGTGCTACAATAGAATGACGAAGCCAAGTTGAGTAAATTGGGTCACAAACAAAAAAAAAGTATTAAATCATATCAATGAAAGATTTTTCGAAAATTTTATAGATACGAAGATGATTTGGACACATTCTGAAAATTGACAGGTTAACACAATTACTTGTGAAGGGAATGTTAAAGAATGGACACATCTATATAGTTTTACAGATGAAATAGAAGAGTGTAAGGAAATTATGGAGATGATGATGGAGAATTGAATTGTGGAGAAGGCTTTTGTAGAGAAAACAAAGTTTACTTTTGAAGAGCGAAGTTTGGATACTGGGGAAAACGGAATACAGAAGGACTTATTTGTGGTACTACATAATAATCTCGAAATTCAGGTGGGTAAATTGGATCACAAACAAAGTTTTGAACGAGTCAAGGAAGGACGATTTGGAAAATCTTATGGATAAGAAGAAAAGAGAAGCATAATCAGACACATTTCTGAAACATGGTGGGTGACAATTATTTGTGAATGTGGGAGAATAGACACATTTATATAAACTAAGGTATACAGATCAGAAAAGGATATAAAATAGTTTCAAGATAGTAGAAGATAGCCAATGATGGAGAATTGAATTCAAAATAAATAAAAATATGTGGAAATGTAACATTTTGTGACTTTAACTGGTTCAGTATTACATGGCTTTGCATTATAACGGACATATATATATATATATATATATATATATATATATATATATATATATATATATATATATATATATATATCCATATATATCATAACACCTGGTAACACCGAGCCAGCCATTCGACATGGGGTTGTCCCGCAAAACGATCCATAGCATCCTGACGGTCGTCGTAAGTCGCGTTGCTTTCACCCCGCTTTGCTTATGACTAGTGGCCTTTCAGCTGTGACTCAGTGATTAAGTTTCTTTATGGTCGACTACGTTCTAGGACTGACCGACCCCTCCAGGGAACGAAAGTTGGACCACAGAACCGCAGCCTGAGATGAACTGCATAGGGCCTAATACGTACATATTTTGACCTTGATTAGCCACCCCTGACTTCCGGTCCTGTTAACTAACCATGAAACAGTCGCAAAACGTATTTTGAAAATATGACTGTGATCAAGAAAAAAACAGAACTATTTGGAAAATGATACCGAGAAGCAAACAATAACATAGCTCATTTTGGAGGAAATGGATATGCTTACTATATCACCATGTGGCAATTTGATTTGTTTAGGCTAATTGTCAAACAACTCAAAAGGACACAAATAATGAGAGATGACATGAGAGATGACATGAGAGATGACATGAGAGATGACATGAGAGATGACATGAGACATGAATGGGACATGAATGGGACATGAATGGGACATGACATGGGACATGACATGGGACATGACATGACATGGACTTTATATACTCGAATGTGCAGGCCATATTTGAATCTGAAGGTAAAACTAGAATAATTTATTTAAATCAAATTGGCAAGGATATATGAAACTTTGGCTACAAAGAAATGAAAGTTTTAGGAGACAATAGCTGAAGATAGAGAGTTGTATCCAGCCAATCAAATAGTTAAAGACTTCAAGTAATAAAAGACGAATATGATAAACAAGGTTTAAACCGGATAAAAAATTACTGTAATTAGGAAATAAAACAGTGATAAAATGACATCTAAACAACATTAACAGCAATTATGTATATCACGTAACCCAAGAATTTATGTGTGATTATTTTTTAAAATTGGCTCAAAATTTTTACATATTTATTCGAAATATCTTAGCGAGTTAGCTGGCTTAAAACAGATTTCATTTGTCTACACTTAGGTTATTAAGCTCTAAAAAGGGATTATTTTAATATAGTCCAGAGTATTAGTTAGATACAGAATTATTTAATAATAAATACAGAAATATACGATTTTTTGCCATCACAAAATCAAAAGTCTATAATTAATCTGTTACACCATAGAAAACCTACTGCACATCATTTTTCAAGGAAATTGATATTACTAATTGATGGTGTATCCAAAGATGTTTAAAAGAAATTACTTATGCAGTAAGATTTCTATCAATATAGGGGCGAGTAGACATGAAAGAGCAACTTTTTAGGATAAACATATGAGAGCAGCGAGAGTCCTAATATTGATGCGTACTAACTGTTGAATCCAGATGTACATAGATGAACAGTACCGACTACAGAGCCTATTAAAATTTGAATTTCTTGCCCGTTCTGTAGTGCCATCTTTTAACTTTATAACGAGGTATCATACTTGGTACTAGATGAATATAACCTAAAAAAATCAGTTGTATAAGCCCAGTTCCCAAATTTCAACTCTAAAAAATCGGATGAGGTGAAAAAAATGGTTTGATCAGCTTTTGGTGGAAAAACTGTGCTTTGTAGTATGTATTAAAAGTGGTAATAGCGGTTTTGAATGGAAAGTTTCAAACTTCCAGATCAATTCGGTTAAAAAGAGTTGCAGATGGAGAGATGGAATATATTTCTTGAATTAACTGTTGCAAAACTTAATCGAAAGTTGTACCATATATACACTCAGAGTTACCCAGCAGCCTATTTTACAAACAATTTCGGCGAGTCCTTCATAAGCTTCTTACCAAGACTAAAGGCAAAACCTACAATATCGCTGTCTTCTTGCTTTCCAGATATTGGTTACTATACTATAATCCTTAGAGTTTATTTATTTATTTACCAGTAACCCACTATAGAGTGCTTTCCTAGTTCAAGTATTATATCTGTACCAAATTTAAAATCGATATCTCTTTTTGAGTTATTGTGATAACACACAGACAGACGACAAACACTGTAAACTTATCTTTTTCTGACCTAGGCACCCAGAAATGCGAAGACATTAAAAAATCTCCGAGGGTATTTGAAGAGTACAGGGGAAAAACGATCAGAGTCCATTTCTGACAAAAATTGTGTAAAAGCGCCATCTTTAACTTCTTACCCTAACCTTTCCGCTCGAAATATTTGTTTGTGGTAAAAACGAACAGGGTCGCAGTATTTAAATTAAATAAAAACCCTATACAACGCAAGAAAGATCACAGTCCAAGGTAATCCGAGCGGTCCCAATCAAAAACGATTAGAGTCCTTCCTATCGCTTCAAAACGTGCGTAAACGGCTAGGTAAAACAATGTATAAAAAATATTCATTGTTTGTTGTTCGAGGTTTTATATCACATCTCTATTTGCTGTAAATTAAAATTGAGTTCAGTAGCGATAGTGACAGTGGTGATCCAGGAAAAAATATTATTCCAAAGACTAAGAAACGCCCAGTTACTGGGCTCATTGTTCGTTGTTCGAGGTTTTATATCACATCTCTATTTGCTGTAAATTAAAATGGAGTTCAGTAGCGATAGTGACAGTGGTGATCCAGGAAAAAATATTATTCCAAAGACTAAGAAACGCCCAGTTACTGGGCTCATTGTTCGTTGTTCGAGGTTTTATATCACATCTCTATTTGCTGTATATTAAAATGGAGTTCAGTAGCGATAGTGACAGTGGTGATCCAGGAAAAAATATTATTCCAAAGACTAAGAAACACCCAGTTACTGGGCGCATTAGGGACGTATCCAGAAAGATGAAAGTTAGAGGTTATGTTACCGGCGAAAACTGTAAGTGTTCACGTTTTGCTTGTTTTGACATTATTTCGATGGAGGAGAGGAATCAACTCATTAGCAGATTCAATAAGCATGATACTTTTGATGACCAGAATAGCTATCTAAGTGGTTCAGTTTCCGTAATCCCAGTGCAGCGAAGACGGAATAGGAAGGCAGAAAACGAAGCTTGGTTTAATGATAGTTCCTATGCATATCGTGTCCATGTAATTAAAAATCAAAAAGCTGTTGAAATACCAGTTTGCTATAAGGCATTCCTATCATTGCATGGAGTAACAAATCGTAGAATACAATCCATAAAAAAATCTTTGCTTGATATAGGAACCTTTAAACAATAAATTGTGTCGTTTCTTTTTTAAAATCATTAAAAGGCCGAAAAGCTCATTATAGCCTAAAAGCTAGCAGCAAAATTTATTTACCCGAAGACCTGAACATCAAAAAGTTACATAGCATGTACTCTTCGAAGCATCCTAGAAACTTGATGTCGTATGAAAAATTTCGTGAAATATTTTCTACAAAATTTAATATTTCATTCGGGTATCCCCGAAGTGACACATGTAGCACATGTGACAAATATAAGGTAGATGAACAAAAACTACAAGAGGATCTAGTTGTACCTGCAAATAAAGAAGAAACGGTGAACAAGATCAGAAAAGAAATTCATGATGTGCAATTAAATATGAAGTTACATAAGTTAAGGGCTGACACTTTTTATAAACGGAAAAGGCAAGCCAGAAAGAAAGCTAAAAAAGATAAAACCATAGAAGCTATAACGATGGACTTCCAAAAGAACTTGCCATTGCCAAATATAAGCACAAACGACGTATACTACCGAAGGCAGTTGTCATTTTACAGTTTTAACGTACATATTCTATCCGATCAGCGTTCATTTTTCTATACTTACAACGAAACCGTGGCCAAAAAAGGTTCAGAAGAGGTATGTTCTATGTTGTATCATTTCGCAACAGAAATTTTGAGCAGTTCTGTTCAACATCTAATCATCTTTTGTGACTCATGTGCTGGTCAGAACAAGAATTACACCGTTTTTCGTTTTTTTACATTATCTTACTGTAAGTCTGAAATGATTCAAAACTATTGGAGTTTATTTTCCAGTCCGCGGACATTCCTATCTTGAGTGCGACCGTAACATGGGATTAATTAATCAGAAAGCTTTAGCGGAAACTCCTGACGACTGGAATAACATCATACGTAATAGCAGAAACAAACCTTCACCATTTATTGTAATAGATTGCAAACAAGAAATGTTTAAACGATGGGACGAATATCTTAGTTCGTTTTATAAGAAGACTTGTCCGTTCCCTTCAAGACCAGTGAAAGTGTTTCGGGTAACTCAAGAACATTGTAGTTTAGTGGAACATAAAGACTCTTACAACGGTTCATCCCAAAAAAGTGCCTTAAGGAAAAATAGAAACCCTTATAAAACCACCGGACATCAAGATTTGCCAAATAATTCATACAACGGGCCGATACCTTTAAGTGTTCCAAAACTTAACGATATCAAACATTTGGTGCAGTTTTGTTCAAGTGATTCGCGTAAATTCTTTGAGAAGTTAGTTAGCTCTGCTAAAACCCAATGCGATGATCCTGAAGAGTTTTATTCCCATCTACAATCTGGAGATAACTGCTGCAGAAGATGATCCCGACGATCTAATCCCACTTGCGGAACTCTCTAGAAAGATGAAAAACCGCAAGTTTGAATAGCCATGTGTTCATTAATATTGAAATTATTTCAACGATTCAAATTTGTAAAACGTTTCCTTTGCGAATTATTTAGCTTTATAAATTTCTATGTTTTTTTATAATAAATATCAATAAAATTATTGAATAATGATTTGCTGAAGCTAACGTCACAACAAAACAAAAAACGAATAAACGATCAGAGTCCAGGACTATGATCTTTTTTACATTTTTTGTTTTGTCATGACGTTGCGTTTTTGTTTATAAAACAGTGAAGGTTGATAGAAAATATTTCAGGTATGTACTAGGCACAGCAAAATAGTTAGTATTGACGCTTTTATATATATTTTTAGATTTAAATAATCGTAAATATTTAATTCGACTCTGTAAACATTGTTTTCACTATTCTCTAAAAAAATGCTTTCTGTGACCCTGATCATTTTTCCCCTGTACTATTTCATGAGAGAATTAAAAATATATATATATACATATTTCTTGTTCATTAAGCTCTAAAAATTTTTAGCATGATCAATTGAAAATTTCTTTGTGATTACTGTCACTTTAATAATTAATAATGGAATGATGGTAATTCAGGGTGTTTTATGCCAAACATTTCTAAAACAAAAAGAAACATATGTTCAAAAAATGGCACTAAAGGTAAAAGACTTGGGGTGAATTTTTTACCATACCAAAGGATTATGAGATACCTATATAACTACATGAAAAAATAACCGGCCAAGTGCAAGTCGGACTTGCGCAATTAGCCTCCCTTACGTTAATTGCTTTTAAGAGGTTACATACACCTGGAATTCTTAAAAATTTAAATTCCATTCCATTATAATGTTATAATAATAAATGTGACCTGGCGTCGAATTGGGACCGCTATCTGTCTCGCTCTGCAATATTACTCGCTCAATTTTTAATATTTTTTAACTTTTTTTTTTGAATAAATCCTTTTGAACACTTCGACAATTTTTAACTACTACATTATTTAACAAGATTAAGTTTTACTTTTGCAGATTGGATTATTTTTTGTGAAGTTATCCTGCAGACAAGGAGGCGCTATAGTTTTCATCAGTGGTCCATTTAACCCAATAAAAAATAGTGTTATCATTTAAAACCAATTTTTTAAGAAAAAAAAAATTCTTATAATTTTAAGTACAATGAAAATATATAAGAGCCATTCTGTTGTATTATTCACTTAAAAATCATTAAAATTTTTTTTTAAAATATACATACTTTTTGCAGCGCCCAGGTGTATGTAACCCCTTAAAATAAAATTTTTTGTTACGGTGATATAAAATGAACAATAACTTCACAAAACATACCTCAAATAAGTTTTCAACAATTTTTTTCTGATCTGTAATGAAAATTGATGACCTTGAATATATATATGTATATATATATATATATATATATATATATATATATATATATATATATATATATATATATATATATATATATATTCCAGACAAATTATTAAAGGTAATGCACTAGTGATAATTTTCGTTCAATCTACACCCCGTGAAGAATATTTCAGAATTTTTTCAAAATTTTTTGATCAGCGCTTTTCGAGATAAGGGGGGTCAGTGATTTTTCGCAATTTTTTAAAAAATAATACAAAGAAAAGTGTGCGTACATTATATATTTTTGAACTCGTGTTTTTACAAGCTTTCATTTGAAACCCCACTCGATGACATGGTAATTTTTTCTTTTCATTTACGATTTTACACACCAAAAACTAACCCCTTAAGTCAAAATTTAACTTTCAACTCTACATGGCTCTGATGAGGCCCTCAATTTTTATATTAGTGCCAAATTTCAACTTTTTATGACAAATAGTTTCGGAGAAAATCGGGCGACAGATGGAGAGACAGACTAACACACAGACACAGAAGTGATCTTATAAGTGTTCTGTACAGAACACTAAAAATCATGATAGAATGGCAAAATTGATAGAAGTAGTAATACATCTTTAGCTCAGATCTATCAAGAAATTCCAAACAACTATTTATGTAATAAAAGTCAAAAGAGTATGAACAAAAGCAGTGTTTGAACAATAACTATTTGTTTTGAAAAAGTAACTTGGCAGCAGTTAGTAATCAATATAAATAGAGGCAAAAGTAACATGAACTAACCTTAACTAACACATTCACTGTGTGAGAGCAATTAGGAACAAGTAAGAATGCACTGAACAAAGTGATAAACACCATGTGGCAATTCCGTGTGCAAAAATACCTAAAACAAAAGCACGTAAAAAAAAAATAGCACTATGTACATAATAAAAAGAGGCGTTCGTACATTAACTATTTGTTTGAAAATATGAATGGTAGCTACTAAGCGATATGTATGGAGGCCTGAGCAACCACTGGTAGATTTTTTTCTTGTTTGTCTACTGAGCAAAATTTCACATTAAGGGAGGGTAAATCCCGAATGAGGTTATTAATTCCACTTTATTAAAAAGCACAAAATTACAAGAACTAGTGAATCATGCATTTTTTGATTGCGTTGGGGGTATATGATATTGAAAATTTCTACTTCGGATTTTACTATTTTATATGTTAAATAGAAAAGCTTTAAAAAAAGAAGGATAATTTAGGCGTGCTACAAAGACATGTTTTTGCCATGGTTTGACCCATAGACACAGAGGATGGACTGAGCATTAACCTCATAAAATTGACCACTCATTAGAAAGAGACAAAGCGACTGTGTAGCCAATACCTGTCTCTTTTCTGTAGGCCTGCAATAAGCAAGGCGCAGTACCCCGAAACGGAATTCAAAGCGAGAAAAGCCCTCTACCCGATTTTAGTCAAATAGAGCACTTAGAAATATTATATCGTAGCTTAGCGGCATTCAAGAAAGAGACAGCTATTGGCCGCTCATTCGGTTTGTCTCGCTCACATTTTGCGTCCATATTTACTTCACAGCGGGATACGGAACACTCAGTCCATCGTCTATGTTTATGATTTGACCCATAGACATAGAGGATGGACTGAGTGTTCCGTATCCCTCTGTGAAGTAAATATGGACGCAAAAGTGAGAGAGACAAGGCGAATCAGCGTCCAGTAGCTGTCTCTTTCTAGAATGCCGCTAAGCTACGGCGCTCTTGAAAATAAAATTTCTAAGTGTTCTGTTTGAACTAAAATTGGGTGGGGGCTTTTCTCACCTTGAATTCCGTCTCGGGGTACTGCGCCTTGTTTGTTACAGACCTACAGAAAAGAGACAGGTATTGGCGGCACAGTCCCTTTGTCTCTTTCTAAGAGTGGTCAATTTTGTGAGGTTAATGGTCAGTCCATCCTCTATGTCTATGGTTTGACCCAATTTTTCAAAAGATTATTACCTTTTCACTTCGCAAAACGCTAACTAAACACGAGTGGTTATTTACTTTTGCTAATGAGGATCCTAAATAGACGTTCTCGGAAAGTTTTTCAGAATTAACGATTCTTCAGTATTAGAAACATTAGCTAAAATGGGTATTATGACTTCACATCTTGCGGGAATGATTGTAACCATATCAGAGGGTACAATTCTGAAAAAATTATCTTGGAAATGTACAATTTCGTCTTCGTAGTTTATTTGAGCTTTACATTTTTGCAAAAAATCGCATCCTAGAATGCCATCATTTTTTAAGGGAATGTCATCAGATACTAAGTGAAAAGGATAGGTTATGGTTTTATTATTTTGTAATGTAATTATTATAGTACAAAACACCTAGGGTACACGTTGGTTGTTTACTTAGGCCTTTTAGTTCTATAATGGGGTTTATGTTAATGTTATGGTTTTTTAATTTAAATCATTTTAATAAAGATATGTCAGCACCGGTGCCTAACAAAAGATATGCTATTGAATTTTTTGTATCTATTGATTCTATTTTATCATCATCAAATCTGGGTTCGATTATACAATCATACAACCATAGGTTGCCTTCCCAATCCCAGTCTCCATGTGTCTCTTTCATACACCATGTTCTTTTCCAAGTCTCGATCTCTCATGGCTTCTCGAATTCCATCATTTCAGGAACGTCGGGGTCGTCCTGTTTTGTTGTTCCCTTCCGGTTTTCACTCAGAAACACGGCCATCTGTTTTCGTCCATACGAAGTAAGTGTCCAAACTACTTTAAACTTCTTCTTTTCAATTCTATTTAGTACTGTTTCTGTTGCGTTCATTGTTCTTCCAATTTCTTCATTCCATATGTGTTCTAGTCTCGACTGCCCTGCACTTCGTCTTAGATAGTCCATCTCAACAGCATTTATTCTTCTTTCGTTGTATTTCTTCAATACCTACACTTCATTTCCGTAACATAACACTGTCTCCACCATGGTTTGACCTATTCTTTTTTTGTTGTTCCTGCTGATGTTTTTATCCCACCATACAGAATTGAGCGCATTTTGTATTCTTTGTTTGATTTCTTGCTTTCCTATACCATCCTTATCCACTATTGTACCCAAGTACTTGAATTTATCTACTTGCCGTACACAGGTGTCATCATTAATTAATATTTCAAACTGTGCATTCGAATTCACCACCAGATACTCTGTTTTTTCCAAACTTATTTCTAACCCCTATTTTTGTATTCTTGTTAAAGCCTACGAAGCATAAATTCCATATCAAACGCATCTTGGGCTAGTACTGCTTGATCGTCAGCAAAGTTTAAAGTAAAAAGGTGAGATCTATTAATTGGGATTCCCATTCTTTCACATGCTCGTTTCCAGTTTTTAAGTGCTATTTCTACGTAAATGTTAAAAAGTAGGGAGATAAGTTACATCACTGTCGGAGTCCTTCCGTTGTATTTATAGGTTATGATAGCATATTTTGTTGTTTAACGTACGAAATATTGTCTCTGTATAGTTCTTGTATATTTCTAATGAGATAGTTACTTACACCAATCGTTTTTTAGGGCTTCCCATAGTTAGTTTCTTGGTACATTGTCGTAAGCTTTTTTTAAATCTATAAATGTAATTTGAATTTCATCTCCCTTAGTCATCTTCTTTTCTATAAGCTGCTGTATAGTAAATAAATTCAGTACACGAGCCCTCTGGAGTGAAGTTGGTTTGATCTTCTCCTATCTTATCACCAACTTCTTGCCTTACGCGTTTCTGTATTATCTTTCCCGACAGTCTGTTAAATGTACTTGTTACACTCAACCCTCTATATTTACTTGTGTCTTTCCTATTTCCTTTCTTACGTACAGATGATATATAGCAGATCTTCCATTCACCTGGTATTTTTTGTTGTAGGACACACTGGTTCATCAGATTGGCTATATCACCCCATAGTTGATTTCCGCCACATTTTAAAAGTTCTGTCTCCAGGTCCAGGTGATCTATTATTCTTCATTTCTTTAATACTTTTGACTAGTTCGTTTACTGTTATTAAAGTGGGTACTTCTTCCTTTTCGATGTGGATATCGTTAGCTACAAAAACTTCCCTCGTCGCTATTAATAATGACTCATAATATGTTTTCCATCGTGATGTACTAATTAATTGAATCGAATTCGTCTTTTGGTTTATTTTTAATGTTTCTTATGGTTTCCATACCTCAGTGAATTATGCACCACCAATATATGTATTTATTTGTAGACATTTTTGTTCCCAAAATTTTTTCTTCTTTATTTGTTTTCGTACCTCTATATTTTTTTCTCTATATTTATGTTTAGTTTCTTCTGATTTGTGTGCTAGGAATTTCTTGTATAGTTTATTTTTTTCTACAATCAACTCTAATCGTCTGGATAAACCATGCTGGCTGCTTCTTTTTATTAGTCTTTCTGTGTTCTCCTAGTATTTCTCCTGCAATTTTTTGTATTATATTCTTAATAGCTGTATACTCCTCCTCAACCCCTTGTGCACGGGCTCTATTTTTTAATTCCCTTTGTAATTTCCCTTCGTACAGATCTCTTATACCCTCCTGCTGGAGTAAATCCAAATTATATCTCTGTGTCTATATTTTTCCTGTACACTTAGTTACTTCTCTTCTATAGTTAAGTTTGTGAGAAAGTATATAGTGGCTACTAGGAGATGATGATCAGTCCCACAATTCTCACCTCTTTTAACTCTTACGTCCTTTACTTTGAATGTTGTTTTTTGTCTAGTTATGATGTAATCAATAATTGTTTTGTAGTGATCGTCGTTCCCATGTATAGAGATATATATCTTCATGTTCCAAGATGGTATTTGTAAGTTTTAATTCATATTCATTGCATAGTTCTAATAATCGTTCTCCATTATCATTTTCTACCCCTTCTGCATATTTCCCAACTACTTCATTATGTTCTTGGCTATTAATTCTTTCATTTAAATCCCCCGCTATTACTATATCTTGCCTGTTCTTGATATTATTTAGTTTATTTAACAATTGTTTATAGAAATCATCTTTCGCTTGCTTGTCTGCACTGTCAATCGGGGCGTATACACCAATCATAGTTAGACCATAATATATACATATATATATATACATATATATATATATATATATATATATATATATATATATATATATATATATAATGTAATACTTGCGCACACTTTTCTTCGTATTACTTTTAAAAAATCGTGAAAAATCGCTGTCCCCTACCTTATCTCGAAAAGTACTGATCAAAAAAAAAAAATTTGAAAAAACTCTGGAATATTCTCCACGGGGTATAGATTGAACGAAAATTATCATTACCTTTAATAATTTATCTGGTATAGAAAAAAAACCAAAATTTCAAGGTCACCAGTTTTCATTAAAGATTGGAAACAAACTTTGTTGAAAACTCATTTGGGGTGTTTTGTGAAGTCACTGATCATTTTTATACCACCCTAACAAAATTTTTTATTTTAAAAACAATCAGCGTACGGAACACTAATTGTGCAAGTTCAACATGCACTTGACCGGTTATTAATGTTTAATATATGTATTTATTTGTAGACATTTTTGTTCCCAAAATTTATTCTTCTCAGTCTTTATTTGTTTTCGTAGCTCTATATTTTTTCTCTATATTTCTGTTTAGTTTCTTCTGATTTGTGTGCTAGGAATTTCTTGTACAGTTTATTTTTTTCCACAATCAACTTTTCAATCGTTTGTGTAAACCATGCTGGCTGCTTCTTTTTATTAGTCTTTCCTTTGTAATCTCCCTTCGTACAGATCTCTTATACCCTCCTCCTCTTAGTTACTTCTCTTTTATAGTTAAGTTGTGAGAAAGGATATACTATAATGGCTACTAGGAGATGATGATCAGTTCCACAATTCTCACCTCTTTTTAACTCTTACGTCCTTTACTTTGAAGGTTGTTTTTTGTCTAGTTATGATGTAATCAATAATTGTTTTTTGTTGTAGTGATGGTCGTTCCCATGTATAGCGATGTATATGTTCGTTTGATTGTTGGGACTGAGATTGAGTTGTCGGGGGAATGTATATGTGAACTGTTTCATGACTATTATTCCTATAGTTACTAAAATCTTGATTTGCATTTTTTTGTTAATTAAAATTGTGATTATATCTTCTATGATTTTGATAATTAATATTATTAAAGTTGGGTCTTGTTTGATAGGTCTGGGGGGGTATTGAATTGACCTAGGAGTTCTGTTTGAATTTTGGTTTGGGAAATTTGAGTTAAAATTATATTGATTTCTTTGAGTTCGTTCAAAATTATGTAAAAAACGACACTGGGAGGTTAATTGATTATTTTTTTTACAGAAAAGACAAGAAAAATTGGGATCTGACTGTGAGTTAGAAAATTGTCTTTGGTTTCGAACTAGATTTATATTTCTATTGTTTTTATATCTATCATTTTCTTCTAATTCTTTCTCTATAGCTATAGCGACTGCTTTATCTAATTGGGAGTTACTTTCCGCTATTACCCTAATTTGAATTTTTTTATTAATTAACCCTATCCATTTGGTTCATAATGTAAATAGCAACTTTCTTTATATTTATTGTATACATTTTTTATTCTATCCCCATATTCCTTAATATTTTCCCTATATTGTTGACTCATATTCATTAATAAGGTTAAAAAATGTGAGGGTGGTGTTTTACCAGTGAACTGTTCAATTAAAAAATCTTTAATTTCTTCCTAATTTTGAAATTCTTTAAATTGGTTTACTTCCTGAGCTTTTCCCTTAAGTTAAGTACCGAAAATTAAGTTAGCTAATTTATCTTTTTGTTTTTGCTTTACGATTTGCATCTTTGCATCGCAATTTTTTATAAAAGAAGAAGAATTTCCCTCACCGTAGCCATCAAATGAATCTGTGTGGTTAAGTAAATCGAAAGCGGCCTTACGAGCCTTTTTTATTAAGATATATTATATATATATATTTTTTTTATTATAACTTTTTCACCTCTTAATTCTTAACTTAAAACAGTGGCACCAAAGATAAAAAAGATAAAGAACTTACATGTGCATTTCACTCTCAATGGTCTACACACTCTCCTCTTTTGGAAATCTGCTGTCTCCGCGTGCCCTCAGATTTTTCCTTTGCTTCCTTCTCTGGGTGGTTTTTCTTTTAGGAATCTATTATGTCACCCTGCTGTGTCTTGGCGCTCCTTCAGTTAGCACTCTGTAGTTTCCGTTTGTAGGTTCCCACTGTAGCTTACGCTGTTTTTTACTGTCACCAATGTTGTAACCTTCCACTGTTTTCCGCTGCCACCAATGTTGTAGCCGACCGTTGTTTTACTGGTTTAGTAAGTCGATCAAAAATAACACTTAATAAAAAATTTCCAACTCTTTATTAAGAAAATTTCACGACATTTATCATCTCAATATGAGTGTAATGTGTCGTTGTTTGCAAAAAATAGTATTTAATACTTGGTACTTTGTTAATTAATTAATAAATAAGAATGTTACTGTAATAATACAATACTAATAATAATACCAATAACGATACCAATAATTTGAGAGGAAAACGGAACCTATGGAACGAGCCTAGATATATACAACGAAGAACAAGAGATACGAAAATAACTTTTAGGGACAGATCGACAATAATAAACACAGGAAAACACACCAAAACTATTTGTCTTCTACTAACAGGCAACCCAATGTCGGGACTCTTTGAGCTTTTGACACCACAGAACACTGAACACATCCTTCACATCAGTAAAATCAGTCTTTTATATGGAGAACATCATCCCTTTGGAATAATTTGCCCAGGACTGTGTTTCCGACCGCGTATAATTTACAGCGATTCACGAACAACGTGAATCGCTTTCTCGGCACATGTGTCGCTCCTGTAGCGTTTTAGAGACTTCCCTGTAGCACGTGTGCTAGACCCATAAAAAAAAACCAATAAAAGAAGCATCGGGCGAGCGACGTAACGGTAGAGGACGGCGCGGTAAATGGCAGCTCGACCAAAACGATGACGACTGGGCAAAAGAAAATAGACCTGTTAAAATGCTGTGCCGGCGAGTAAGCCGACATCCACCAAGGCGGGAAAATCAAAGCAACGCATGAGTTGTACCACAGAAATCAACGATCACACCATGCGTTGCTATAATAAAATCACAATACCTGACAAAGAAATCACTAAGAAAAATAACCGGTTAAGTACAAATTGAACTTGCACAATTAGTGTTTGGTACGTTAGTTGCTTTTAAAATAAAAATTTTTGTTACGGTGGTATAAAATGATCAATGACTTCAAAAAACATACCCCAAATGAGTTTTCAACAAAGTTTGTTTCCAATCTTCACAGAAAACTGATGACTTGAAATTTTTGTTTTTTTATATATCAGATAAATTATTACAGGTAATGCATAATTTTCGTTCAATCTATACCATATTCCAAATTTTTTGATCGGTACTTTTCGAGGTAGGGGGACAGCGATTTTTCGCATTTTTTTAAAAATAATACAACGAAAAGTGTGCGCAAGTATTATATTATATATATATATATATATATATATATATAAATATATATATGTATATATATATATATATATACATATATATATATATATATATATATATATATATATATATATATATATATATATATATATATATGTATATATATATACATATATATATATATATATATATATATATATATATATATATATATATATATATATATATATATATATATATATATATATACTCGTGTTTTCACAAGCTTTCATTTGACACCACACTCGATGACCTAGTAAAAAAAAATTTTTTCACTTCCGTTTTCACTCCACAAAATTAAAGCCTTAAGTCAAAATTTAACTTTCAAAACTACAGGGCTCTGATGAGGCCATCAATTCCTATATTAGTACCACTTTCTATGTCAAATAGTTGCGGAGAAAATCGGGTGTGATAGACAGACAGACAGACACCGAAGTGATCTTATAAGTGTTCCATAAGGAACACTAAAAATACTCACCGCCTGGACCCATCGCAATTAATCCCAAACATAACCGACACAGATGCGGAACAAACTAGATTTAAAAAAACTATACAGTAAGAATGTTATACGCAACCAAGAATACACCTTATTGAATGTTTGATTGCCAAGATTAATAAAAATTAGAAGTTACGCTTCCCATATATATTTTTAAGTGTATAAAAAATTGTAATTATCGCTCGAAGTGTTTTAACAATTCGTAAATATATTTTTCAAACAATGGTACTTTTTTTAGGATAAACCCGAGGAAACTCTATGGGGTCGAAGAAACGCTAGGAGGTGTTCTGCTGTATTAGTAGTAGAAAAATACCTTTTCACATTTCTGTTATCCTAATACAAAACTTTAACTTTTTCTTTTAAAATCTAAACGCCGAAGATTTAATGAAAATTTGGAATTGTGTATCAGGATCACAAAAATTTGGGAAGGTGTTTTTATGTAACAGGAGTAGAAAAAATATCTCCTCATAATTCTGCTCTCCGGAATGTGTAAGATTTAAAAAAAAAATTGTGCATTAGAATTACAGAAATGCAAGAATCTGTTTTAGGAATTAGGAGCAGAAAAATACTACTACTCTACTGCAAAATTTCGATTGGATCATTTTAAATGTAAATTTTGGAACGAAAACTTGGGATGTTTTATCGGAATTACAGAAACGCAAGGAGGTATTTTTTGTATTAAGAGCAGAAAAATACCGCCATGCATGTCTACTCTCCTAACACAAAATTTCGATTGGTTCATTTTTAAGGCAATTTTAGAATGAAATCATCTGAGATGCTTTATCAGGATTACAGAAAAGCGAGAAGGTAGTTTCTGTATCAGAGGCAGAAAAATATCTTTATGCATTTCTACTCTCCTAATGCAAACGTTTGACTTTTCCTTTTAAAATACCTCCTCACATTTCTGCTTTCCTAATAGAAAATTTCAACTTTTTTGTTTATAGAATAAATAACCGGTCAAGTGCAAGTTGAACTTGCACAATTAGGGTTCCGTACGTTGATTGTTTTTAAAATAAAAAATTTTGTTAGGGTGGTATAAAATGATCAGTGATTTCACAAAACACACCCCAAATGAGTTTTTCAACAAAGTTTGTTTCCAATCTTTACTGAAAACTGGTGACCTTGAAATTTTGTTTTTTTTCTATACCAGATAAATTATTAAAGGTAATGATAATTTTCGTTCAATCTATACCCCGTGGAGAATATTCCAGGGTTTTTTTCAAAATTTTTTGATCAGTACTTTTTGAGATAAGGTAGGAGACAGCGATTTCTCACGATTTTTTAAAAGTAATACGAAGAAAAGGGTGCGCAAGTATTACATTATATATATATTTTTTACTCGTGGTTTCACAAGCTTTCATTTGACACCACACTCGATGACCTAGTAAAAAAATTTTTTTTTCACTTCCGATTTCACCCCTCAAAACGAATCTCTTAAGTCAGAATTTATGTTATGGTGATACAAAATGATCAGAGATTTCACAAAACACACCCCAAATAAGTTTTCAACAAAGTTTATTTCCAATCTTTACTGAAAATTGATGACCTTGAAATTTCTGTTTTTTTTATATACCAGATAAATTATTACAGGTAATGCACTCGTGATAATTTTCGTTCAATCTACACCCCGTGGAGAATATTCCAGAATTTTTTTCAAAATTTTTTGATAATTACTTTCCGAGATAAGGCGGGTGGACAGCGATTTTTCGCGATTTTTTAAAAATAATACAAAGAAAAGTGCGCGCAAGTATTACATTATATATATATTTTTTACTCGTGTTTTCACAAGCTTTCATTTGACACCACACTCGATTACCTAGTAAAAAAAAAATTTTTTTTTCACTTCCGATTTCACCCCCAAAACTAACCCTTTAGTCAAAATTTAACTTTCAAAACTACATGGCTCTGATGAGGCCATCAATTCCTATATTACTACCAAATTTCAACTTTCTATGACAAATAGTTTCGGAGAAAATCGGGTGTGACAGACGGACGGACAGACAGACGGACAGACGGACAGACAGACGGACAGACACCGAAGTGATCTTATAAGTGTTCCGTACGGAACACTAAAAATAAGAGAATGTTCTCAGTGTAGAGCGTGTTCCAACTGTATTTATTCTTAGCAGCTGTTTACAGTTTATTAATGGCAGAGCTTTAGACAGTTCTTTAGCATTATATGAAAGTAAGCGGCTGTCTGCTATGGCCGTGCTCCCTACTTAGGGCCGTACAACACTGATGAGGTCATGGAAGATCGAAATAGCCGCTGAGGCACTGAGAAATGTAAAGTAAGGGTATGTAAAGCTTTTTCAAAAACTGATGGACCTGCCCATTATTTTTTTTTTCTTTATCAAAGGTTGCCAAACAAAAATGAGGATGAAATTTGGTGGTGTATTTCTAACCATGTAAAAAATTATGCTGTTGTGTAGTATAGTAATATAACTATTAAAGCCTTTATTTAAATAATATTTTCTGTCTTTTCAGAACATGCTCCAAGGAACTGGTCTTAGCCAAGCCTATTGCAACGTCTCACAGGTCATCCAGTTCCACGTTATGATTATATAACAAAAATAATGTAAAGAAATAGAGTTCCCTAAGTATTTTAAAATTGTTCTTTTTAGTGTTCCGTACGAATCACTTCGATGTCCATCCGTCGGTCTGTCTGTCTGCCTCTCTCTGCCTATCTGTCACACCCGATTTTCTCTGAAACTATTTTACATAGAAAGTTGAAATTTGGCACTAATATAGGAATTGATAGCCTCATCAGAGCCAGGTAGTTTTGCAAGTTAAATTTTGAATTAAGAAGTTAGTTTTGGAGTGAACAAATCTTTTTTACCAGGTCATCGAATGGGGTGTCAAAGCTTGTGAAAAGAGGAGTTTAAAAATATATATAATGTAATACTTGCGCACACTTTTATTTTTATTATTTTTAAAAAAATTGTGAGAAATCGATGTCTCCCCCCTTATCTCGAAAAGTACTGATCAAAAATTTTTGAAAAATTTTGGAATATTCTTCACAGGGTGTAGATTGAATGAAAATTATCACGAGTGCATTACGTTTAATAATTTATCTGGTATATAAAAAAAAACAAAAATTTCAAGGTCATCAGTTTTCAGTAAAGATCGGAAAAAAACTTTAGTGAAAACTCACTTGGGAGTGTTTCGTGAAGTCACTGATTATTTTATGCCTCGAAATAACAGCTTTTCTGGACGAAAGAGGTGATGACACTCAGATGCTGAAAAACGGAAAATGGCTGACTGATTTGGCATTTTTGACAGATATCACAATGCATTTAAACACCATTAATTTGGAGCTTCAAGGTAAAGGAAAAACTATTATTGAGATGATTAGCGCAATAAACGCATTCAAAAGTAAATTGCAACTTATGATAGATCAACTGAAAAGAAAGGATCTGAAAAATTTTCCGTCTTTGAAAGCAAGGATTCCTCAGTTGAATTATGATATTTATGAGGCAGAATTATCAAATATTTTGGGCCAATTCGAAATACGTTTTGATGATTTCAGTAAATTGGCAAATATCGCATCATTTATGAGTTATCCTTTTTCGTGTAAAAACATTAAGGAATTAGCTACTGAAATAGCAAGTCAGTTTAACATGGTCTCATGTTCTGTTGAAAATGAGTTAGTGCAGATTATATCAGATATACATCTCAAAGCCACATCATCTGATACAAAATTCTGGTGTTTTATATCTGAAGATAAATATCCGAATCTAAGGCAAATTGCCCTTCAACTGACGGCAATCTTTGGTCAACTTACTTGTGCGAGTCTGCATTTTCTGAAATGAAGATAATTAAGTCAAAATATAGCAATCGACTAACTGACGAACATATGTCATCATGCTTGCGATTACCTCTCGGTAATTACGTACCATCTTATAAAAAATATGCTGAGGACATGCAGCGCCACGCTTCAACATCCAAACTCACTCTTTAGTTAAGTTTAGACACTAGAACTCGTTTGTTTTGTAAGAACCAATAAACTCGCAATTTTGCATAATTATGAGTTTTTTCATTGACATTTTAGAGCAGACCTACACTTACCTTGACTAAAAAATTGCATATTGTGCGGAAAACTAATATCTATGCCACAATACACCCTACCTAGACGACAATCCTGCATCACACTTACTTGCAGCCTCTCAGAGTCGATCGATCGTAGTCTAACAATATTGAGGTAGATCGCCAGCAGTTCAAGTTTGAGCACCCCTGCGCTAGGAGGTATTCCTCTGTATTAGGAGTAGATGGATGCATGGATGGATCTTATGGGGATGGGGTGCATCGACTACTAAGGTCATTTAGCACCCAGTAATGGAGAGGTTATGAATGAGATTGATTTTGCTTATATTAAGTGAGTAATTGAATTTGATCAGGACTTAAGATTTGCTTCATGCTCAAAAGTAAGTGATGCTTTCCTCTGGATTGAGTAGAGTGAGGAGATTCAAATATATGTTTTACTGTAAGAATTGACTGACAAATCGAGCAGATAGGAGCATCATTTTTTAGTCAGTAAGAGTGAGTTAGAAAGGTGTGGCCTATTGCTAGTCGTCTCCAGATAGTGTTTTGTCTTCTTGAGAGAGATTAAGTGTGAAAAAGAGGATAGACCATAGGTTTTAGGTCCCAGAGTTTGTTGGAAGATTCCTCCAAATCTCACTGTAGTTGAAAAAGATCCCTATATATGAGTTTAATGTGACTGAAGTAATCATTTGGATGGTTATCTTCTCTTATTGGGGTGCCTTGATGCACTGCCTTTTTTGCATGTAGATCCGCTTTGTCCTTGCCTACTATCCCAGTATGTGAGGGATCCAGAGAAAGACTATAGAGATGTTCCCATTCTTTTGGGATTCCAAAGCACTTATAGAGTCAGAGACAATTAAGTATTTTCTGGATTTCCTTGCATTTATTGCATATCGTAGACTTCCTTTGAATGCGAATAGCTCCGCGGAAAAAATCGAGAAGTGGAGTGGAAATTTGAATAATATAATTTTGTGATTATGAACAAAAGCAGCGCCAGTCCCTTATTGGGATTTAGAACCATCAGTGAAGATGATTGAAAAATCGGGGTGGTACTTGCTTATTCTTTCTAGAGACTGAGCATGAAGTATTGATTTTAGTGTGATAGATTTGTTAGTTTTGTTGAGAGTAAAATTAATTACAGTTTTGGAGAGCGCCAGGGAGGAAAAGTAGTGAAAGAAGGGTATTTGAAGGATGAAGGGGTAAGGTTGTGAGTGGTGAGGATGAGTTTGATTCTAGATGGTATAGAGAGAGGGGGAAAAAGATTTATGTTTCTGTTATGAACGTTGGAGAGATCTAGAGAAGATCTGTTGGAGGATCTATGTAAAGAGGATAAGTAAAATTTCATCAATGGTAGTTGTCTGGTTAAATGCAAGGGCGGAGTGGACGAGATACATTGGAGACTGGGAATGGGAGAGGTTCTGAAGGCACCAGTGGCGAGTCTGATGGCTTGATTCTGAATTGGGTGGAGTTTTTTCTTAGTAGTTAATTCAGACAGAATGAGAGATTTGTGGATATGATAAGGGATATAAAATTAGAACCCCACTTGGAGCTAGAAAGAGATCTCGGAATATTTAAATCCTGGGAAGTACGTGCTTTAAGAAGTTTTATATGAGGATTCCAGTTCCATTTGTTGTCAAAGGTAAGTCCCAATATGTTGTGGGAATCAACAACCGGAATTGGAGAGCCATTGAGATAAGAGAATAATTCTGGAACAGCATCTGGATTACAAAAGTGAATTTG
This sequence comes from Pachyrhynchus sulphureomaculatus, assembly GCA_019049505.1. Taxonomy (NCBI): domain Eukaryota; kingdom Metazoa; phylum Arthropoda; class Insecta; order Coleoptera; family Curculionidae; genus Pachyrhynchus; species Pachyrhynchus sulphureomaculatus. The sequence continues at coordinate 34,643,569 of CM032452.1, forward strand.
CGAGAATTTAGTTGGAGAAAAGGTGTAACCATTTTTGATAGTCCATCTTTCAAGAGCCGAGAGAGTACTGTTTAGTACAGAGGTTATTACACCAGATGATTGGGAGGAGCAGTAAATAACTATGTCATCAGCAAATATTTTATATTTGATATGTAAGGGGATTTCCTTTAACATGGATTTTATGGCTTTGTTAAAAAGGGTAGGACTGAGTACGGATCCTTGAGGGACCCCAAGGGAAACAGAGTATGATTTAGATAAATGACCGTTTGCTTTTACTTGAAAAGAGCGAGATGCAAGGAAATTTCGAATGAAAACCGGAAGAGCGTCAACGAGTTCCATTTCTTCTAGTTGTTTGAGGATATGATGACTGTTTGGTTTGTCGAAAGCGTTTCTTAAGTCTAAAGAGATTAATAATAAGTGTTCTGGTCTGTGGAGTGCCCATCGAATATCTGTTTCCAAAGACGTCAAATGGTCCATGGCCGATCTAAATTTCCTAAACCCAAATTGATGAGGCGATAGGAAGTTGGAGGTCTCCAAAATCCATGACAGACGTTGACTAACCATCCTCTCCAAGACCTTACAAATGTGATTCGTCAAAGAAATGGGACGATAACTGTTTGGGGAAGATCTGGGCTTTCCAGTTTTGTGAATAGGAATGATTATCGAGTGTCGCCATGATTTGGGAAATTTGCAATTCAACCACATGTAGTTGAATAGTTCGAATAGAGAAGCTAGGGAATACTCCGGCAGATGTTTAATTATATCTGAATGAATGGATCTCGGCCCGGAGCAGATTTTTTTACAAGTCAAGAGAGCATTGCAATTTCTCGCGCGAAATGGGGTCATTATAAGCTTTGGGTAGGTTGGAGTCAAATTTGAATTCATTTGAAGTAGACAATGAGGAAATAGAGGGAAAAGGTTGAGAAGATTTAAGGTGAATGAAGTCAGCAATGGTGTTACTTATGACTTCTGGGTCGGATGTTGTTAAATTTGAGACATTTAGTGACGGAGTATGATTTGAAGAGAAACCTTTCATTCGTTTTATTGATTACCATAAAACGCCCGAAGAAATTGGATGTTTGATGGAAGATACAAACGCTCCCCAAGGGTTGGTTTTGGCTTGTTTTATGATTCGCTTGGTCAAAGCTCTCTTTTTTTTTTAAAAAAATTGATGAAATTTTCGTGGGTGGGATGTCTCTTAAAAAGGTTTAGAGCCTTCTTCCTGTTTCTGAATTTGAAGATTTAAAGAACATTTGGAGTTCTGCATTAGGATTACAGAAATGCGAGAAGGTATTTTGTGCAACAACCGAAAGATAACCAACAAGAGACCCAGGCACAAAACACAATGCACAAACATCCACAAGTGTCACAGCTGCCTCAAAGAGTCATCCCACAATATTCACCTGACGCCGCCAAGTGACACATTAAAAAAATCAACATAAGTCATGTTGCCTCTGGTGTGAAGTCGTGCAATGGGGAAATGTAAGGCATAGTTGAATCTATGAACAGACTATGAAAAGGTGCAATGATTCCTTGTGTGAAACAAAAAAATCACTTTGGGCCAAGAGATCAGGGCAGGCCAGCTGAGAATTAACAGTCCTATATAGAAACAGCGGTTCCGCATTAGACCTTCTCACAGATAGCCTAGGGAGCCGGGTCACTAACCTCATGGTTGTTGCAGAAAAATCTGAATGGTGGATATTAAGCTTCCTAAAAATAAAACGCAAGAACCTGTTCTGCACCAATTCAATCGAGTGAATATGGCACTCATAATAAGGTGATCATACCGGGGAACAGTATTCCAATAATGAACTCACTAAGGATTGATATAATAGTCTCAATGTGTAAATGCTAGAGAAATCCCTACCGGCTCTACATAAAGCCGAGAATTCTAAAGGCTCTATTGACCATGTAGTCATAATGCAAGTGATAACTTAATTTTAGGTCAAGGATTACACGAAGATCTTTAATTGTTCACAGTCTGCAAGACCCGTCCATCGATGCTATAGGGGCACCGGCTCTACAAAAAGACATCATCTGACACTTGTCAACATTGAGGTCCAGGCCGCTGAACTTACACCACACAGTGAAGGAATCAAGATCGTCCGGCAAAAGACGACAATCCGTTAAAGAGCTCGCAATTTTATAAATCTTGCAGTCATCTGCAAAAAGTAAGATAGGACACTCTAAGCAAGTACCCACATCATTAATAAATGTGTTAAACAAAGGAGGACCCAAATGACTGCCCTGAGGCACGCCCGAGGTTACAGCAAAATCTTCAGAGACTGCACCCACTATATGAACAGACTGAACCCTTCCAGACCGATAACACTGGAGCCATCTCAACAAACGACTCCCAATACCAAGAGAGCTTAATTTAGCACATAGAATATCAATGTCAACCGTATCGAAAGCCTTGGAGAAGTCTGTATAAATTGCGTCCACTTGTAAGTGATTTTCAAGAGCGTTCGTAACAAAATGAGTGAAACACATTAAACTGGTTTTCGCTGATCTAGTACCGCAGAAACCGTGCTGATGCCGGGTCAAACCAGAAGTGACCTTTATCTTTATTTCATTAGTTATAATGTTTTCGAATAATTTGGGTATAATACTTAAAATACTTATAGGTCTGTAATTCCGTAAGTTTGATCTACTACCCTTTTTGTAAATAGATGTTATGAAACTCTTCTTCCATCGGTTGGGAAATATTCCACACTCTAATGGAACAGTGAAAAGTTTGAGTAACGGCTTGGCAAGGGAACATCTACAAGTATAAAGGAAAAGGGGCGGTATGCCATCCGGTCCCGGACCCTTATTAGTCTTTAGAGAACAAAGCATGTCCTAAACTGTCTGCAAATCAATAGCACAGTCTACAATGTCAGTGATAGTGTTGTAAATTGATTTAAAATGCTTGGCAAGCAAAGAAGCAATGTCGGCACTCAACTTCACCCAAGAACATGGACTGTGGCAATATGTTATCAGTGCGCTTATCATTGACAAAATTCCAAAATGATTTCATGTTGCCAGGCATAGCCTCTGCCGTGTCACGAATATATTCTTGATAGCATCTTTTACTACTTATTTCACATTGTTCACGGAGACGAGAGAAAATGCCATGTAGTCTCCAAAACGATCAGACGGTTTATACCTCTTATGCGCTATCTTCTTTTCTACTATTAACGATTTTAATTCGTCATTATACCACCGTGGAAATTTAGGGGTTTTTAGCCTAGAAGTAGGAATCAATTGGTTAACACCATAATAGAGGATGTCATAAAATCCATCTACCATAACATTTATATCATCGATTGGTCTTAGAACAACATCCCAATCAACACCAATCAGCAGATGATTCACATACGGGTCTATTCAAGGCAGCTACCTGACGTTACAGCGACGTTGCAACTGGTGTCAAAACGTAACTGCCATGTCGCTAACATATAACTAACAGTCATTTTCTTGGTGACAGAAACGTTGCAGTGACGTGTAATGTGTGACTTTTGCGATGACCTATTGGTAACCTCAAAATAATTATCCAATTTTGAAAAGTTAAAATTGGTTTTTACTGTATCATGCACATTGAATACTTGACAGACAAAATACATGATTGTACTTTGTTGTATACTTGCACAATCATGTATTTTGTTTGTCAAGTATTCAGCGTATCATATGATAAGAAGCAATATTCTACATTATTTGTATGGAATACAAACGTTATGTATAGCACGATAAGAAATAAATCAATTTCATCTGTTATTAATTTCTCAAGAAATATATATTATTTGAAATACTCTTTTTACGCAGGGATGACATGCGGAATGAAACTCACTGGATTAAAAATGCCACAGTTTTAAAATTACCCTGCGAGAAATGACTCTTCGACTAACGTCGAAACGATGTCAAATCGACGTCCAAATCAATTTGACGGTTTCAACGTTGATTTTAACATCGTTTCGACGTCTATCGACGAGTCATTTCTCTCTGGGTAAATATAAAACAAAATAAAATTAGTCTACAGTAATACGAAAACGTAACTATATTTTCATTTTACTAATTTTAACCTTGTTGTAAATACCTAAGCAATACGCAGAAACAAATTGCGCACAATTTCTTACACAATAACTTTTGTTTTACTGACTTACTTTCATACCAAAACTGTATATAGGTACAAAATTATATTCTGGGGACAAAACTGTTATTTTTCATTGTTTTGCACTGGGCGCGAAACGATATACAAACAAATACCAGGAAATACTTATAAAAACATGAAACAAAACCTTGGAAACAACCCACTTTGCAAAATAGTAAAGTTACATATTGAATATGTAACGTATATATTTAATGTCCTTACTCAGAAACGTTTCCGCTACACAATAGCTCAGAAGTGTAATATAAATGTTCCTGCTACATAAACCAGAAACGTTTTTGAGCAAGGACATTAAACATATATGTTACGTATCTAATATGTAACTTTGCGAATTCCAAAGTGGGAATTTCTTAAAATAAAATGGAACAAGATACGCCAAAGAGAAAAGCTAATGATAGTCAAACTCTAAATGTACGTGACATATATACATACATGAATTCATACGTGAAAACTTTCGAATACTACGTTAACTTATATCGAGTGACATAATTCAAAAACTATCACGCACGTACATCTAGAGTTTGATTCCTATTGGCCTTCTCTTTTGCGTACCATATTCGATTTTAAAACATACTAACACGCAACTTATAAAATACATAAGAAATATGTTTTTCGATAAAACAATTTAGTGAAAACATAAGAACATTCTGTATATACATACATACATATATATATATATATATATATATATATATATATATATATATATATATATATATATATATATATATATATATATATATATATATAATATATATATATATATATATATATATATATATATATATATATATATATATATATACGAATAAACCATCTTAATCCCCAAAGTGCATACGTGGGTCTCAAACGTCCGAGCGAAAATAAGAAAAACTATTTTTTTCTCCGTTTGTGTTCATAATTTATTAAAAATAAAATATTTATTAAACAATTTTAACTAAAATAAGTATGACATTCGTCAACTAGAATGCTGAGAGATATCTCATGAATTTTTTTGGAATTTTTTTTAACGTGTTAACGTGAGGAAAATAGCGTTGGATGCGACAGGCTCACGTATGTACAATAAAAGTATCGAAAAACCGTATGCATATTGAGGATTTTCTAAACAAACCATCTTTTTCTACTTAAATTAACAAAAAATTAAGTCTTAGAACGCTGTAATACTCAAGTAATAACTGACTTCTTGCGGTTTTTCAAGGAGAGTCCTCCATTTCTGAATTGGCGGAACATAATGGAGGCATAGCTTCTCCATGTTTTTTGCCTTTTCTGAAGCATGTAATTATCCATAAAACTATCATTATTTAAAGAACTAATACCAGTGCATATAAAGTACAAATCGGAAAGTTATATGTATTGAAATAAAAATAAAAATAGTTGCTGCCAGTTTAGATATCCTATAGTTTAATATATTACAAATAAATGGTAACTAAACACCCTTTAATAAGAGTGACACAAGGAAGCAGAAACTGTAGTTTTAGCAAAATCACGTGAGAGGTCCTATTGCTGCGTCCTGTGTGCAGTCAGTCAGTCATGAGTCATTAGTATAATTAACTAAAAGTATGCTATCGGGGTTATTGATGTGTTGATCATAATGTTGCCAATCGAGTCACTCCTACGCAATTATTATTACATATGTAAATAAACTATATTTTTCTTTTAGTAAGTAATGATTGATAAATTATATTAAACTCAGGCAGAATGTCATGTAGAATCGTTATTCTCTCGGAAGAAACAAACGTGTATATATTATTTTTTAAACACTCTGATTGTCTGTGTACTCATTTCGCATGTTTCAACCATTCTGCAGCAATAGAGGAAATTTGCTCAGATGTAGTATCTTGATGTCACATTGTAACAACAACTAAAAATTATGAAGAAAATGTTAATGGAGAAGTGTACTTATCTTTGGCCTATTTATTACAGCCAATATCAAGTTTTTATAAGAGTACTTGTGCTGTTTGAGATTCGACATTCTCTGCCTTATTTTCGGAAGTTAAACGTGTTTTTATTAATGCACAACATGCAATCCACACCTATATAAGGAATCAAGAAATTAAAGGATAAGAACAGAATTTTCTTCTTGGTTATGTTAGGTTATGTGTAACTTTTATGTGAAAGGAACACACTTTTGTAAAAGAATAATGAAGACGACAAATAACACTATCCGTGGAATGCATACACGACAAGCAATAATTTTACTAGTTGAAATAAATATAATCTACTTACATGTACGTTTGATTTGCTTTCTCGTTTTCGCAGTCCACAGCTTGCTACCAATAGGCCTGTTCTCTTTCGCCGCACCATGGGGCAGCGAAATATAATAGGTTATTCTATACGATGTTTATGCGACGTAACAGTTACGTGTAAACATGTCGTTTTACAATAAACAATTAAATATAGTTTAATCTCGCAATATCACCAACAAAACCACAGGAAATAAGACAGATAATTGTCTAATTTCCGATTATTTAATAAATTACTTAATTTAATAAATTATTTTAGTTGTACGTTACGTCGCGGTGACGTGCAAAACACGTATCATCAATTTTGTGACTTTGCGACTAAAATAGCACGTCTCTATCACGTCCAGTGCAGTCAGGGTTATATCGTCGATTGGTCTTAGAACAACATCCCAATCAACACCAGCCAACAGATGATTCATGTGAGGCATAATCATATATGCAAAAAAGGTGCTGGAAGCATTTGGTGGCATCAGAAGGGTGTGATATACCACGAGATGTTTTGACTTTTGAACTCTATCAAATGACCCATGTGAATGACCGACTTGAAAAAAACGAAGGGTTATTATCAGGACATTAATACTATTGCGGAATAACACCCGTTATAACGCAGTAAAAAAAAACCTTGAAATTTTGAGATCTGAGCTGAAATTTCTCCCCCCATGAGGCATATTCCTCAGACTTAGTCCCTTTGGTTTATCACCTATTTCGATCTTTGCTCTCTATGAATTCATCGCATCGAAACAACCATTATTTTCCGATCTGGAATCCGGCAATTGCCCGAGAGATGACAAAAAATGAGTAGAAAGCGAAGGAGGTTATTTTGAATTTAGTTTGTATTAGTTTCTTTATAAATAAGTGTGACAATTGATCTTTTAAGGCCGAGAATTAACTTGTACACATAACATATGAGGAGGCAAGTTTCAAAGAATAGAATTTCAACATTTTATAAATAATTAAACATAAATTTTTTGGTCGAAAATTGCATACTAAAGTTTGAAACACCAGTTATTATCGTCGGGCCGATTATAACGTTTCTAAAAAACAAGGTGCTTTTCAAAAACTTTTTATTTTTCGAAGGTTCTGGAAAACTTTTTAAGACACTTGATACATCAGACACATTCACTCTGCTTTTGTTTGTTACCTATATTTATAAACATTTTATGCTAATATGCAGAATGGTGCGATTAGACAAAGGAAATCTGAATTGACACATTTTATATATTTTAAGCATTTTATCAGAGTATAATTCCTCCCGACCGAGTTGAAAATATAACCTGTAGATTATTTTTTCATAAAGTTTATCTCGATTTCATCATCGGAATTTGTATAATTCATATTATTATTTTTAAATGTTTCTTTTGATTTCCTCAATCTTTTTACAATCTGTCCTTATGTTCTTGTAAAGATGTTGAAAAGATTATTATATCGTCTAGATAAACAAAACATATTTCATTCTGTAGTCCTCGTAACACACTATTCATTATTTTTTGGAATGTTGCCGGGGCGTTTTTAAGTCCAAAGGGCATTCTCTTAAATTCGTAATGTCCCATATCAGTTGAAAATGTTGTTTTCGGTGTATCAGTAGGATCCATTTCTACTTGATGATATCCGTTAGCTAAATCAAGCGTACTAAAGTACTGCGTTTATCCAAGTTTGTCTAGAATGTCAGTTATCTGTGGAATGGGGAATTTTTGGTCTATCGTCTTATCGTTCAATTTCTTGTAATCAATTACAATTCTCCATTTCTGCTGTCCTGTTGCGTCCAATTTCTTTGGTACAATCCATATCGGGCTACTCCAAGGTGAATTTGACTCTTGGATGATTCCATTTCTTAACATTTCTGAAATTTGTTTTTTTCACTTCCGCTTTATGAATGTGAGGGTATCTATAAGTTTTCGTAAACAAGGGCGTTTCATCTTTCAACTTAATTTGGTGTTTTACTTTATTGGTAAAGGTTAAAGGTGTACCTTTGCAGTAAAAAATATCTCGATAATTGTAACATAACTTTCTCATCGTGTCGTATTCTTCTTGATTACAATGTTCAAATCTCAAATTTTATAAATTTTGTTTTCTCAAAATATCATCTTTTTGATCTTCCTCGTATTTTCCGTCTATAAAATTTGAATCTGTTTCCTTGAATTATTCTATCTCACATGGTTCGAATATTGTGATTTTTACTGGGTTTTCACAAGGGTTGATAATTGTCGGTACTGCATGATGGTTTTCTATTCTTAGAATTGCTTCGGGCATTTCCGCTTTTCCTAATTTTTCGTAGTTTAAGATTCCTATTCCGTTCTTTTTGTTTACTGGAATGTTCACGATTTGTTGAGTTTTTGGTGGAATAATTATTTCGCAAGGTTTTTTTTTTTGGGATCTCTGTTGTAATATAAGGGTAAATTTGCATTCAGTGACTCTAAACGCGATTCTTTTAAGTTTATTTGTGCGTTAATATGCGTTAAGAAATCTATTCCCAATAATCCGTCGTAATTTTGGGAAAAATCAAATAAGTAAAATTTATGGTACTCTGGGCAATTAGAAGATGGGAAAATTGGAATGTGCATTATCTCGTTATAACTTGAGATTGCGTGGGTTGTTTTTATAGGGGCATTTGGATCGATTTATGTGATTCGTAAGGAAATTATCACACGCATTAATAAATCTTGTGATTAATTTTGTATTCCCGTCGAATTGAGGGATGTTATCTGCCTGATATCTAATTAAATTGTAATTTGGATTTGCCATTCTCAATAAAATAAAGTTTTCAAAAATTCACAAAAATTTCAAAGGTATCAAATATATAAAAATATATATGTGGATAAAATATATGGATAAATAAAATATGTAAAATATGTAGAATAAATGTTACATCTTAAAATTAAAAATGCCTTAAAACTAAAATTTGCTCGAATCTTTTGAAATTCACTGCTTGAAATATTCAAAAATTTCTTGCTTTCAGTCAAAATTCTCCGTTCTTTCTTTGTCGAAACTTTCACTGCGTGAGCGTTGTAAAAGTTACCCACTGCGTGGTATTTCTAAAAAGAAAAGAAAACTTGGTCTGTTGTGTTTTTCTCACTGCGTGAGCTTGTAAATGGAACTCACTGCGCGAGTTGTTTTGAAAAAGAGAAAAATTTTGCTTGGGAAAAAAATTGTTTCTCCACTGCGTGGATTTCTGAAAAATGTCAAAATTTTCACTTACAGATAAAGGATCTGCAGTTTCATTCTTCTTTGGAAATTCTTTGTTTCTTTGGAAATTCTTCTTGTTTCTTGTTTCTGTGAATTCTTCTTGTTTCTGTGGAAATTCTTTGAACCTCCTCCAATAGGATGAACTTTGTTTTTCCCTGGATACCAACTATGACTCTCTGAGCGATGCTTGTCCCGTTGAGCCGCGCCAATAAGAACTTTTGTTACCCTGATTTGTGTCTCTTGAGCGATTTTGTCTCATCGAAACTTATCAATAGGAACTTTTTTGTTACTCTGGCCTGGAGGGCTGAGATCTGTCTTTTTTGTTGTTTTTTTTTGTTTGTTTTCGTTGATCGTTGAAACGAACCAGAATCTGTTTTGCGCGATGCAACCATTGACTCTGTCGAAAACTTTCCGCATTGCGCCGACTCTGTCGAAAACTTCCCTTCCGACTCTATAGAAAACTTCCCTTCCGACTCTGTCGAAAACTCTGTCGAAAACTTCCCTTCCGACTGCGCCAGTTATTATCGTCGGGCCGATTATAACGTTTTTAAAAAACAAGGTGTTTGCTTTTCAAAAAACTGTTTATTTTTCGAAGGTTCTGGAAAACTTTTTAAGACACTTGATGCATCAGACACACTCATTCTGCTTTTGTTTGTTACCTATATTTATAAACTTTTTATGCTAATATGCAGAATGGTGCGATTAGATAAAGGAAATTTGAATTGACACATTTTATATGTTTTAAGCATTTTGTCAGGGTATAATTCACCGTAAATTTTTTATTTTTGAAAAAAAAACCTTCTACAATTTTTAACTACTACATCATTTTACAAGATGCGCGCGGATAAAAAATAATGTTAACGTTTAAAACATATTTTAAAAAAAAATTCTTATAATTTAAAGTACGAGTACAATAAAAATATATAATTGCCATTCTTTTGTATTATTCACCTAATAAACATATTCTTTTTTTTAAATATACATACGTTTTGCAGCGCCCAGGTGTATGTAACCTCGTAAAATAAAAATTTTTATTACGGAGGTATAAAATGATTAATGACTTCACAAAACACACCCCAAATGAGTTTTCAACATCGTTTTTTTCCGATCTTTATTGAAAACTGATGACTTTGAAATTTTTTTTTTTTTTATATACCAGATAAATTATTAAAGGCAATGCATGGAAAATATTCCAGAATTTTTTAACCATTTTTTGTTCAGTACTTTTCGAGATAAAGGGGTAGCAGCAATTTTCGCAATTTTTTAAAAATAATACAAGGAAAATTGTGCATTACATATATATATCATTTGACACCCCACTTGATGACTTGGTAATTTTTTTACTTCCGATTTTACCCACCAAAACTAACCCCTTAAGTCAAAGTTTAACTTTCAAAACTACACGGCTCTAATGAGGGCATCAATTCCTATATCAGTGCCAAATTTCAACTTTCTATGTCAAATAATTTCGGAGACAACCGGGTGTGAGAGACGGACAGACAGACCCCGAAGTGATCTTATAAGTGTTCCGTACGGAACACTAAAAATGAGGAGGTCAAATCTTGAAGTAGGTAAGTTAGTACTTGTTTAGAAACTATATAGTAATAAACAAAAACTATTTTCTATGTCTTGTTTGGCAATGTTTCATAACTTATTCATTAATTAGTTCTATCTTAAACTAATTTTAGTGAATTATGCAGTTACATTATCCTATAATCCTTTTTTATTTGTGGTACTAATTAAAGAAGGAACTAAAAAGAGTGCCAAAGAATTTTAAAATCTATTTATTTCCAAATTTCACAATGTTGCCAAAAACATAGTTGTGGTAATTTCTCCAAATGTGGTGTAAAGCTTACATTAAATATTTCTTAATGGTAATTTAAATATCTAGGACTATACCTCAATAGCATTGAATGATATTTAATCATCCTTATTTGTTTTATAGAAATGTGTATATTACCATAACCATATTTTTGTTCCAATTTTTCAAACACAATTCATATTGTTCTTATCTGATGGAATAAACAAGAAACAAAATGACTCTGACAAGATAAGGAGTCCTTATTCTAATGAATACAACTAAAATTACTTTCCGATATTTTGTTACGATTGAAAAAGACATTTTCAAGCATAAATGCGCCTTAGAAATTAGGACACTTATGGGGTAGTCTGGTAACTCGCAGTCTTTTTTTAAGATTTTTTTTATAGTAAAATTTATTTGTGAATTTTAATGTTTTGATACAAAATACAAATAGTCTTATTTTTATCATATAGAGATGCCGCTATCGCCGGTACTAAAACTGTATACCCACGAAGAAAAAAAAAACAAAATGGCGGACTTTTGAAATTTCTACTTTATTTTTGCAATTTCAATTACTTAAAAATATGGTTAAATATTAATCTATTATCTAAGTAGTACCGGCGATAGTCATTTATGTGTAGAATAAGCCGTACAATAGTTTTTTCTAAAACATGTCAATTAGGTCAAAAAAGGTTGTTTCGAAAATAACCGTTTATGCAGCGTTATACTAAACGATATACAAAAGCTCCCTTCTTGATACTAACCAGCACTAGTCTCGAATGTCAAAATGCGATATCGGTATATTTGTACACAAAATCGGTATATGAAAAAAAAATACAATATTCAATTAAATTTGTTTATTTTGGCCATAGCAGTAATCTTTGAACTAATTTCGAAATCATAACAATTAGCGTCATTAAATAGTCGTTTTGTATGTAATAGACCAGTGATTGACTCAGTAGACAGCTTATTTCGCTGTTTTGTTTTTATAAGATTAATATGCCAGAATATGCGCTCAACATTAGCGGATGAATGGGGTAGTGATAAGATAGTAAAGGGGAACGTAGACAACAAAGGAAACATTTGAGTGTCATCGCCATATTTAAGTAAATTAACATTATCCCAGAATAGTTCTGTCATCAGGAAATGTTTTGATTTGTTCACAATTTCTTAAAATACGCCACTCTGTATCAATTTGTGAGAAATCATTGTTTTGGACGGTATCGGGAAAGAGTCTACTAACAGAAATTATTGAAGCAGTTTTGCTACTTTTAACATTCGTTGGTTCATTTATGTGTAAACCTTTTACTGGATTATTTTTCAATGGAAACCGCGCAGTTATTTGCTTGCAAGCTTCGATATAAAAATCTAGGGAGCTGCGTTTAAACAAATTTACTTTATCTGGCCTTAAATCTGAATTACTAAGTAGTGTATTAGACGCCGGAGTGCCATAGTATACAGCCTTAATATCTATAAAATATCTAGGATTTTTAAAATCAACATTTTCGGTTCGAGTACTTGTTAAATATTCTCTTTTTTAAAAGCAATCAGAAAAGTTCTTAATGTTTGACTTATTTTTTCTTATAAAATATGAATTCTCGGGTGTCCTGCCTGCATTTCTTTAGTTAAATCGTTAAATAATGGTAACACAAAATCTAAAAATTCAGAAAATAGCGATTTAGTGGGATCTTGAAGCTCTTCTGCAGCTAAAAAAGCAGAAAATTGTTCCAGTACTCTTTTTACTGCTGCATGTACTGATAACCAGCTTGTCGGAGAGGGGTGAAGTATTTTATGTACTGTCAAGTCACAAAAAATGTGAAAGTGTTTAAACTCTGAAACTCTTTTTGGACTAAAAGAAAAGTAATTGTAAATGTCCCTTTAAAATCCTCTATAAAGCGTGGCAGTTTGGTACAAGCATATGATGCGCAAAGATGAAACGAATGGTATGTAAACTTAAGACCAAAAATATTTCGTTTTGCAGCAATGTCACAACAGAATTATTACGGCCATCATTACGTTTGCCCTATCAGATGCAAAACCTATTAGATTATTTTTATATGGAATATCAGCGCTTGTAAAAAAGTTTACAATATGTTCAAATAAGGACACTGCATTAGCAACTTCTAATGAAATAAGAGTTAAAAAAACAATCACAGATGCGATGCTCTTTCGCATATCGCACGACTAAGCACAAGTGTTTGGTTGTGCTAAGATCAGTGGACTCGTCAATAATAAATGAAAACTTAGTTTGCCGCAGATCTTCAGATAAATTATTAAAACTTTCTTTACCTATAATATGATCAATTATGGCGTGAGTTTTCGTCGTCGAACATTTTGGTTTTTCCGCAATTTTTGAATCGGGACAAACGGACAGTAACAGTTTTGGTAGGTGCTCCATGGGGAATGGTAGATTATGTTCAGCAACAAAGCAGACTAATCTTACTGCACTGGAAAATATAAAACGGAATTAAAAAAGACCTATCTACTATACACTGGTAGAATACAAATTAATATAACAATATACTGGTAAGTAAAAAATAATGAAATATTTTTACCTTATTTAACTTGTATATCAGGTTTTTGAGTTTTTGTCACAGTAAATGATGATATCTTTGGTTGTGATTTTATATTCTTTGATGATACCGAGTGTGCTTGTAAAGAATTGTGTTTCCTAAAAGCATCTTTCCCTGATGTAATATTAATATCCCTATTACAATTTTTACAATAGGCATAGTTTGCGCTTTTACGACTTTGTTGCAACCAGCCTGAAAATTCTTCTTCCCTATTTTCTATAAAATTGTAGGTATTTTTTCCTTTTTGTACTCGCGCTTGTACTCGGTTCTTCGTCTGACTACATTTTGACTTGGTATTATTATAATATTCTTGGCAGATACTACTAGTAGACGCTATTAGCAACTCGGAGAAAGTTTCTCTTCTAAATAATGAAATTAATGAAACAATAAAATTCGAATTCTTGTTTATATAGACAAGCGAATTGGCTCTGGGGATCTCCTAAAAATGTCGAGTTACGAGTTGTAGGACACAAGGGTATTCCCCAAAAGATATCAGGAACATTCTGCAATAACTACTTATCATATAGTCGACGGATTCCCCGTAAAAACATAAACGGTTGCCAATTTGAAAATGTAAGATCGGTAAAAAATCTGGAGAATTTCCTTCTATTCTCAGAAATCGTGAAAAAATCGTTAAAGAGATTATATATATTATATCGTTAGAAATACCGAAAAATAGATTGGTTCGAGACTACTGCACTGAAGTGCTCTAAAAGTGAAACTGGAATGCCTATAAACCGAGGATTTATGAAAACGGGGCGGAGACAGTAAGTATACGGAAGCCGCACGATCAGAGCGCTTCTATTCTATCGCATTTTTCAGTCTGTTCTTGATCTCTTCACAGCAAATAATGATTTCTACCGTATTCTTACATATATTTACGGTAAGAAAATGGTGTTTTTAGAAAATTGATTCTTTGAAAAAAATTTACCAGACTACCCCCTTAATCAAGATTTCTTATGCTATGTTACCTATTGCAATAATTCTTATAACTAACTTATGTAATATTGCTGATACCCATTGACAAGGAGATATTAAATAACAACATACAGATTTTCAAAGGTGTGTACAAGGGTTGATTGAAAAGTCTTGTAAAAAACAAGGTAAATATTTTTTTTTGCAAAAACAAAGATTTATTTCTCTGCGGAATCTCCATTGAGTTCAAAAAAATTGTTTCGAACCGGGCTCTGGACATACTTGTTTAGAATACAGATAACGCCTTCATTCGACGAAAGTTTTTTTCTCCCAAGCTAATTTATTAGATTAGGAAACAAAAAAAGTTCACTTGGAGCCAAATCTGGGTCATAAGGTGGGTGAGGAACTATTTTGAAGTCCAAGTAAACTTTTGCCATTGCAATGGCCGATGAGTGAGCAGAAGCATTGTACTGGCGAAACAGCAGTTTTTTGCTCGCTACTCTTGGTCTCTTCTGCTTCAACTCACTACTCAAATAGCTTAATAACGTTGTGTGATAAGAGTCACTGGTCACTGTCAATTATGAAAATACCCTGGGAGTCTTAGTTGCTATCACTTTTTCCGTCGACAATACCGTTTCGTTTCGTCAACCGACTGTTTTGATGGATAAATGGTGGAAAAGTTACAAAAACAACGACAGAAGTCCTCGGATTACGCATTTTAAAACGTCTTTCCTCGTGCGTTTTTGCTCTGAGGTCAACAAACGGGACACCCATCGCGTACTCAGCTTTTTCATTATTAGAATTTCACGCAAGATATTATGTACCCGTTCATAAGAGATGCCTGCTGTCTCGTCAATCTCACAAAGCTTAATCTGACGATTCTCCATCACGGTACCATGAATTTTATCGATCCTTTCTTCAGAAAAAAATATCAATCGGGTGTTCCGAAAGTACCGTATCTACAGTGCTTGTACGGCCACGTTTAAATTCATTCGTGCAGTAATAAATAATTTTGAGTGATGGCGCAGAGTCCCCATGAACTTTCTTCAGTTTAGTTTCTAATTGGGCTGCAGACGTGTAACACCGATCACTACCAACGACCGATAGTTACCAACAAACATCTGTTTGAAACATTAAACACAACCGTTAAACGAATCATGCTTACCAACAGTCATGCCGCCTAACAAAATATCCCATTTCGTTGAAATTTACCAGCGTTGTCAATCCATCCTCGCATTCTTGCGAATTAGAACACCAAATTGAGTAATTTTATCGTGATTTATCATACTATATTGTCTATTACAATAATTCTTATAGTTAATGCAATGTTGCTACCATCAATTGGCACGGAACTGCAAAATAGGTACACACAATAAGACTTATTTCATATTACAAGTATCAAACACAAACCACATAAAACGACTTGTGATTAGACCGTGTCAAATTAGAATTATTTTTTTCACATTAGCACTACATTCTCCGAGATGTGTACTCTTAAAACACTGGATTCACTCAGTTGACCAAGATTTATCATTCTGTGATCCCTATTACAATAATTGTTTATTGCTGAAGCAACGACGCTGACACCAACTGACATGCGACTATTAAATAGTTACAAACATAAGTAAATATAAATATAAATAGCGAATGGTCTACAAAAAAAAATCCCGAAGCATTCAATTTTACTTTTCTCATCTAAAATGATTTATTAGCAGACATTTGTAGCTGGTTGTAGATTGCTCTGTATTGTCTAACTTTAGATACCCTTTCCATGTTATTGTAACAAATATGTACTGTTTTATTTATCTCTCTTGATATTATATCTTCTCCGATTATTGCCAACGATACAATATTGACCTAAAAATTAAACAATAGGGTTTTATCGAAAACATTCTATTTTTTTTTATCTTTTAATAGTATGGTACATGATTATTTCTATTTTACAACAAGAGAATCTCCCGCGAACGTGTTGTTTTTAAATAACGTTAAAACTGTAACACTGTTTTCTTACTTTCTTTACTTAAGGGGTAGAAAAAAAAACCTGAACTTTATATTTTACGTTGCCTACGTAATGAATGCTGAAATACTGCGTCTGCAATAATACCACCGGTTTGAATGTAAATTTCCCATCGCACCAAGCAATTGGCAGAATTCCTGTCTAGACTGTATAAATTCTGACTGAAAAGTAAAAGGTAGATGGAATAACCCATCTGTAGATTTAAATTATACGGATTCGCGATATACTATACATTTTCGTAAAGCACAACGTATTTGTTTTGCATTTAATAATAGAGATTGTTTTTAGTGTTCCGTACGGAACACTTATAAGATGACTTCGGTGTCTGTCTGTCTGTCACACCTGATTTTCTCCGAAACTATTTGGCATAGAAACTTGAAATTTGGTAATAATATAGGAATTGATGGCCTCATCAGAGCCATGTAGTTTTGAAAGTTAAATTTTGACTTAAGGGGTTAGACTTGGGGGGTGAAATCGGAAGTGAAAAAAAAAATTTACTAGGTCATCGAGTGTGGTGTCAAATGAAAGCTTGTGAAAACACGAGTAAAAAATATATATATAATGTAATACTTGCTCGCACTTTTCTTTGTATTATTTTAAAAAATCGTGAAAAATCGCTGTCGGCCTTATCTCGAAAAGTACTTTTCAAAAAATTCTGGAATATTCTCCACGGGGTGTAGATTGAACGAGAATTATCACGAGTGCATTAATAATTTATCTGGTATATAAAAAAAAACAAAAATTTCAAGGTCATAAGATTTCAGTAAAGATTGGAAACAAACTTTGTTGAAAACTCATTTGGGGTGTGTTTTGTGAAGTCACTGATCATTTTATACCTCTGTAACAAAATATTTATTTTAAAAGCAATCAACGTACGGAACACTAATTGTGCAAGTTTAACTTGCACTTGACCGGTTTTTAATAAATAAAATTCAATTATTATACCGTATTTACTCAAATCTAATGAGCAGCGGGATTTTAGGGATCTCGGAATGAAAAACAATTTACAGCCATTTGCGTTTCCTGCAGCTGTTCCTTGCCCCGTACAGGCGTTTTTCGCATCTGCCGACAGGACTTGACACGGCAGAGACAACGAACACTAAAATAAATAGTGGGAGTGCTTTCACACTCAATGACATGTCGGTGTCGTGTCGTTCCAGTCGGCTGCTGTCGTCGAGGAGTAGTCTCTCCACTCGTGTGGTTCCGATTTTTATAAATTTAATAAAAGAACTGAGTGCTCTCCAAGCTGGTACCATGGCCTTCAAGTTTGATATTCTCACGTTAATTAAACTTGTGGAAACCCCAATACAGCTTGTTGAAAAGTCTTTCAAATAAGTTTGTACGTCATCTTAAAATTTTATAGAATTACATTCAGTCTGGCCCACACAAATTCTATGAGAAGAAAATTAGATCATGGTACACTGTACCAACATAATTCATTATAAAATTGGTTTGTCAGGACTTATTTGTGCCGGACTAAGTACAACTTTGTTTGAGTCAAATCCACCCTACCCTACTACTGTTAAATTATGCTTAGTTACTCTCACCCCAAAATAGAATTTGTTCCAGGTCTTTGTTAAATTGAACAATTTCCTACTGTCAATAAATATCTGCATGGGTAGCTGAAGGTCGAGAGGTCAAGGTAAATTAAGAAACAAGCCTACTGTCATTAGCAAAGTGGTAGACTGGATTGATTGGACATATCAAGTTCAACAGCTCGAGATTAAATTCTTTAAGTTATAACATCATGCGACTGGTCGGTAGTTATTTGGCAAGAACTATTTACCTTTTTAGGGTATAGGCTGAACTCTAACGCAGTTCCAGAAGGAAGAAAATATATTTTTTTGAAAAATCAGTCAAAAATTTTACAAATAAACTAGTGTCATTTCGTTTATTCATTTTTGCACCTATTTCGAACACTAACAAAGATTTATGACGATAGAGATTTTAAGCCATAACTTCACGCTTGTTCTTCAATGGTCTTTAAAGAATTAAGCTAATGTTGGCATGGAAATCGCCCTGCATAGAGATTTCAATACTATGATGTTTAATTCTTAAATAATTGATGGTATCTGTAAGAAAAGCAAAAAGTGTTTCAAAGTTAGTATCATTTACATATTTATTATAATTCTACAAAATCGACAAAAAGTCCCGGGAATGTAAGAAAAACCAGTAACATTCAATTTTAATCAAAAAACCTTTTCCGAAGAAAATTGTTGCTAACGTCTGAAACTAATAAGAATAATAACAGACAATATTAACAAGGACGTTGGACTGACAAAGAAACAATATGAGTTTAGATGAGGAGGCAATTTTCATCATAACGTAAAACATAATATCCCAATTTTTCTTATGAGTCGTTGACTTAACAATTTTTAGTGTTCCGTGAGGAACACTTATAAGATACACCAGATTTTCTCCGAAACAATTTGTCCTAGACACTTGAAATTTGGTAATAATATAGGAATTGATGGGCCTCATCAGAGCCATGTAATTTTGAAAGTTAAATTTTGACTTTGACTCTTTTGAAATCGGAAGTGAAAAAAAAAAATTTACTAGGTCATCCAGTGTGGTGTCAAATGAAAGCTTGTGAAAACATGAACAAAGTAAATAAATAAATTAAAATAAATATATAAATAAATATATATATATATATATATATATATATATATATATATATATATATATATATACATATATATATATATATATATATATATATATATATATATATATATAATGTAATACTTGTGCACACTTTTCTTTGTATTATTTTTAACAAATCGCGAAAACTCGCTGTCCCCCCCCTTATCTCGAAAAGTACTGATCAAAAAATTTTGAAAAAATTTCTGGAATATTCTCCACTCGGTGTAGATTGAACGAAAAATTATCACGAGTGCCTTACCTTTAATAATTTATCTGGTATATAAAAAAAAAAATTCAGTAAAGACTGGAAACAAACTCTGTTGAAAACTCATTTGGGGTGTGGTTCGTGAAGTGTGTGAACAATTTTTTTTGTTTTAAAAGCAATCAACGTACATCTTCTTTATAAAAAGTATTTACAGCACACCATCATCGAAACTATAGACAATATTTGTTTTATAAACGACATCAAATGTAATATAAACGTGAATTGCCGGATAGAAAAAAGAAATTCATCAAAGACACTTCTTGAGCTAACTACTTTTTTATGTCATAATAGAAGAAATAATTATACTAGTTTGTAAACTGAGAGGTCATATGATGTAAGACAAAATAATAAAGAAACTATACTATGCTGACGATCTCGTGCTGATACTCTATTTTACCAATTTAATGAAACAGCAAAAAATAATTTGAATGGCAATATCGATAGAAAAAACAAAGTGTCTGATAATTAAAAGTCCATTAAGGTGTAAGCTTGTTGTTGAAGAAATAATTATAAAACCAGAAATAAAGTTGAAATATGCCGTCATAGGTGATGTAGAAGTTAAAAACCAAGCACCAAAAGTGATGTAAACAGAGGAATACTTGATGCAATAAGTTGAAACAGATACCTAAAAAATTGAAATAAAATCTCGAATCTAAAAATCACAGTTAGATCTATCCTAACGTACATAGCAGAAATCCTATTCGAAATATGAAAAACAAAACAATTATTGGAAAAGATTCTAATGGTTAGGAAAAAAAGTCACAATCTCAGATAGACATACAAAAAACTAATACAAATGACTGGCAATTAAACGGAATCATAGAATGGAACAAACAAATGTATAGAACGATACAAGAAAGAATGGCTTTAAACCATTAGGAACAGGTTAGTTGAGGTTAGTTAGAAGAAGAAGCCGAAAGACGTTGGAACAACTTTTCCGATGTAAGAGAGGTGAAGACGGGACTAACAAAGTAATCGTTCTTAAATAAAAAAGGAAGAAGGAAAGAAATGACTAAGCTAAAATTAAGTGACTTATCAATATTGCGCTAATTGTGTGCATTGTTAGATAGTTGTTATATTCATTTTTCATTCATTTCTTAAGTTTGAATGTTGAATTTATAATGATCGATGAATGCTGATATAATATTTGAAACGTAACAGAAAAAATAAAATTATATAAACATAATTAAATAAATAAAAAAAATAAAATTATAATTAAATTTCGTATTTTTAATAAAAGTACGTCTAAAATTCTGTACAAGTAATAAAATTATAAAGGACAGTTGTTCAAAAGCAGTCGTTACAAGTTAATTTTGAACGAACATAGCAAGTTTTTTCAGAAGGTACATGTCAAAATATTTTAGTTTTATTTCTAAATCTTCCTTGAATGAACACTCAAAAAAATTTATTAAACATCTGTCTTGACATTGGGTAAATCTGAAATTGTTAACTTAAAATGAGAAAAGCTCTGACTGACTTTCAGATGAAAAAAAATTTTCTCTGAACAAGCTTGGACTTCTTTTACCAATTCACCATATGTTCGAAAATAGAGAGCTAAGAAAAACTTTGCAATAACAATAAATTTTGTGTTCAAAAACAATGCTAGAGGTAATTACTTATGAGTAAGTTTGAAACCAAGGTCAGTCAAGAATTCAAGTAGCAGTAGCATGAAGCAGTAGTGGCTTTTTCGACCGAAAGTGTTTTTTTCTCAGTGATGTAGTAGTACAGTAACAGTTTCTAGCTCTCAAGTTTAAAGCTTTTTCCTTTCTTGAAATATCCTGCTCATCCTCAGGCATTTCGGATCAAAAAATGTTTAGCAGCCCAAATGAAACTAGGATGGTGATGATGAGACAATATTTTTATGAGAGTCTCACTAGGAGAGGCCAGGTAAGAGACCAATAGTAAGTCATAAGCACATCAGTCTAAAAATCTCACTTCCTGTCTACAAGTGCGTTTCCATCGACTACTCTACACGTGTAAATCGCGGAGTTAATTTCAAAAACTTTTAAAATCGAGTTTTATCAAGCCTTTTATTAAAAACTTAATAATCATAAAATAAAGGCTCTATGACATAGTGTGCACTTTTCTAGCTTAAGGGGTTGTTATTTAGTAGAAGTAATTTTTAGGAGTGTAATAAAAGTAACGAATATTTTTTTAATAAATATACCCTTTTTTATTCAAATGTGTAGTGTCTCACTAAACTTCTGCTCTTTCTTTCAGGACGCAACGGTTGTACGTAAATCAATTTTATTTCAACAACTAATTCACTTCTCCTTTTTTTTTTCATTTTTGAGCTGAACTTAGATTCTTTTTATTCTAAAATGAATGGTGCCCAAAAAACTGTACAACCAAATTTTAAACAACTATAGAGGCTATTTTCAAAAGGCGTACAAAAATTATCTCGATCTCCATGTACTCTACCAGTAAAAAATGAGCTAGCTGATGTCTTAATTTTGTCGTCTATCAGTATTAATATCCACTCAATCCATTCTCAAAATTAAGATATACATAAGGGGCAAATAACGGCTTCTCTTTAATAAATAAAATATTTATTAAAAGTAAAGAAAGTCAAGACGTTTCAATATATATATATATATATATATATATATATATATATATATATATATATATATATATATATATATATATATATATAACGAGCCTTCAGTAGCCTTCAGATATATTCAGAAGACAAAGAATTTTGCCTAAATGGCTAGGATCATTTTCTTTAAAAGTCACAATAGTAACATGTTGATGCTTTAAATGTTGAACCCTTGTAGAGAACAATACAAGCTAAAAATTTATAGAATACATTTGACAAATAGCTGCGTTCCTGAATAGGTATTTAAGTAGTTAGAATTTATTTTTCTTCATAATAAACTTATCTCTGTACTGACTTTAAAATTGTTACATTCCACTTAGGTTCATTTTTACTTGAGGTATTATTAATCTCATATAAATACTATTGGTGTGGTGCAAAGAAAACTTCTGAATACATATGCGTCTGAAGTTGATGTTAATACAGTTGGCCTTAATTCTGTAGAAAAGTACACTTTTATAATTTGGAGTATCATAGAAAACCTAGTGGCCCTGTGTCAATATTTTAATAACTTATTGAGTCTACTCTATTTTCATGCCTTGTTTAAGTAATATAGAACAAGAAGACATATGATTTGTTTAAATACCAATTTCGTCGTATGAATTAATTTTTTTTTTTTTTTTATGGGTCTAGCACACGTGCTATAGGGAAGTCCCTAAAGCGCTACAGGAGCGACACGCGTGCGGAGAAAGCGATTCACGTTGTTCTTAAATCGCTGTAAATTGTACTCGGTGGGAAACACAGTCCTGGGCAAATTATTCCAAAGGGATGATGTTCTCCATATATATGACTGCTTGAAAAGCGTTGTACGAGGAGTAACAAGCTGACCCTCATACGGATGTGAAGTATTAGCGTGACGTGTACTTCTAACATGCACCGCTCTGGGAGGAATTAAACGGGCCACATCCTTCGAACACTTTCCATGAAAATACTTGTAGAATAGGCTCAAGTCGCCAATCGTTCTTCGACGTTCCAGCGAATCAAGGCCACCTGTTAGTTCCGGGTCTCCAATCAGACGAACAGCTTTTCTCTGAATAGAATCCAACAAATGCAGTGTATGTTTGGAAGCGGAGCCCCAAACATGGGAGCAGTATTCCATAGTTGGTCGAATTTGAGTTTTGTAAAGAATTAACAGTTGTGAAGTGTAAAGCTTTCTGGTTCGAAATAATATTCTCAACTTCTAAAAAGCTCTCCTTGCTAAGCCTGCAACATGTTCATGCCAGGACATATTTGCTCCCAAATTAACGCCGAACAAATTGAGTGAAGATGTTAGAGAAATGGAGAGCCCCGACATAACTATGTCGTGTTCAGCAACGTTAACTTTTTTAGAAAAAACTGCCGTCTGGGTTTTTGTAGCGTTAAATTCCACTTGGTTATTGTCATCCCAAGATAGAATTTCTTCCAGGTCTTTGTTAAGCTGAATGACTTCCTGCTGTCTGCGGTTATTCGTCTGAGTAGCCGATGTCCGAGCGTTCAAAGTGAATGAAGAGATAAGTGTACTGTCATCTGCAAAGCTGTAGATTGGATTCTCGGTCTTTTCCAGCTGATCGTTAATATAAATGAGAAAGAGAGTAGGAGACAGTATGGAGCCTTGGGGTACACCGGGATTGATAGTGAAGATGTTAGAAAGAAATCCGTCGACTGCTACTCGCAAAGAACGCTCTCTGAGGAAACATGAGAGCCACAAACAGAACTTTTCAGACATACCATGAGAACGTAGTTTAGCCAAGAGCCCTTCGTGCCAAACACGGTCGAATGCCTTGGATATGTCAAGAGCAACCGCTCGAGATTCTCCAAAGTGTTCAATTGCGTTGTTCCAAACATGTTTTACATAAGTCAGGAGATGTCCTGTTGATCTATTTTTACGAAAGCCATCGCTAATAATGTTGAATCCTTCAAGATATTTTAGAAGATGCTGATTGATAGCCTTTTCCATGACTTTCGATATTATTGAAAGCAGTGCGATTGGTCGGCAAGGTCTTCTTGCCTTTTTTAGGTATCGGCTGAACTGATTTCC
Source organism: Pachyrhynchus sulphureomaculatus (assembly GCA_019049505.1). Taxonomy (NCBI): domain Eukaryota; kingdom Metazoa; phylum Arthropoda; class Insecta; order Coleoptera; family Curculionidae; genus Pachyrhynchus; species Pachyrhynchus sulphureomaculatus. The sequence continues at coordinate 34,667,975 of CM032452.1, forward strand.
AGCAGGCGGGAAATATTCCCTTTCTGTAAGATAGGTTGAAAAGTCTACAGAAAACTGGTGTTAGTTCCCTCGCACAGTTTTTGAGAACTATGGCAGGTATTCCGTCAGCGCCAGAAGCCTTTTTGGTGTCTAGCTTCATCAAAATACGTTTTATGATACGCTGCCTGAAGACAATATTGGGCATCCTTGACTGCACTATGGGAATATGTGGTGGTGTTTTTCCCTGGAAATCGACAGTAGAATGTGAAGCAAAGAGTTCAGCCAACAAGTTCGCTTTCTCAACAGGTGTCGTTGCAATAGAATTATCTGGCCGTGTGAGTGGTGGTATGGTGGATTTGGTGAAATTTTGACTAACTGCCTTAGTGACTGATTAAAAGGACCTGGAATTGTTGGGACAAGCGAGAAGTTTGTTTCTAATCCGTTGATTGTGTGCCTCCTTGGTTTCGTCGATAATTTCTTTGCATCTGTTCCTGGCACGAACAAAGGTGTTACGATTTATGGTGTTAGGATTTTCACGCCAATGTCGGTATGCAAGATGTTTAGAAGCAACAGCTTCTTTGCATTTTCGGTCAAACCAAGGCTTGGCGTTGGAAAGGGCATTTCTTCGAAAAAGGGATGTAAGCCTCCATACCGGCCAAAATAACATCGGAAACCTCCTTGGCGCAGTCAGATGGGTCATCGGATCGAAAACAAACGTCTAACCAAGGAAAAGTTCGAAAATATTCCATGAGATCTTCCCATTTGGCAGATCTGTAGTGCCAAATCTTGCGCGGTTTAGGCGCCTCTCTGTCACTGATTGTTAGGATACTCGATGTCGATAATAGTTTATGGTCGGAAGAACCTAATGGCGGATTTACGCTGACCGTGTAAATCTCCGGATTGGTAGTTAAAAACAGATCAAGAAGACTGGCGAACTCCCCGTCTCGATCAGGATCCGTGTTGGTTCGTCAATAAGCTGAGTTAAGCCAGAACTGATTGAAAATGATTCGGCTTCACGGCCTTGTTCATGGGTAGTATTTGAATATTTAAGCCAGTTGATGTTGTGGACATTAAAGTCGCCCAGGATGGTAATTTCGGCATTTGGATAGTTAATTTGTAAATGATCGATGGTGTTTGCAAGAGAAGCGAAAAGTGCTCTAAAGTTAATATCGCTTGGTGGTCGATACAGGATACAGATGAACCTTGCGGTTGGTTGAGACGTTATTTTTAACCACATAACATCGAAGTTTGGGGGCTCCAGAGCCTCTTCTCGTTGGCAAGAGAGGTCGCTTGTGACAAAAAGACAGATTCCAAAGTTATGCCTAAATCAGGAATAGAAGTCGTACCCAGGATAAAGATAGTTAACTGTGCTGGTCGATGAACTGACCTTGGTTTCACAGAGAGCGAGTACATGAGGTTTATTTGATTACAGGTGTTGGTGCACTGAATTTATGTCCGAGTTTAAACCTCGTATGTTGCAAAAATCCATTTTAAAATTCTGATCTCTGCATGTCGACGCACCTGAACCAGCCCCCACCTGGAGATCCGAACGGGGGGCTATTTTACCTCCGGAATTTTTTGTATCCAGGTGCCTCATCATGCTATATGGTCCCACAGCCTAAGCCGATGCGATGGTATCACACCGGGCGATGCTGGTGGGATCTGGGCATCTACCATCTAGATTGTTCTTTAAGTCGCCTCCTACGACAGGCAGAACGTACCGGGGGAGATGTTCTATCCCGCTCCCCCACGGGATTAATGATATAGCAGTAGCAGCCCAGGAAGAATTTTTTTGAAATCATTGAGCGCAAGCTTACCGTGGCCCTGGAAGGTTTGGCAGCATACTATGAGGATAACCAACTAAAACTGAATCCCAGTAAAACTGTCTGTGCAATCCATTTGAGAAACAAAGAGGTCAAACGCAAATTAAAGATCACATAGAGAAACGAAGAACTGGGGTCATGTGAGAGTAACCTTAGACCGTACGTTTTCATTTAGCAAGCCAGAACACTTAAGGTCAAGATCCATACCAGACGCGGTATTATATGCAGATTCCCCGGCCCGAAATGGGAAGTAAATTTCTCGGTTTTGCGAACTTCTGCTGTCGCTTTAAGTTTTTCTGCTGGGGAATATGCAGCACCTCTATGGAGCAAATCTGCTCACAAAAAACTCGCAGATACTGCTTTAAATGAGATGATCCGCATTGTCACAGGCTCTTTACGTCCTATGCTCTGGAAAAAATAAACCTTCTATCCGGTATCACTCCATCTGAAATAAGGTGACAAGTCATTTTAGATCAAGAGCGGAAAAAAACAAAGGACAGACACCAGGCATCGTTTATACAACTCCACTGCAGTCAGCTCATTCACTGAAATCCAGGAAATGTTTCTTAAGAAGGGAGGTAATACCATCATACCATCATTACGGGTAGTTTTGTGGAGAAACAAAACAGAAAATTGAACTTAAGGACGAACTTGTCCCTGGTTAAAATCAGTTTTATACAACTTGGAGGACGTTTAATACATAGCAGACAGAGATTATTCTCTGCCGCGTACATTTCAAAAGATGGAACATTTAGGTTGACAATAACCTGTATGTGTATGGGGAAACCTAGACCGACCAACACCTATTGGATCGCCAGAACTTTAAAGGAACTTGCACAATTGGTTCCATGTACACCCTGTACATCATTTTTAGACGCCCGGTCCCGATTTATGGAAAATTGTCAGATATATTCTTTTATTTTAAATGGAAAATAGTGTAGTGCATATCAAAGACGTATCTGATATTTGGTAATGGAAACCACGTTGGGTGCCAAAACGCTAAACAGCTTTTTTTCCACTGACGTACCTTTTGTAAAACGGCGTTGGAAAGCCCAAATGTTTTTCAACATTTTTTCCTAAAACTGTTTTTTCTAATTTATTTTGCAAAAAAGTATGCAGTAAAAACCCTCTAAAATATTATTTT
>CM032452.1:34671020-34716020 GCA_019049505.1 Pachyrhynchus sulphureomaculatus
GACAGACGGACAGACAGACGGACAGACACCGAAGTGATCTTATAAGTGTTCCGTACGGAACACTAAAAATAAGAGAATGTTCTCAGTGTAGAGCGTGTTCCAACTGTATTTATTCTTAGCAGCTGTTTACAGTTTATTAATGGCAGAGCTTTAGACAGTTCTTTAGCATTATATGAAAGTAAGCGGCTGTCTGCTATGGCCGTGCTTCCTACTTAGGGCCGTACAACACTGATGAGGTCATGGAAGATCGAAATAGCCGCTGAGGCACTGAGAAATGTAAAGTAAGGGTATGTAAAGCTTTTTCAAAAACTGATGGACCTGCCCATTATTTTTTTTTTTCTTTATCAAAGGTTGCCAAACAAAAATGAGGATGAATTTGGTGGTGTATTTCTAACCATGTAAAAAATTATGCTGTTGTGTAGTATAGTAATATAACTATTAAAGCCTTTATTTAAATAATATTTTCTGTCTTTTCAGAACATGCTCCAAGGAACTGGTCTTAGCCAAGCCTATTGCAACGTCTCACAGGTCATCCAGTTCCACCTTATGATTATATAACAAAAATAATGTAAAGAAATAGAGTTTCCTAAGTATTTTAAAATTGTTCTTTTTAGTGTTCCGTACGAATCACTTCGATGTCCATCCGTCGGTCTGTCTGTCTGCCTCTCTCTGCCTATCTGTCACACCCGATTTTCTCTGAAACTATTTTACGTAGAAAGTTGAAATTTGGCACTAATATAGGAATTGATAGCCTCATCAGAGCCAGGTAGTTTTGCAAGTTAAATTTTGAATTAAGAAGTTAGTTTTGGAGTGAACAAATCTTTTTTACCAGGTCATCGAATGGGGTGTCAAAGCTTGTGAAAAGAGGAGTTAAAAATATATGTAATGTAATACTTGCGCACACTTTTATTTTTATTATTTTTGAAAAAATTGTGAGAAATCGATGTCTCCCCCTTATCTCGAAAAGTACTGATCAAAAATTTTTGAAAAATTTTGGAATATTCTTCACAGGGTGTAGATTGAATGAAAATTATCACGAGTGCATTACCTTTAATAATTTATCTGGTATATAAAAAAAAAACAAAAATTTCAAGGTCATCAGTTTTCAGTAAAGATCGGAAAAAAACTTTAGTGAAAACTCATTTGGGAGTGTTTCGTGAAGTCACTGATTATTTTATACCTCGAAATAACAGCTTTTCTGGACGAAAGAGGTGATGACACTCAGATGCTGAAAAACGGAAAATGGCTGACTGATTTGGCATTTTTGACAGATATCACAATGCATTTAAACACCATTAATTTGGAGCTTCAAGGTAAAGGAAAAAAAACTATTATTGAGATGATTAGCGCAATAAACGCATTCAAAGTAAATTGCAACTTATGATAGATCAACTGAAAAGAAAGGATCTGAAAAATTTTCCGTCTTTGAAAGCAAGGATTCCTCAGTTGAATTATGATATTTATGAGGCAGAATTATCAAATATTTTGGGCCAATTCGAAATACGTTTTTATGATTTCAGTAAATTGGCAAATATCGCATCATTTATGAGTTATCCTTTTTCGTGTAAAAACATTAAGGAATTAGCTACTGAAATAGCAAGTCAGTTTAACATGGACTCATGTTCTGTTGAAAATGAGTTAGTGCAGATTATATCAGATATACATCTCAAAGCCACAGCATCTGATACAAAATTCTGGTGTTTTTATATCTGAAGATAAATATCCGAATCTAAGGCAAATTGCCCTTCAACTGACGGCAATCTTTGGGTCAACTTACTTGTGCGAGTCTGCATTTTCTGAAATGAAGATAATTAAGTCAAAATATAGCAATCGACTAACTGACGAACATATGTCATCATGCTTGCGATTACCTCTCGGTAATTACGTACCATCTTATGAAAAATATGCTGAGGACATGCAGCGCCACGCTTCAACATCCAAACTCACTCTTTAGTTAAGTTTAGACACTAGAACTCGTTTGTTTTGTAAGAACCAATAAACTCGCAATTTTGCATAATTATGAGTTTTTTCATTGACATTTTAGAGCAGACCTACACTTACCTTGACTAAAAAATTGCATATTGTGCGGAAAACTAATATCTATGCCACAATACACCCTACCTAGACGACAATCCTGCATCACACTTACTTGCAGCCTCTCAGAGTCGATCGATCGTAGTCTAACAATATTGAGGTAGATCGCCAGCAGTTCAAGTTTGAGCACCCCTGCGCTAGGAGGTATTCCTCTGTATTAGGAGTAGATGGATGCATGGATGGATCTTATGGGGATGGGGTGCATCGACTACTAAGGTCATTTAGCACCCAGTAATGGAGAGGTTATGAATGAGATTGATTTTGCTTATATTAAGTGAGTAATTGAATTTGATCAGGACTTAAGATTTGCTTCATGCTCAAAAGTAAGTGATGCTTTCCTCTGGATTGAGTAGAGTGAGGAGATTCAAATATATGTTTTACTGTAAGAATTGACTGACAAATCGAGCAGATAGGAGCATCATTTTTTAGTCAGTAAGAGTGAGTTAGAAAGGTGTGGCCTATTGCTAGTCGTCTCCAGATAGTGTTTTGTCTTCTTGAGAGAGATTAAGTGTGAAAAAGAGGATAGACCATAGGTTTTAGGTCCCAGAGTTTGTTGGAAGATTCCTCCAAATCTCACTGTAGTTGAAAAAGATTCCTATATATGAGTTTAATGTGACTGAAGTAATCATTTGGATGGTTATCTTCTCTTATTGGGGTGCCTTGATGCACTGCCTTTTTTGCATGTAGATCCGCTTTGTCCTTGCCTACTATCCCAGTATGTGAGGGATCCAGAGAAAGACTATAGAGATGTTCCCATTCTTTTGGGATTCCAAAGAACTTATAGAGTCAGAGACAATTAAGTATTTTCTGGATTTCCTTGCATTTATTGCATATCGTAGACTTCCTTTGAATGCGAATAGCTCCGCGGAAAAAATCGAGAAGTGGAGTGGAAATTTGAATAATATAATTTTGTGATTATGAACAAAAGCAGCGCCAGTCCCTTATTGGGATTTAGAACCATCAGTGAAGATGATTGAAAAATCGGGGTGGTACTTGCTTATTCTTTCTAGAGACTGAGCATGAAGTATTGATTTTAGTGTGATAGATTTGTTAGTTTTGTTGAGAGTAAAATTAATTACAGTTTTTGGAGAGCGCCAGGGAGGAAAAGTAGTGAAAGAAGGGTATTTGAAGGATGAAGGGGTAAGGTTGTGAGTGGTGAGGATGAGTTTGATTCTAGATGGTATAGAGAGAGAGGGAAAAAGATTTATGTTTCTGTTATGAACGTTGGAGAGATCTAGAGAAGATCTGTTGGAGGATCTATGTAAAGAGGATAAGTAAAATTTCATCAACGGTAGTTGTCTGGTTAAATGCAAGGGCGGAGTGGACGAGATACATTGGAGACTGGGAATGGGAGAGGTTCTGAAGGCACCAGTGGCGAGTCTGATGGCTTGATTCTGAATTGGGTGGAGTTTTTTCTTAGTAGTTAATTCAGACAGAATGAGAGATTTGTGGATATGATAAGGGATATAAAATTAGAACCCCACTTGGAGCTAGAAAGAGATCTCGGAATATTTAAATCCTGGGAAGTACGTGCTTTAAGAAGTTTTATATGAGGATTCCAGTTCCATTTGTTGTCAAAGGTAAGTCCCAATATGTTGTGGGAATCAACAACCGGAATTGGAGAGCCATTGAGATAAGAGAATAATTCTGGAACAGCATCTGGATTACAAAAGTGAATTTGCGAGAATTTAGTTGGAGAAAAGGTGTAACCATTTTTGATAGTCCATCTTTCAAGAGCCGAGAGAGTACTGTTTAGTACAGAGGTTATTACACCAGATGATTGGGAGGAGCAGTAAATAACTATGTCATCAGCAAATATTTTATATTTGATATGTAAGGGGATTTCCTTTAACATGGATTTTATGGCTTTGTTAAAAAGGGTAGGACTGAGTACGGATCCTTGAGGGACCCCAAGGGAAACAGAGTATGATTTAGATAAATGACCGTTTGCTTTTACTTGAAAAGAGCGAGATGCAAGGAAATTTCGAATGAAAACCGGAAGAGCGTCAACGAGTTCCATTTCTTCTAGTTGTTTGAGGATATGATGACTGTTTGGTTTGTCGAAAGCGTTTCTTAAGTCTAAAGAGATTAATAATAAGTGTTCTGGTCTGTGGAGTGCCCATCGAATATCTGTTTCCAAAGACGTCAAATGGTCCATGGCCGATCTAAATTTCCTAAACCCAAATTGATGAGGCGATAGGAAGTTGGAGGTCTCCAAAATCCATGACAGACGTTGACTAACCATCCTCTCCAAGACCTTACAAATGTGATTCGTCAAAGAAATGGGACGATAACTGTTTGGGGAAGATCTGGGCTTTCCTGTTTTGTGAATAGGAATGATTATCGAGTGTCGCCATGATTTGGGAAATTTGCAATTCAACCACATGTAGTTGAATAGTTCGAATAGAGAAGCTAGGGAATACTCCGGCAGATGTTTAATTATATCTGAATGAATGGATCTCGGCCCGGAGCAGATTTTTTTACAAGTCAAGAGAGCATTGCAATTTCTCGCGCGAAATGGGGTCATTATAAGCTTTGGGTAGGTTGGAGTCAAATTTGAATTCATTTGAAGTAGACAATGAGGAAATAGAGGGAAAAGGTTGAGAAGATTTAAGGTGAATGAAGTCAGCAATGGTGTTACTTATGACTTCTGGGTCGGATGTTGTTAAATTTGAGACATTTAGTGACGGAGTATGATTTGAAGAGAAACCTTTCATTCGTTTTATTGATTACCATAAAACGCCCGAAGAAATTGGATGTTTGATGGAAGATACAAACGCTCCCCAAGGGTTGGTTTTGGCTTGTTTTATGATTCGCTTGGTCAAAGCTCTCTCTTTTTTTAAAAAAATTGATGAAATTTTCGTGGGTGGGATGTCTCTTAAAAAGGTTTAGAGCCTTCTTCCTGTTTCTGAATTTGAAGATTTAAAGAACATTTGGAGTTCTGCATTAGGATTACAGAAATGCGAGAAGGTATTTTGTGCAACAACCGAAAGATGACCAACAAGAGACCCAGGCACAAAACACAATGCACAAACATCCACAAGTGTCACAGCTGCCTCAAAGAGTCATCCCACAATATTCACCTGACGCCGCCAAGTGAGACATTAAAAAAATCAACATAAGTCATGTTGCCTCTGGTGTGAAGTCGTGCAATGGGGAAATGTAAGGCATAGTTGAATCTATGAACAGACTATGAAAAGGTGCAATGATTCCTTGTGTGAAACAAAAAAATCACTTTGGGCCAAGAGATCAGGGCAGGCCAGCTGAGAATTAACAGTCCTATATAGAAACAGCGGTTCCGCATTAGACCTTCTCACAGATAGCCTAGGGAGCCGGGTCACTAACCTCATGGTTGTTGCAGAAAAATCTGAATGGTGGATATTAAGCTTCCTAAAAATAAAACGCAAGAACCTGTTCTGCACCAATTCAATCGAGTGAATATGGCACTCATAATAAGGTGATCATACCGGGGAACAGTATTCAATAATGAACTCACTAAGGATTGATATAATAGTCTCAATGTGTAAATGCTAGAGAAATCCCTACCGGCTCTACATAAAGCCGAGAATTCTAAAGGCTCTATTGACCATGTAGTCATAATGCAAGTGATAACTTAATTTTAGGTCAAGGATTACACGAAGATCTTTAATTGTTCACAGTCTGCAAGACCCGTCCATCGATGCTATAGGGGCACCGGCTCTACAAAAAGACATCATCTGACACTTGTCAATATTGAGGTCCAGGCCGCTGAACTTACACCACACAGTGAAGGAATCAAGATCGTCCGGCAAAAGACGACAATCCGTTAAAGAGCTCGCAATTTTATAAATCTTGCAGTCATCTGCAAAAAGTAAGATAGGACACTCTAAGCAAGTACCCACATCATTAATAAATGTGTTAAACAAAGGAGGACCCAAATGACTGCCCTGAGGCACGCCCGAGGTTACAGCAAAATCTTCAGAGACTGCACCCACTATATGAACAGACTGAACCCTTCCAGACCGATAACACTGGAGCCATCTCAACAAACGACTCCCAATACCAAGAGAGCTTAATTTAGCACATAGAATATCAATGTCAACCGTATCGAAAGCCTTGGAGAAGTCTGTATGAATTGCGTCCACTTGTAAGTGATTTTCAAGAGCGTTCGTAACAAAATGAGTGAAACACATTAAACTGGTTTTCACTGATCTAGTACCGCAGAAACCGTGCTGATGCCGGGTCAAACCAGAAGTGACCTTTATCTTTATTTCATTAGTTATAATGTTTTCGAATAATTTGGGTATAATACTTAAAATACTTATAGGTCTGTAATTCCGTAAGTTTGATCTACTACCCTTTTTGTAAATAGATGTTATGAAACTCTTCTTCCATCGGTTGGGAAATATTCCACACTCTAATGGAACAGTGAAAAGTTTGAGTAACGGCTTGGCAAGGGAACATCTACAAGTATAAAGGAAAAGGGGCGGTATGCCATCCGGTCCCGGACCCTTATTAGTCTTTAGAGAACAAAGCATGTCCTAAACTGTCTGCAAATCAATAGCACAGTCTACAATGTCAGTGATAGTGTTGTAAATTGATTTAAAATGCTTGGCAAGCAAAGAAGCAATGTCGGCACTCAACTTCACCCAAGAACATGGACTGTGGCAATATGTTATCAGTGCGCTTATCATTGACAAAATTCCAAAATGATTTCATGTTGCCAGGCATAGCCTCTGCCGTGTCACGAATATATTCTTGATAGCATCTTTTACTACTTATTTCACATTGTTCACGGAGACGAGAAAATGCCATGTAGTCTCCAAAACGATCAGACGGTTTATACCTCTTATGCGCTATCTTCTTTTCTACTATTAACGATTTTAATTCGTCATTATACCACCGTGGAAATTTAGGGGTTTTTAGCCTAGAAGTAGGAATCAATTGGTTAACACCATAATAGAGGATGTCATAAAATCCATCTACCATAACATTTATATCATCGATTGGTCTTAGAACAACATCCCAATCAACACCAATCAGCAGATGATTCACATACGGGTCTATTCAAGGCAGCTACCTGACGTTACAGCGACGTTGCAACTGGTGTCAAAACGTAACTGCCATGTCGCTAACATATAACTAACAGTCATTTTCTTGGTGACAGAAACGTTGCAGTGACGTGTAATGTGTGACTTTTGCGATGACCTATTGGTAACCTCAAAATAATTATCCAATGAGGAGCGGGGGGAGGAAAGGGGGTTTGAAAAGTTAAAATTGGTTTTTACTGTATCATGCACATTGAATACTTGACAGACAAAATACATGATTGTACTTTGTTGTATACTTGCACAATCATGTATTTTGTTTGTCAAGTATTCAACGTATGATATGATAAGAAGCAATATTTTACATTATTTGTATATGTGGAATACAAACGATATGTATAAGCACGATAAGAAATAAATCAATTTCATCTGTTATTAATTTCTCAAGAAATATATATTATTTGAAATACTCTTTTTACGCAGGGATGACATGCGGAATGAAACTCACTGGATTAAAAATGCCACAGTTTAAAATTACCCTGCGAGAAATGACTCTTCGACTAACGTCGAAACGATGTCAAATCGACGTCCAAATCAATTTGACGGTTTCAACGTTGATTTTAACATCGTTTCGACGTCTATCGACGAGTCATTTCTCTCTGGGTAAATATAAAACAAAATAAAATTAGTCTACAGTAATACGAAAACGTAACTATATTTTCATTTTACTAATTTTAACCTTGTTGTAAATACCTAAGCAATACGCAGAAACAAATTGCGCACAATTTCTTACACAATAACTTTTGTTTTACTGACTTACTTTCATACCAAAACTGTATATAGGTACAAAATTATATTCTGGGGACAAAACTGTTATTTTTCATTGTTTTGCACTGGGCGCGAAACGATATACAAACAAATACCAGGAAATACTTATAAAAACATGAAACAAAACCTTGGAAACAACCCACTTTGCAAAATAGTAAAGTTACATATTGAATATGTAACGTATATATTTAATGTCCTTACTCAGAAAACGTTTCCGCTACACAATAGCTCAGAAATGTAATATAAATGTTCCTGCTACATAAACCAGAAACGTTTTTGAGCAAGGACATTAAACATATATGTTACGTATCTAATATGTAACTTTGCGAATTCCAAAGTGGGAATTTCTTAAAATAAAATGGAACAAGATACGCCAAAGAGAAAAGCTAATGATAGTCAAACTCTAAATGTACGTGACATATATACATACATGAATTCATACGTGAAAACTTTCGAATACTACGTTAACTTATATCGAGTGACATAATTCAAAAACTATCACGCACGTACATCTAGAGTTTGATTCCTATTGGCCTTCTCTTTTGCGTACCATATTCGATTTTAAAACATACTAACACGCAACTTATAAAAATACATAAGAAATATGTTTTTCGATAAAACAATTTAGTGAAAACATAAGAACATTCTGTATATACATACATACATATATATATATATACTATATATATATATATATATATATATATATATATATATATATATATATATATATATATATATATATATATATATATATATATATATATATATATATAATATATATATATATATATATATATACGAATAAACCATCTTAATCCCCAAAGTGCATACGTGGGTCTCAAACGTCCGAGCGAAAATAAGAAAACTATTTTTTTCTCCGTTTGTGTTCATAATTTATTAAAAATAAAATATTTATTAAACAATTTTAACTAAAATAAGTATGACATTCGTCAACTAGAATGCTGAGAGATATCTCATGAATTTTTTTGGAATTTTTTTTAACGTGTTAACGTGAGGAAAATAGCGTTGGATGCGACAGGCTCACGTATGTACAATAAAAGTATCGAAAAAACCGTATGCATATTGAGGATTTTCTAAACAAACCATCTTTTTCTACTTAAATTAACAAAAAATTAAGTCTTAGAACGCTGTAATACTCAAGTAATAACTGACTTCTTGCGGTTTTTCAAGGAGAGTCCTCCATTTCTGAATTGGCGGAACATAATGGAGGCATAGCTTCTCCATGTTTTTTGCCTTTTCTGAAGCATGTAATTATCCATAAAACTATCATTATTTAAAGAACTAATACCAGTGCATATAAAGTACAAATCGGAAAGTTATATGTATTGAAATAAAAATAAAAATAGTTGCTGCCAGTTTAGATATCCTATAGTTTAATATATTACAAATAAATGGTAACTAAACACCCTTTAATAAGAGTGACACAAGGAGCAGAAACTGTAGTTTTAGCAAAATCACGTGAGAGGTCCTATTGCTGCGTCCTGTGTGCAGTCAGTCAGTCATGAGTCATTAGTATAATTAACTAAAAGTATGCTATCGGGGTTATTGATGTGTTGATCATAATGTTGCCAATCGAGTCACTCCTACGCAATTATTATTACATATGTAAATAAACTATATTTTTCTTTTAGTAAGTAATGATTGATAAATTATATTAAACTCAGGCAGAATGTCATGTAGAATCGTTATTCTCTCGGAAGAAACAAACGTGTATATATTATTTTTTAAACACTCTGATTGTCTGTGTACTCATTTCGCATGTTTCAACCATTCTGCAGCAATAGAGGAAATTTGCTCAGATGTAGTATCTTGATGTCACATTGTAACAACAACTAAAAATTATGAAGAAAATGTTAATGGAGAAGTGTACTTATCTTTGGCCTATTTATTACAGCCAATATCAAGTTTTTATAAGAGTACTTGTGCTGTTTGAGATTCGACATTTCTCTGCCTTATTTTCGGAAGTTAAACGTGTTTTTTATTAATGCACAACATGCAATCCACACCTATATAAGGAATCAAGAAATTAAAGGATAAGAACAGAATTTTCTTCTTGGTTATGTTAGGTTATGTGTAACTTTTATGTGAAAGGAACACACTTTTGTAAAAGAATAATGAAGACGACAAATAACACTATCCGTGGAATGCATACACGACAAGCAATAATTTTACTAGTTGAAATAAATATAATCTACTTACATGTACGTTTGATTTGCTTTCTCGTTTTCGCAGTCCACAGCTTGCTACCAATAGGCCTGTTCTCTTTCGCCGCACCATGGGGCAGCGAAATATAATAGGTTATTCTATACGATGTTTATGCGACGTAACAGTTACGTGTAAACATGTCGTTTTTACAATAAACAATTAAATATAGTTTAATCTCGCAATATCACCAACAAAACCACAGGAAATAAGACAGATAATTGTCTAATTTCCGATTATTTAATAAATTACTTAATTTAATAAATTATTTTAGTTGTACGTTACGTCGCGGTGACGTGCAAAACACGTATCATCAATTTTGTGACTTTGCGACTAAAATAGCACGTCTCTATCACGTCCAGTGCAGTCAGGGTTATATCGTCGATTGGTCTTAGAACAACATCCCAATCAACACCAGCCAACAGATGATTCATGTGAGGCATAATCATATATGCAAAAAAGGTGCTGGAAGCATTTGGTGGCATCAGAAGGGTGTGATATACCACGAGATGTTTTGACTTTTGAACTCTATCAAATGACCCATGTGAATGACCGACTTGAAAAAAACGAAGGGTTATTATCAGGACATTAATACTATTGCGGAATAACACCCGTTATAACGCAGTAAAAAAAAACCTTGAAATTTTGAGATCTGAGCTGAAATTTCTCCCCCCATGAGGCATATTCCTCAGACTTAGTCCCTTTGGTTTATCACCTATTTCGATCTTTGCTCTCTATGAATTCATCGCATCGAAACAACCATTATTTTCCGATCTGGAATCCGGCAATTGCCCGAGAGATGACAAAAAATGAGTAGAAAGCGAAGGAGGTTATTTTGAATTTAGTTTGTATTAGTTTCTTTATAAATAAGTGTGACAATTGATCTTTTAAGGCCGAGAATTAACTTGTACACATAACATATGAGGAGGCAAGTTTCAAAGAATAGAATTTCAACATTTTATAAATAATTAAACATAAATTTTTTGGTCGAAAATTGCATACTAAAGTTTGAAACACCAGTTATTATCGTCGGGCCGATTATAACGTTTCTAAAAAACAAGGTGCTTTTCAAAAACTTTTTATTTTTCGAAGGTTCTGGAAAACTTTTTAAGACACTTGATACATCAGACACATTCACTCTGCTTTTGTTTGTTACCTATATTTATAAACATTTTATGCTAATATGCAGAATGGTGCGATTAGACAAAGGAAATCTGAATTGACACATTTTATATATTTTAAGCATTTTATCAGAGTATAATTCCTCCCGACCGAGTTGAAAATATAACCTGTAGATTATTTTTTCATAAAGTTTATCTCGATTTCATCATCGGAATTTGTATAATTCATATTATTATTTTTAAATGTTTCTTTTGATTTCCTCAATCTTTTTACAATCTGTCCTTATGTTCTTGTAAAGATGTTGAAAAGATTATTATATCGTCTAGATAAACAAAACATATTTCATTCTGTAGTCCTCGTAACACACTATTCATTATTTTTTGGAATGTTGCCGGGGCGTTTTTAAGTCCAAAGGGCATTCTCTTAAATTCGTAATGTCCCATATCAGTTGAAAATGTTGTTTTCGGTGTATCAGTAGGATCCATTTCTACTTGATGATATCCGTTAGCTAAATCAAGCGTACTAAAGTACTGCGTTTATCCAAGTTTGTCTAGAATGTCAGTTATCTGTGGAATGGGGAATTTTTGGTCTATCGTCTTATCGTTCAATTTCTTGTAATCAATTACAATTCTCCATTTCTGCTGTCCTGTTGCGTCCAATTTCTTTGGTACAATCCATATCGGGCTACTCCAAGGTGAATTTGACTCTTGGATGATTCCATTTCTTAACATTTCTGAAATTTGTTTTTTCACTTCCGCTTTATGAATGTGAGGGTATCTATAAGTTTTCGTAAACAAGGGCGTTTCATCTTTCAACTTAATTTGGTGTTTTACTTTATTGGTAAAGGTTAAAGGTGTACCTTTGCAGTAAAAAATATCTCGATAATTGTAACATAACTTTCTCATCGTGTCGTATTCTTCTTGATTACAATGTTCAAATCTCAAATTTTATAAATTTTGTTTTCTCAAAATATCATCTTTTTGATCTTCCTCGTATTTTCCGTCTATAAAATTTGAATCTGTTTCCTTGAATTATTCTATCTCACATGGTTCGAATATTGTGATTTTTACTGGGTTTTCACAAGGGTTGATAATTGTCGGTACTGCATGATGGTTTTCTATTCTTAGAATTGCTTCGGGCATTTCCGCTTTTCCTAATTTTTCGTAGTTTAAGATTCCTATTCCGTTCTTTTTGTTTACTGGAATGTTCACGATTTGTTGAGTTTTTGGTGGAATAATTATTTCGCAAGGTTTTTTTTTTTTGGGATCTCTGTTGTAATATAAGGGTAAATTTGCATTCAGTGACTCTAAACGCGATTCTTTTAAGTTTATTTGTGCGTTAATATGCGTTAAGAAATCTATTCCCAATAATCCGTCGTAATTTTGGGAAAAATCAAATAAGTAAAATTTATGGTACTCTGGGCAATTAGAAGATGGGAAAATTGGAATGTGCATTATCTCGTTATAACTTGAGATTGCGTGGGTTGTTTTTATAGGGGCATTTGGATCGATTTATGTGATTCGTAAGGAAATTATCACACGCATTAATAAATCTTGTGATTAATTTTGTATTCCCGTCGAATTGAGGGATGTTATCTGCCTGATATCTAATTAAATTGTAATTTGGATTTGCCATTCTCAATAAAATAAAGTTTTCAAAAATTCACAAAAATTTCAAAGGTATCAAATATATAAAAATATATATGTGGATAAAATATATGGATAAATAAAATATGTAAAATATGTAGAATAAATGTTACATCTTAAAATTAAAAATGCCTTAAAACTAAAATTTGCTCGAATCTTTTGAAATTCACTGCTTGAAATATTCAAAAATTTCTTGCTTTCAGTCAAAATTCTCCGTTCTTTCTTTGTCGAAACTTTCACTGCGTGAGCGTTGTAAAAGTTACCCACTGCGTGGTATTTCTAAAAAGAAAAGAAAACTTGGTCTGTTGTGTTTTTCTCACTGCGTGAGCTTGTAAATGGAACTCACTGCGCGAGTTGTTTTGAAAAAGAGAAAAATTTTGCTTGGGAAAAAAATTGTTTCTCTCCACTGCGTGGATTTCTGAAAAATGTCAAAATTTTCACTTACAGATAAAGGATCTGCAGTTTCATTCTTCTTTGGAAATTCTTTGTTTCTTTGGAAATTCTTCTTGTTTCTTGTTTCTGTGAATTCTTCTTGTTTCTGTGGAAATTCTTTGAACCTCCTCCAATAGGATGAACTTTGTTTTTCCCTGGATACCAACTATGACTCTCTGAGAGATGCTTGTCCCGTTGAGCCGCGCCAATAAGAACTTTTGTTACCCTGATTTGTGTCTCTTGAGCGATTTTGTCTCATCGAAACTTATCAATAGGAACTTTTTTGTTACTCTGGCCTGGAGGGCTGAGATCTGTCTTTTTTGTTGTTTTTTGTTTGTTTTCGTTGATCGTTGAAACGAACCAGAATCTGTTTTGCGCGATGCAACCATTGACTCTGTCGAAAACTTTCCGCATTGCGCCGACTCTGTCGAAAACTTCCCTTCCGACTCTATAGAAAACTTCCCTTCCGACTCTGTCGAAAACTCTGTCGAAAACTTCCCTTCCGACTGCGCCAGTTATTATCGTCGGGCCGATTATAACGTTTTTAAAAAACAAGGTGTTTGCTTTTCAAAAACTGTTTATTTTTCGAAGGTTCTGGAAAACTTTTTAAGACACTTGATGCATCAGACACACTCATTCTGCTTTTGTTTGTTACCTATATTTATAAACTTTTTATGCTAATATGCAGAATGGTGCGATTAGATAAAGGAAATTTGAATTGACACATTTTATATGTTTTAAGCATTTTGTCAGGGTATAATTCACCGTAAATTTTTTATTTTTGAAAAAAAAAACCTTCTACAATTTTTAACTACTACATCATTTTACAAGATGCGCGCGGATAAAAAATAATGTTAACGTTTAAAACATATTTTAAAAAAAAAATTCTTATAATTTAAAGTACGAGTACAATAAAAATATATAATTGCCATTCTTTTGTATTATTCACCTAATAAACATATTCTTTTTTTTAAATATACATACGTTTTGCAGCGCCCAGGTGTATGTAACCTCGTAAAATAAAAATTTTTATTACGGAGGTATAAAATGATTAATGACTTCACAAAACACACCCCAAATGAGTTTTCAACATCGTTTTTTTTCCGATCTTTATTGAAAACTGATGACTTTGAAATTTTTTTTTTTTTTTTATATACCAGATAAATTATTAAAGGCAATGCATGGAAAATATTCCAGAATTTTTAACCATTTTTTGTTCAGTACTTTTCGAGATAAAGGGGTAGCAGCAATTTTCGCAATTTTTTAAAAATAATACAAGGAAAATTGTGCATTACATATATATATCATTTGACACCCCACTTGATGACTTGGTAATTTTTTTACTTCCGATTTTACCCACCAAAACTAACCCTTAAGTCAAAGTTTAACTTTCAAAACTACACGGCTCTAATGAGGGCATCAATTCCTATATCAGTGCCAAATTTCAACTTTCTATGTCAAATAATTTCGGAGACAACCGGGTGTGAGAGACGGACAGACAGACCCCGAAGTGATCTTATAAGTGTTCCGTACGGAACACTAAAAATGAGGAGGTCAAATCTTGAAGTAGGTAAGTTAGTACTTGTTTAGAAACTATATAGTAATAAACAAAAACTATTTTCTATGTCTTGTTTGGCAATGTTTCATAACTTATTCATTAATTAGTTCTATCTTAAACTAATTTTAGTGAATTATGCAGTTACATTATCCTATAATCCTTTTTTATTTGTGGTACTAATTAAAGAAGGAACTAAAAAGAGTGCCAAAGAATTTTAAAATCTATTTATTTCCAAATTTCACAATGTTGCCAAAAACATAGTTGTGGTAATTTCTCCAAATGTGGTGTAAAGCTTACATTAAATATTTCTTAATGGTAATTTAAATATCTAGGACTATACCTCAATAGCATTGAATGATATTTAATCATCCTTATTTGTTTTATAGAAATGTGTATATTACCATAACCATATTTTTGTTCCAATTTTTCAAACACAATTCATATTGTTCTTATCTGATGGAATAAACAAGAAACAAAATGACTCTGACAAGATAAGGAGTCCTTATTCTAATGAATACAACTAAAATTACTTTCCGATATTTTGTTACGATTGAAAAAGACATTTTCAAGCATAAATGCGCCTTAGAAATTAGGACACTTATGGGGTAGTCTGGTAACTCGCAGTCTTTTTTTTAAGATTTTTTTTTATAGTAAAATTTATTTGTGAATTTTAATGTTTTGATACAAAATACAAATAGTCTTATTTTTATCATATAGAGATGCCGCTATCGCCGGTACTAAAACTGTATACCCACGAAGAAAAAAAAAAAACAAAATGGCGGACTTTTGAAATTTCTACTTTATTTTTGCAATTTCAATTACTTAAAAATATGGTTAAATATTAATCTATTATCTAAGTAGTACCGGCGATAGTCATTTATGTGTAGAATAAGCCGTACAATAGTTTTTTCTAAAACATGTCAATTAGGTCAAAAAAGGTTGTTTCGAAAATAACCGTTTATGCAGCGTTATACTAAACGATATACAAAAGCTCCCTTCTTGATACTAACCAGCACTAGTCTCGAATGTCAAAATGCGATATCGGTATATTTGTACACAAAATCGGTATATGAAAAAAAAATACAATATTCAATTAAATTTGTTTATTTTGGCCATAGCAGTAATCTTTGAACTAATTTCGAAATCATAACAATTAGCGTCATTAAATAGTCGTTTTGTATGTAATAGACCAGTGATTGACTCAGTAGACAGCTTATTTCGCTGTTTTGTTTTTATAAGATTAATATGCCAGAATATGCGCTCAACATTAGCGGATGAATGGGGTAGTGATAAGATAGTAAAGGGGAACGTAGACAACAAAGGAAACATTTGAGTGTCATCGCCATATTTAAGTAAATTAACATTATCCCAGAATAGTTCTGTCATCAGGAAATGTTTTGATTTGTTCACAATTTCTTAAAATACGCCACTCTGTATCAATTTGTGAGAAATCATTGTTTTGGACGGTATCGGGAAAGAGTCTACTAACAGAAATTATTGAAGCAGTTTTTGCTACTTTTAACATTCGTTGGTTCATTTATGTGTAAACCTTTTACTGGATTATTTTTCAATGGAAACCGCGCAGTTATTTGCTTGCAAGCTTCGATATAAAAATCTAGGGAGCTGCGTTTAAACAAATTTACTTTATCTGGCCTTAAATCTGAATTACTAAGTAGTGTATTAGACGCCGGAGTGCCATAGTATACAGCCTTAATATCTATAAAATATCTAGGATTTTTAAAATCAACATTTTCGGTTCGAGTACTTGTTAAATATTCTCTTTTTTAAAAAGCAATCAGAAAAGTTCTTAATGTTTGACTTATTTTTTCTTATAAAATATGAATTCTCGGGTGTCCTGCCTGCATTTCTTTAGTTAAATCGTTAAATAATGGTAACACAAAATCTAAAAATTCAGAAAATAGCGATTTAGTGGGATCTTGAAGCTCTTCTGCAGCTAAAAAAGCAGAAAATTGTTCCAGTACTCTTTTTACTGCTGCATGTACTGATAACCAGCTTGTCGGAGAGGGGTGAAGTATTTTATGTACTGTCAAGTCACAAAAAATGTGAAAGTGTTTAAACTCTGAAACTCTTTTTGGACTAAAAGAAAAGTAATTGTAAATGTCCCTTTAAAATCCTCTATAAAGCGTGGCAGTTTGGTACAAGCATATGATGCGCAAAGATGAAACGAATGGTATGTAAACTTAAGACCAAAAATATTTCGTTTTGCAGCAATGTCACAACAGAATTATTACGGCCATCATTACGTTTGCCCCATCAGATGCAAAACCTATTAGATTATTTTTATATGGAATATCAGCGCTTGTAAAAAAGTTTACAATATGTTCAAATAAGGATACTGCATTAGCAACTTCTAATGAAATAAGAGTTAAAAAAACAATCACAGATGCGATGCTCTTTCGCATATCGCACGACTAAGCACAAGTGTTTGGTTGTGCTAAGATCAGTGGACTCGTCAATAATAAATGAAAACTTAGTTTGCCGCAGATCTTCAGATAAATTATTAAAACTTTCTTTACCTATAATATGATCAATTATGGCGTGAGTTTTCGTCGTCGAACATTTTGGTTTTTCCGCAATTTTTGAATCGGGACAAACGGACAGTAACAGTTTTGGTAGGTGCTCCATGGGGAATGGTAGATTATGTTCAGCAACAAAGCAGACTAATCTTACTGCACTGGAAAATATAAAACGGAATTAAAAAAGACCTATCTACTATACACTGGTAGAATACAAATTAATATAACAATATACTGGTAAGTAAAAAATAATGAAATATTTTTACCTTATTTAACTTGTATATCAGGTTTTTGAGTTTTTGTCACAGTAAATGATGATATCTTTGGTTGTGATTTTATATTCTTTGATGATACCGAGTGTGCTTGTAAAGAATTGTGTTTCCTAAAAGCATCTTTCCCTGATGTAATATTAATATCCCTATTACAATTTTTACAATAGGCATAGTTTGCGCTTTTTACGACTTTGTTGCAACCAGCCTGAAAATTCTTCTTCCCTATTTTCTATAAAATTGTAGGTATTTTTTCCTTTTTGTACTCGCGCTTGTACTCGGTTCTTCGTCTGACTACATTTTGACTTGGTATTATTATAATATTCTTGGCAGATACTACTAGTAGACGCTATTAGCAACTCGGAGAAAGTTTCTCTTCTAAATAATGAAATTAATGAAACAATAAAATTCGAATTCTTGTTTATATAGACAAGCGAATTGGCTCTGGGGATCTCCTAAAAATGTCGAGTTACGAGTTGTAGGACACAAGGGTATTCCCCAAAAGATATCAGGAACATTCTGCAATAACTACTTATCATATAGTCGACGGATTCCCCGTAAAAACATAAACGGTTGCCAATTTGAAAATGTAAGATCGGTAAAAAATCTGGAGAATTTCCTTCTATTCTCAGAAATCGTGAAAAAATCGTTAAAGAGATTATATATATTATATCGTTAGAAATACCGAAAAATAGATTGGTTCGAGACTACTGCACTGAAGTGCTCTAAAAGTGAAACTGGAATGCCTATAAACCGAGGATTTATGAAAACGGGGCGGAGACAGTAAGTATACGGAAGCCGCACGATCAGAGCGCTTCTATTCTATCGCATTTTTCAGTCTGTTCTTGATCTCTTCACAGCAAATAATGATTTCTACCGTATTCTTACATATATTTACGGTAAGAAAATGGTGTTTTTAGAAAATTGATTCTTTGAAAAAAATTTACCAGACTACCCCCTTAATCAAGATTTCTTATGCTATGTTACCTATTGCAATAATTCTTATAACTAACTTATGTAATATTGCTGATACCCATTGACAAGGAGATATTAAATAACAACATACAGATTTTCAAAGGTGTGTACAAGGGTTGATTGAAAAGTCTTGTAAAAAACAAGGTAAATATTTTTTTTTGCAAAAACAAAGATTTATTTCTCTGCGGAATCTCCATTGAGTTCAAAAAAATTGTTTCGAACCGGGCTCTGGACATACTTGTTTAGAATACAGATAACGCCTTCATTCGACGAAAGTTTTTTTCTCCCAAGCTAATTTATTAGATTAGGAAACAAAAAAAGTTCACTTGGAGCCAAATCTGGGTCATAAGGTGGGTGAGGAACTATTTTGAAGTCCAAGTAAACTTTTGCCATTGCAATGGCCGATGAGTGAGCAGAAGCATTGTACTGGCGAAACAGCAGTTTTTTTGCTCGCTACTCTTGGTCTCTTCTGCTTCAACTCACTACTCAAATAGCTTAATAACGTTGTGTGATAAGAGTCGGTCACTGTTTTACCCTTTTCCAAATAGTCAATTATGAAAATACCCTGGGAGTCTCAAAAAATAGTTGCTATCACTTTTTCCGTCGACAAAACCGTTTCGTTTCGCTTCGCCAACCGACTGTTTTGACTGCCTTTTTGTCTCCTGGATATAATGGTGGATCCACTTTTCGCCTGTAGTTACAAAACAACGACAGAAGTCCTTCGGATTACGCAGCAAGTTTTACAAACACGATTTTAAAACGTCTTTCCTCGTGCGTTTTTGCTCTGAGGTCAACAAACGGGACACCCATCGCGTACTCAGCTTTTTCATTATTAGAATTTCACGCAAGATATTATGTACCCGTTCATAAGAGATGCCTGCTGTCTCGTCAATCTCACAAAGCTTAATGTGACGATTCTCCATCACGGTACCATGAATTTTATCGATCCTTTCTTCAGAAAAAAATATCAATCGGGTGTTCCGAAAGTACCGTATCTACAGTGCTTGTACGGCCACGTTTAAATTCATTCGTGCAGTAATAAATAATTTTGAGTGATGGCGCAGAGTCCCCATGAACTTTCTTCAGTTTAGTTTCTAATTGGGCTGCAGACGTGTAACACCGATCACTACCAACGACCGATAGTTACCAACAAACATCTGTTTGAAACATTAAACACAACCGTTAAACGAATCATGCTTACCAACAGTCATGCCGCCTAACAAAATATCCCATTTCGTTGAAATTTACCAGCGTTGTCAATCCATCCTCGCATTCTTGCGAATTAGAACACCAAATTGAGTAATTTTATCGTGATTTATCATACTATATTGTCTATTACAATAATTCTTATAGTTAATGCAATGTTGCTACCATCAATTGGCACGGAACTGCAAAATAGGTACACACAATAAGACTTATTTCATATTACAAGTATCAAACACAAACCACATAAAACGACTTGTGATTAGACCGTGTCAAATTAGAATTATTTTTTCACATTAGCACTACATTCTCCGAGATGTGTACTCTTAAAACACTGGATTCACTCAGTTGACCAAGATTTATCATTCTGTGATCCCTATTACAATAATTATTTATTGCTGATGCAACGACGCTGACACCAACTGACATGCGACTATTAAATAGTTACAAACATAAGTAAATATAAATATAAATAGCGAATGGTCTACAAAAAAAAATCCCGAAGCATTCAATTTTACTTTTCTCATCTAAAATAATTTATTAGCAGACATTTGTAGCTGGTTGTAGATTGCTCTGTATTGTCTAACTTTAGATACCCTTTCCATGTTATTGTAACAAATATGTACTGTTTTATTTATCTCTCTTGATATTATATCTTCTCCGATTATTGCCAACGATACAATATTGACCTAAAAATTAAACAATAGGGTTTTATCGAAAACATTCTATTTTTTTTTATCTTTTAATAGTATGGTACATGATTATTTCTATTTTACAACAAGAGAATCTCCCGCGAACGTGTTGTTTTTAAATAACGTTAAAACTGTAACACTGTTTTCTTACTTTCTTTACTTAAGGGGTAGAAAAAAAACCTGAACTTTATATTTTACGTTGCCTACGTAATGAATGCTGAAATACTGCGTCTGCAATAATACCACCGGTTTGAATGTAAATTTCCCATCGCACCAAGCAATTGGCAGAATTCCTGTCTAGACTGTATAAATTCTGACTGAAAAGTAAAAGGTAGATGGAATAACCCATCTGTAGATTTAAATTATACGGATTCGCGATATACTATACATTTTCGTAAAGCACAATGTATTTGTTTTGCATTTAATAATAGAGATTGTTTTTAGTGTTCCGTACGGAACACTTATAAGATGACTTCGGTGTCTGTCTGTCTGTCACACCTGATTTTCTCCGAAACTATTTGGCATAGAAACTTGAAATTTGGTAATAATATAGGAATTGATGGCCTCATCAGAGCCATGTAGTTTTGAAAGTTAAATTTTGACTTAAGGGGTTAGTTTTGGGGGGTGAAATCGGAAGTGAAAAAAAAAATTTACTAGGTCATCGAGTGTGGTGTCAAATGAAAGCTTGTGAAAACACGAGTAAAAAATATATATATAATGTAATACTTGTTCGCACTTTTCTTTGTATTATTTTTAAAAAATCGTGAAAAATCGCTGTCGGCCTTATCTCGAAAAGTACTTTTCAAAAAATTCTGGAATATTCTCCACGGGGTGTAGATTGAACGAGAATTATCACGAGTGCATTAATAATTTATCTGGTATATAAAAAAAAACAAAAATTTCAAGGTCATAAGATTTCAGTAAAGATTGGAAACAAACTTTGTTGAAAACTCATTTGGGGTGTGTTTTGTGAAGTCACTGATCATTTTATACCTCTGTAACAAAATATTTATTTTAAAAGCAATCAACGTACGGAACACTAATTGTGCAAGTTTAACTTGCACTTGACCGGTTTTTAATAAATAAAATTCAATTATTATACCGTATTTACTCAAATCTAAAGAGCAGCGGGATTTTAGGGATCTCGGAATGAAAAACAATTTACAGCCATTTGCGTTTCCTGCAGCTGTTCCTTGCCCCGTACAGGCGTTTTCGCATCTGCCGACAGGACTTTGACACGGCAGAGACAACGAACAGTAAAATAAATAGTGGGAGTGCTTTCACACTCAATGACATGTCGGTGCCGTGTCGTTCCAGTCGGCTGCTGTCGTCGAGGAGTAGTCTCTCCACTCGTGTGGTTCCGATTTTTATAAATTTAATAAAAGAACTGAGTGCTCTCCAAGCTGGTACCATGGCCTTCAAGTTTGATATTCTCACGTTAATTAAACTTGTGGAAACCCCAATACAGCTTGTTGAAAAGTCTTCAAATAAGTTTGTACGTCATCTTAAAATTTTATAGAATTACATTCAGTCTGGCCCACACAAATTCTATGAGAAGAAATTAGATCATGGTACACTGTACCAACATGATTCATTATAAAATTGGTTTGTCAGGACTTATTTGTGCCGGACTAAGTACAACTTTGTTTGAGTCAAATCCACCCTACCCTACTACTGTTAAATTATGCTTAGTTACTCTCACCCCAAAATAGAATTTGTTCCAGGTCTTTGTTAAATTGAACAATTTCCTACTGTCAATAAATATCTGCATGGGTAGCTGAAGGTCGAGAGGTCAAGGTAAATTAAGAAACAAGCCTACTGTCATTAGCAAAGTGGTAGACTGGATTGATTGGACATATCAAGTTCAACAGCTCGAGATTAAATTCTTTAAGTTATAACATCATGCGACTGGTCGGTAGTTATTTGGCAAGAACTATTTACCTTTTTAGGGTATAGGCTGAACTCTAACGCAGTTCCAGAAGGAAGAAAATATATTTTTTTGAAAAATCAGTCAAAATTTTACAAATAAACTAGTGTCATTTCGTTTACTTATTTTTTGCGCCTATTCCGAGTACTAACAAAGATGTTAGATTTATGACGATAGAGATTTTAAGCCATAACTTCACGCTTGTTCTTCGATGGTCTTTAAATAATTAAGCTAATGTTGGCATGGAAATCGCCCTGCATAGAGATTTCAATACTATGATGTTTAATTCTTAAATAATTGATGGTATCTGTAAGAAAAGCAAAAAGTGTTTCAAAGTTAGTATCATTTACATATTTATTATAATTCTACAAAATCGACAAAAAGTCCCGGGAATGTAAGAAAAACCAGTAACATTCAATTTTAATCAAAAAACCTTTTCCGAAGAAAATTGTTGCTAACGTCTGAAACTAATAAGAATAATAACAGACAATATTAACAAGGACGTTGGACTGACAAAGAAACAATATGAGTTTAGATGAGGAGGCAATTTTCATCATAACGTAAAACATAATATCCCAATTTTCTTATGAGTCGTTGACTTAACAATTTTTAGTGTTCCGTGAGGAACACTTATAAGATACACCAGATTTTCTCCGAAACAATTTGTCCTAGACACTTGAAATTTGGTAATAATATAGGAATTGATGGGCTCATCAGCGCCATGTAATTTTGAAAGTTAAATTTTGACTTTGACTCTTTTGAAATCGGAAGTGAAAAAAAAAAATTTACTAGGTCATCCAGTGTGGTGTCAAATGAAAGCTTGTGAAAACATGAGCAAAGTAAATAAATAAATATATATATATATATATATATATATATATATATATATATATATATATATATATATATATATATATATATATATACATATATATATATATATATATATATATATATATATATATATATATATATATATATATATATATATATATATATATATATAATGTAATACTTGTGCACACTTTTCTTTGTATTATTTTTAAGAAATCGCGAAAACTCGCTGTCCCCCCCCTTATCTCGAAAAGTACTGATCAAAAAATTTTGAAAAAATTTCTGGAATATTCTCCACTCGGTGTAGATTGAACGAAAATTATCACGAGTGCCTTACCTTTAATAATTTATCTGGTATATAAAAAAAAAAATTCAGTAAAGACTGGAAACAAACTCTGTTGAAAACTCATTTGGGGTGTGGTTCGTGAAGTGTGTGAACAATTTTTTTTGTTTTAAAAGCAATCAACGTACATCTTCTTTTTATAAAAAGTATTTACAGCACACCATCATCGAAACTATAGACAATATTTGTTTTATAAACGACATCAAATGTAATATAAACGTGAATTGCCGGATAGAAAAAAGGAATTCATCAAAGACACTTCTTGAGCTAACTACTTTTTTATGTCATAATAGAAGAAATAATTATACTAGTTTGTAAACTGAGAGGTCATATGATGTAAGACAAAATAATAAAGAAACTATACTATGCTGACGATCTCGTGCTGATACTCTATTTTACCAATTTAATGAAACAGTAAAAAATAATTTGTATGGCAATATCGATAGAAAAAACAAAGTGTCTGATAATTAAAAGTCCATTAAGGTGTAAGCTTGTTGTTGAAGAAATAATTATAAAACAAGAAATAAACTTGAAATATGCCGTCATAGGTGATGTAGAAGTTAAAAACCAAGCACCAAAAGTGATGTAAACAGAGGAATACTTGATGCAATAAGTTGAAACAGATACCCAAAAAATTGAAATAAAATCTCGAATCTAAAAATCACAGTTAGATCTATCCTAACGTACATAGCAGAAATCCTATTCGAAATATGAAAAACAAAACAATTATTGGAAAAGATTCTAATGGTTAGGAAAAAAAGTCACAATCTCAGATAGACATACAAAAAAAAAACTAATACAAATGACTGGCAATTAAACGGAATCATAGAATGGAACAAACAAATGTATAGAACGATACAAGAAAGAATGGCTTTAACCATTAGGGACAGGTTAGTTGAGGTTAGTTAGAAGAAGAAGCCGAAGACGTTGGAACGACAACTTTTCCGATGTAAGAGAGGTGAAGACGGGACTAACAAAGTAATCGTTCTTAAATAAAAAAGGAAGAAGGAAAGAAATGACTAAGCTAAAATTAAGTGACTTATCAATATTGCGCTAATTGTGTGCATTGTTAGATAGTTGTTATATTCATTTTTCATTCATTTCTTAAGTTTGAATGTTGAATTTATAATGATCGATGAATGCTGATATAATATTTGAAACGTAACAGAAAAAATAAAATTATATAAACATAATTAAATTTCGTATTTTTAATAAAAGTACGTCTAAAATTCTGTACAAGTAATAAAATTATAAAGGACAGTTGTTCAAAAGCAGTCGTTACAAGTTAATTTTGAACGAACATATCAAGTTTTTTCAGAATATTTTAGTTTTATTTCTAAATCTTCCTTGAATGAACACTCAAAAAAATTTATTAAACATCTGTCTTGACATTGGGTAAATCTGAAATTGTTAACTTAAAATGAGAAAAGCTCTGACTGACTTTCAAATGAAAAAAAATTTTCTCTGAACAAGCTTGGACTTCTTTTACCAATTCACCATATGTTCGAAAATAGAGAGCTAAGAAAAACTTTGCAATAACAATAAATTTTGTGTTCAAAAACAATGCTAGAGGTAATTACTTATGAGTAAGTTTGAAACCAATGTCAGTCAAGAATTCAAGTAGCAGTAGCATGAAGCAGTAGTGGCTTTTTCGACCGAAAGTGTTTTTTTCTCAGTGATGTAGTAGTACAGTAACGGTTTCTAGCTCTCAAGTTTAAGGCTTTTTCCTTTCTTGAAATATCCTGCTCATCCTCAGGCATTTCGGATCAAAAAATGTTTAGCAGCCCAAATGAAACTAGGATGGTGATGACTGAGACAATCTGTCTACAAGTGCGTTTCCATCGACTACCCTACACGTGTAAATCGCGGAGTTAATTTCAAAAACTTTTAAAATCGAGTTTTATCAAGCCTTTTATTAAAAACTTAATAATCATAAAATAAAGGCTCTATGACATAGTGTGCACTTTTCTAGCTTAAGGGGTTGTTATTTAGTAGAAGTAATTTTTAGGAGTGTAATAAAGTAACGAATATTTTGTTAATAAATATACCCTTTTTTATTCAAATGTGTAGTGTCTCACTAAACTTCTGCTCTTTCTTTCAGGACGCAACGGTTGTACGTAAATCAATTTTATTTCAACAACTAATTCACTTCTCCTTTTTTTTTTCATTTTTGAGCTGAACTTAGATTCTTTTTATTCTAAAATGAATGGTGCCCAAAAAACTGTACAACCAAATTTTAAACAACTATAGAGGCTATTTTCAAAAGGCGTACAAAAATTATCTCGATCTCCATGTACTCTACCAGTAAAAAATGAGCTAGCTGATGTCTTAATTTTGTCGTCTATCAGTATTAATATCCACTCAATCCATTCTCAAAATTAAGATATACATAAGGGGCAAATAACGGCTTCTCTTTAATAAATAAAAATATTTATTAAAAGTAAAGAAAGTCAAGACGTTTCAATATATATATATATATATATATATATATATATATATATATATATATATATATATATATATATATATATATATATATATATACCTATCTCAAGTTATCTGGATTAACAAAAGATAAGCAAGATTCGTGATTTAATGAAAACCTTCTAAAGAATTCTTCAACGAGCCTTCAGTAGCCTTCAGATATATTCAGAAGACAATGAATTTTGCCTAAATGGCTAGGATCATTTTCTTTAAAAGTCACAATAGTAACATGTTGATGCTTTAAATGTTGAACCCTTGTAGAGAACAATACAAGCTAAAAATTTATAGAATACATTTGACAAATAGCTGCGTTCCTGAATAGGTATTTAAGCAGTTAGAATTTATTTTTCTTCATAATAAAGTTATCTCTGTACTGACTTTAAAATTGTTACATTCCACTTAGGTTCATTTTTACTTGAGGTATTATTAATCTCATATAAATACTATTGGTGTGGTGCAAAGAAAACTTCTGAATACATATGCGTCTGAAGTTGATGTTAAAACAGTTGGCCTTAATTCTGTAGAAAAGTACACTTTTATAATTTGGAGTATCATAGAAAACCTAGTGGCCCTGTGTCAATATTTTAATAACTTATTGAGTCTACTCTATTTTCATGCCTTGTTTAAGTAATATAGAACAAGAAGACATATGATTTGTTTAAATACCAATTTCGTCGTATGAATTGATTTTTTTTTTTTTTTTAATGGGTCTAGCACACGTGCTATAGGGAAGTCCCTAAAGCGCTACAGGAGCGACACGCGTGCGGAGAAAGCGATTCACGTTGTTCTTAAATCGCTGTAAATTGTACTCGGTGGGAAACACAGTCCTGGGCAAATTATTCCAAAGGGATGATGTTCTCCATATATATGACTGCTTGAAAAGCGTTGTACGAGGAGTAACAAGCTGACCCTCATACGGATGTGAAGTATTAGCGTGACTTCTAACATGCACCGCTCTAGGAGGAATTAAACGGGCCACATCCTTCGAACACTTTCCATGAAAATACTTGTAGAATAGGCTCAAGTCGCCAATCGTTCTTCGACGTTCCAGCGAATCAAGGCCACCTGTTAGTTCCGGGTCTCCAATCAGACGAACAGCTTTTCTCTGAATAGAATCCAACAAATGCAGTGTATGTTTGGAAGCGGAGCCCCAAACATGGGAGCAGTATTCCATAGTTGGTCGAATTTGAGTTTTGTAAAGAATTAACAGTTGTTGTGAAGTGTAAAGCTTTCTGGTTCGAAATAATATTCTCAACTTCTAAGAAGCTCTCCTTGCTAAGCCTGCAACATGTTCATGCCAGGACATATTTGCTCCCAAATTAACGCCGAACAAATTGAGTGAAGATGTTAGAGAAATGGAGAGCCCCGACATAACTATGTCGTGTTCAGCAACGTTAACTTTTTTAGAAAAAAACTGCCGTCTGGGTTTTTGTAGCGTTAAATTCCACTTGGTTACTGTCACCCCAAGATAGAATTTCTTCCAGGTCTTTGTTAAGCTGAATGACTTCCTGCTGTCTGCGGTTATTCGTCTGAGTAGCCGATGTCCGAGCGTTCAAAGTGAATGAAGAGATAAGTGTACTGTCATCTGCAAAGCTGTAGATTGGATTCTCGGTCTTTTCCAGCTGATCGTTAATATAAATGAGAAAGAGAGTAGGAGACAGTATGGAGCCTTGGGGTACACCGGGATTGATAGTGAAGATGTTAGAAAGAAATCCGTCGACTGCTACTCGCAAAGAACGCTCTCTGAGGAAACATGAGAGCCACAAACAGAACTTTTCAGACATACCATGAGAACGTAGTTTAGCCAAGAGCCCTTCGTGCCAAACACGGTCGAATGCCTTGGATATGCCAAGAGCAACCGCTCGAGATTCTCCAAAGTGTTCAATTGCGTTGTTCCAAACATGTTTTACATAAGTCAGGAGATGTCCTGTTGATCTATTTTTACGAAAGCCATCGCTAATAATGTTGTTCAAGATATTTTAGAAGATGCTGATTGATAGCCTTTTCCATGACTTTCGATATTATTGAAAGCAGTGCGATTGGTCGGCAAGGTCTTCTTGCCTTTTTTAGGTATCGGCTGAACTGATTTCCAGCAGGCGGGAAATATTCCCTTTCTGTAAGATAGGTTGAAAAGTCTACAGAAAACTGGTGTGTTAGTTCCCTCGCACAGTTTTTGAGAACTATGGCAGGTATTCCGTCAGCGCCAGAAGCCTTTTTGGTGTCTAGCTTCATCAAAATACGTTTTATGATACGCTGCCTGAAGACAATATTGGGCATCCTTGACTGCACTATGGGAATATTAGGTGGTGTTTTTCCCTGGAAATCGACAGTAGAATGTGAAGCAAAGAGTTCAGCCAACAACTTCGCTTTCTCAACAGGTGTCGTTGCAATAGAATTATCTGGCCGTGTGAGTGGTGGTATGGTGGATTTGGTGAAATTTTGACTAACTGCCTTAGTGACTGATTAAAAGGACCTGGAATTGTTGGGACAAGCGAGAAGTTTGTTTCTAATCCGTTGATTGTGTGCCTCCTTGGTTTCGTCGATAATTTCTTTGCATCTGTTCCTGGCACGAACAAAGGTGTTACGATTTATGGTGTTAGGATTTTCACGCCAATGTCGGTATGCAAGATGTTTAGAAGCAACAGCTTCTTTGCATTTTCGGTCAAACCAAGGCTTGGCGTTGGAAGGGCATTTCTTCGAAAAAGGGATGTAAGCCTCCATACCGGCCAAAATAACATCGGAAACCTCCTTGGCGCAGTCAGATGGGTCATCGGATCGAAAACAAACGTCTAACCAAGGGAAAGTTCGAAAATATTCCATGAGATCTTCCCATTTGGCAGATCTGTAGTGCCAAATCTTGCGCGGTTTAGGCGCCTCTCTGTCACTGATTGATAGGATACTCGATGTCGATAATAGTTTATGGTCGGAAGAACCTAATGGCGGATTTACGCTGACCGTGTAAATCTCCGGATTGGTAGTTAAAAACAGATCAAGAAGACTGGCGAACTCCCCGTCTCGATCAGGGATCCGTGTTGGTTGGTCAATAAGCTGAGTTAAGCCAGAACTGATTGAAAATGATTCGGCTTCACGGCCTTGTTCATGGGTAGTATTTGAATATTTAAGCCAGTTGATGTTGTGGACATTAAAGTCGCCCAGGATGGTAATTTCGGCATTTGGATAGTTAATTTGTAAATGATCGATGGTATTTGCAAGAGAAGCGAAAAGTGCTCTAAAGTTAATATCGCTTGGTGGTCGATACAGGATACAGATGAACCTTGTGGTTGGCTGAGACGTTATTTTTAACCACATAACATCGAAGTTTGGGGGCTCCAGAGCCTCTTCTCGTTGGCAAGAGAGGTCGCTTGTGACAAAAAGACAGATTCCAAAGTTATGCCTAAATCGGGAATAGAAGTCGTACCCAGGATAAAGATAGTTAACTGTGCTGGTCGATGAACTGACCTTGGTTTCACAGAGAGCGAGTACATGAGGTTTATTTGATTACAGGTGTTGGTGCACTGAATTTATGTTCGAGTTTAAACCTCGTATGTTGCAAAAATCCATTTTAAAATTCTGATCTCTGCATGTCGACGCACCTGAACCAGCCCCCACCTGGAGATCCGAACGGGGGGCTATTTTACCTCCGGAATTTTTTGTATCCAGGTGCCTCATCATGCTATATGGTCCCACAGCCTAAGCCGATGCGATGGTATCACACCGGGCGATGCTGGTGGGATCTGGGCATCTACCATCTAGATTGTTCTTTAAGTCGCCTCCTACGACAGGCAGAACGTACCGGGGGAGATGTTCTATCCCGCTCCCCCACGGGATTAATGATATAGCAGTAGCAGCTCAGGAAGAATTTTTTTGAAATCATTGAGCGCAAGCTTACCGTGGCCCTGGAAGGTTTGGCAGCATACTATGAGGATAACCAACTAAAACTGAATCCCAGTAAAACTGTCTTGCAATCCATTTGAGAAACAAAGAGGTCAAACGCAAATTAAAGATCACATAGAGAGAAACGAAAAACTGGGGTCATGTGAGAGTAATCTTAGACCGTACGTTTTCATTTAGCAAGCCAGAACACTTAAGGTCAAGATCCATACCAGACGCGGTATTATATGCAGATTCCCCGGCCCGAAATGGGAAGTAAAATTTCTCGGTTTTGCGAACTTCTGCTGTCGCTTTAAGTTTTTCTGCTGGGGAATATGCAGCACCTCTATGGAGCAAATCTGCTCACAAAAAACTCGCAGATACTGCTTTAAATGAGATGATCCGCATTGTCACAAGCTTTTTACGTCCTATGCTCTGGAAAAAATAGACCTTCTATCGGGTATCACTCCATCTGAAATAAGGCGACAAGTCATTTTAGAGCAAGAGCGGAAAAAACAAAGGACAGACACCAGGCATCGTTTATACAACCCCACTGCAGCCAGATCATTCACTGAAATCCAGGAAATGTTTCTTAAGAAGGGAGGTAATACCATCAAACCATCACGACGTGTAGATTTGTGGAGAAACAAAACAGAAAATTGAACTTAAGGACGAACTTGTCCCTGGTTAAAATCAGTTTTTTATACAACTTGGAGGACGTTTTAATACATAGCAGACAGAGATTATTCTCTGCCGCGTACATTTCAAAAGATGGAACATTTAGGTTGACAATAACCTGTATGTGTATGGGGAAACCTAGACCGACCAACACCTATTGGATCGCCAGAACTTTAAAGGAACTTGCACAATTGGTTCCATGTACACCCTGTACATCATTTTTAGACGCCCGGTCCCGATTTATGGAAAATTGTCAGATATATCCTTTTATTTTAAATGGAAAATAGTGTAGTGCATATCAAAGACGTATCTGATATTTGGTAATGGAAACCACGTTGGGTGCCAAAACGCTAAACAGCTTTTTTTCCACTGACGTACCTTTTGTAAAACGGCGTTGGAAAGCCCCAATGTTTTTCAACATTTTTTCCTAAAACTGTTTTTTCTAATTTATTTTGCAAAAAAGCATGCAGTAAAAACCCTCTAAAATATTATTTTTTGGTGATCGCGGTTGCCATGGATCGTATGCCACGTTTGGCGGTTTTCAAACAATTTATCTAGTAGGCAGCTGTAATACTTTAGTCTGACAGTAATTATAATAATATTAGTTTCTATGCTGTTGTTTCCTTTAATAAAACATCTTTGAACAATAAAAAAACAAGAATACATTATTTTTAATAAAATCACAAAAAATATATAACTCTTAACATTACATAAATTATTTCAAAGTTATAAGATTAAATGTTTTTAAACTTAAAAAATAAAATTTTCTGTATGTCTTCCTTCATGTCATGCATTTTTCCATTCTTTTTATTAACGATTGATGAGTGGCTTTGTAAATAATTTCTCCAGATATACTATTGCACGGATCTGATATGCTGCTCAATATCATTTGTCCCAGTTGTATATACAATATCTTTAAGAGTTCCCCACAAAAAAAAATCTAGAGGCGTGAGGTCTGGTAATTAAGGTGCCCATTGAATATCTGGGCTGCGAACCCCTATTTATCTTCGTTGAAACCGTTCGTTCAAATACTCTCTAACAGCAGCAGTTATCTGACGTGGTGCTCCGTCGTGTTGATACTACATATGCCTCCCTAAAATAAGGGAAACATTTTTTAATTAAACTGGTAAACTATTAACCATAAAAGTAAGGTATCTATTTCCAGTTAGTGTTCCCTTAAAAAAGTATGGTCCAACCAAATGTCTCCCAATTATCCTATAACATACATTAAGCCGTAACGTCCTTGATTCTGAATTTGATTAACGTTGTATGGATTCTCCTCAGCCCAGTAATGATATTTTTTTCTGTTAGGTTTGTCAATGTTGACAAAATGACTTTCATCTGTCCATAATATATGATTCAGAAAATAACGTTCTTCGTCCTATTTAATTATCATTTCTGCTACAAAACTCAGTCGTCGTTCCGAATCAAATGGAGTTAATAACTGAAGATTTTAGAGTCATGGTATTAGAAATTCAATCTACAAAACATGGTGTGATCAGGGATATACCTGTCGGGATAACGTTCTCGGTAAAGTCTAACAGCTTCCTGAGAATTTTTTCTTGCTTGTCTATAAATAAGAATCATATCTACTTCTTTAGCATGGGAAACTACTTCAACCAGAAGCTAATAACACACTGTTTACCCAGTTTAATTCTACTGAACCAAATAGTTCTGCAAACAAGAGCTGTCAGATTAAAGTATGACAGCCGCACACTAAATAAATTGTTTGAAAACTGGCATACATTGCATATGATCCATGGCAACCGCGATGATCAAAAAATAATACTTAAGAGGGTTTTTGCTGCATAACTTTTTTGCAAAATAAATTAGAAAAAAAAACAAACTAGAAAAAATCAGTTTAAGGAAAAAATGTCTAAAAAATTAGGGCTTTCCAATGGCGTTTTACATAAGGCATGTCGATAAAAAAAAAGAAGTTGTTTGGTGTCGCGGTGCCCAGCTTAGTTTTCACTACCAAATGTCAAATACGTCAGTATACTCCTTGACGTGCATTATACCATTCTACATTTAAAAAAAAAAACATATCTAACCATCTTCCATAAATCGGGGTCGGGCGTCCAAAAATGATCACCCTGTATCTTGCAAATGACAAAACCATAGCCGCAGCTAAACATTGGTTGACTACATAAAGTATCGACGATGTTTGGGAACGGAAAGTAAGTATCATATGAATTACGTGTTCTTCGATGTCCCAAAACCAGAGACTTTATAATTAACGTACAAACACATGTAAAAACGTACTATGCAATCTATAATGATATATTTAAGAATATGGTTTAGAGATTTTATTAATGAAACGTCAATCATCGTCATTCATAACAAGAATCCTTCTCTGACACGTGTTTGTTAGGTGAGTGAATAAGAGAGAAAGGACAAACAATACAATTTTACTCTTGTTTCGAGCCAGATAAGAGTTTTCGATTCATTTTTTTCCTTTCAAGAAATAAATAATCTTTTCATGTAGGGGGCAGATTAGAGCTTAAAATAAAGCAATTCAAAAAAATCAGGAAAATATTTCCGTTAGTACAAAATTTAAAAAAAAAATTAGATAAGATATGTAATTTTAGTATAAAGTTTAATATTTAAAGAAAAATAAAAAAAAGGTAAATAGCACCCTCATTATGTAAAGAACGCCTAGGTAATTTGTTGTCTTTGAATAACACACATAAACATAAATTCCAAACTTAGCCACGTAAACGTAGACCAAACTCTTAAAACTCTTATTAGCGTTTTATATTACTATCGTACGACAGGATTCTTGAATATTTATAAATTAGGTACTGTTGGTTTGTTAAAATAATGTAACCTCTTTAATAACAATAAATAGAAAATAGTATAAGTTTTTTATTACTAATAAATAAAAAATTAATAAATATCCCTAGTTTTCAAAATTTAAACTCTTTATAATAGGAAAATGTGTGCCATATTTTGATAGTATTACGAGTTTTTAATAATAAAATAATTTCAAAAAAACTGTTACGCGCAATGGTTCTTTTGTAACATGAAATTTAATTTTGTGCATTGAGCATAAAACATCCAAATGAAATCAAATTAAAAGTATTTTATTGTCGTAAAAAATCAATGGTTTTTCTTCGAGAAAGCATATTAAAACTAAGGAATATAAAAACAGTCATAATGCAAAAATAGAACATAAAACAAATTAAATCTACGCAAAATGATAAGGAAATCTGAAAACGAAATATATACTCAGCTAACATGTAGAACACGCAATATCAAGTATACAGTAGGCAAACAGTAAGAAACCTAGTTAACGTAAAACTAGTTCCAGTCAAAGTAAAATGAACATGGTATATAAAACTAAAACAATAATACGTAGTTGTCATTAGCAAGGGAAAAAGGAGAATACAAACCAACATAGCACAGGTGCTTCACAATTAAACGGAATAAAAGCCCAACAACAGTGGGATCATGCGAGCCAATCAGTATAAAACTCATCCAAATCAAAATATGATTTGTTAATTAATAATTTCTTAAGACTCTTTCGAAATACCCTAAGTGAGTTAGCAGTCTTATTGTCAGTTGGCAAATGGTTAAACAATATCTGGCCTCGTCTATTAATGAGTGCTTGGTCGGGTGCCTCTCTGAGATGCTATACGCTGATACTTAAGCGATTCTTATATATCAACGAAGCGGTCTCAAAGATAAGCAGGAAAGTGAGAGTGAGAATTCGCTGCGAGAGAAAGATAGGTCTACAAGATTCCCTCTAATGGGAACCAGTAAAGAAGCGGACAGCCTTCTTCTGCAGCAAAAACAAAATATTCAGAAGATATTGGCTGGCAAAACCCCAAACGCGAATACCTTATCGGAGAAGCGTCTCAAACAATGCAAAATAGACCGTTTGCGCAATATCAGGGCCAAGTTCGTTTTTCGTAACCCTAAGCGCAAAGCAACCCGAAGTTTCTTACTTAACTTCATTACGTCATTCTTAAATCGGAGATCAGCATCGATCAACCAAACCAAAACCCAAAAACTTTAAATATAAGTTGAACAATTATGATATAAAATAACAAATACTAAATATTTAAAGATTTTTGTAAGTACTTATCTGCAGACAAATCTCCATTCTATCGAATTCCTAGGTATTCTATACATTATCTAGGTAGACTATATAATAGTTAAAGAAAAAGAAAATATTTCATACATTGCCTAAAGGAGCTCGGCATTCTATAGGAAGCCCGAATTATATACTCTGCCGGTAACATATACACAAAAAAAATATGTTTAGGGATTTTTACATATTTGTAATGATGTAACCTGTCTGATTCCTTTCAGAGTAATGCATTTAATTAATACCCGATAATACTGCACATCCATATAAGGTAGTGCCTGTCAATCCTTCCACTAATCTCTTTAAGACACTTTTATATGAGAAACCCGTAAAAAAATCGTGTCTTCTTTAAGGCAGATTTCTTTCAAACTACCCTACAAATATAAGTTGACAAAAACAATTAAATAACCAAAGGACTGATATTTAAATTATAGATGCTTAAATCATATCAATCGCCATTACCTAATAATATACTTACCGTATAAGTGAATAAGGCTATTAACGGCAGAGGACGGTCTGCTATAGAAGCTATTTGGTGGTGAAATACTATTGAAACAGAGACTAGAATAATCAGATTTATTACTAACAAGATAAATTCTGCAATCGTTAAACCAAACCCTTCGTTAATTTTTCCTATTAACATTATCAGCTTATTATGTAATTTGAAACATTTAAGAATCGCATCTGAAGTTCTTGCTAATCTTAATCTATTATTAATGGTTTTCTTAAAATTATTTGTTTCTAAGATTGTTAAATAATACGTAAATTGTATAATGATTAATCTAAGCAGAATAAAACTAAAGTTAAGCGAATACAGATCAGACGGTAAATTTGTAATCACTCTGAAAGTTATACTGTGTTACTTCACAGATAAACCAACCAAGAACAATTATTTTGGTACTAATATGTAATTTTTTTTCCGTTCAAAATATCATCTTTAAGGTTTTTTAAATTTTCTATAAAAGAACAAATTTCGGTACCTTTGAAATAAAGCTAGAGTGAAATTATAATATTAATACACAATATGCTAAAATCACTTAGTATATACATAAATGTAAGAACCATGCAGTAACTGCCAAAAATTTTTAAATAAATAAATGAATAAAAAAAGTTATGCTAGAAAAGATTATATAAATTACTATAAATAATCTATAAAAAGTTTAAATATCTTGGCTTTAAGATATTTTGGCGGGTAGATCATCAATATAAACTTGTGGTTAAAAAAATATCAATTATTTCGAATTTCATCGCGGAGTACCGAGAACTGGAGACTACAGCGGAACACTGATAGAAAAGTAATGTATAGTATGTGTTAATGGTGGCCATAATTTAAATTCAATTTGCTTATACATAAAATATATACAGTTCATTTAGAATATTAAAGATAATAATATTTTAAATCTCGATCGACTTTAATTTAGCTATGATGAATATGGAAATTTATTCATTCATATCCCATTCAAAAGAAGGAATCTGTAACATTTGAGAGATATTGCCTCAGGAAAAAGGGAAGAAAGCAAATTGTTATTTCGTTGAGGAGTTAACATACTAACAGACAAGGATTACCTCAGGGGCTAGGGGAATCCCAGGATTCTCCTATTACGGGCATTGACGATCCCGAGGTACCTGAGTCATGTTGTGCTGTCTTGTGTTGTCCAGATTATATGTAACAAAAACGCAATCTTAAGGTGTTTACCGTGCCGAGAAGATGAATGGCTCAGCGTTTATGAGTCGCAAACGGTTTCCCCGGATACCGGGCGCCCTCCGGGAGTAAGTAGCCTTGCTGTGGCATCCAGGCTTTGCCGCAGTCGACCATTCTTTCCTAGGATACTCGTGGGAACACTATGTCAAATAATAATAATTATACTAGTGATTGGGGACATGGTGTTGAGGAGGCGGACCCCTGTCGTACAAACAGCTACAGCACCACCACAACAACAACAACGACAAACGATCCAACCAACCGCCTCAGCTGAAACTACTCCCGATAGTTTTACCAGATCCGACATTGTAGGTGATGGAAATTGCCTTTTCCGTGCAGTTAGCTTACACTTATACGGCCACCAAAACCATCATGAAAGACTCCGAGAGGCTGCTCTAAGATATATACAACAAAACTGGTCGGAACTTAACACATTTTCATTAATTGGGGACGACGATATGAAAGACTTCAATAACTACTATAACTATATGAGGAAAAATGGCACCTATGGAACGAGCCTAGAGTTACTTGCCCTCTCGGAAACCCAGAATAGCAACTTTCATATCTTCTCAAAACAACGAAGAACAAGAGATACAAAAATAACTTTTAGGGACAAGCCAACAATAATAAGCACAAGAAAACACACCGAAACTATTTACCTTCTACTAACAGGCAACCCAATGTCGGGACACTTTGAGCTTCTGACACCACAAAACACTAAAAACATCCCAAAAAACAGTAGACCAATAAAAGAAGCATCGGGCAAGCGACGTAACGCTCGAGCACGTCGCGGGAAATGGCAGCTCGACCAAAACGATGAAGACCGGGCAACTGACAATGGACCTGCCAAGAGTGTTGTGACGGTGAGTAAGCCGACACCCACCAAGGCGGAAAATCAAGGCAACGCATGAGTTATACTACAGGAACAAACGAACACATCATGCGTTGCTTTGATAAAAGCACAAGTCCTGACAAAGAAACCCCTGAGAAGGGAATCACTCGCCACCTAGACCCACCACCATCAATCCCAAACGCAACCGACGAAGTATTTAATCAAAAACTCCCGCACCGACAAAGAAATCCCAACAGCACAAAACCAAAATTCAAACGGCAAATAAGAATAGAAAACAAAATCAACAACATCAGGAGATATCTAGGACACCTTACCCAGTTTATCAACGGGAACGTGTCCAAACGAGTCACACAGAGTATAAACAAGATCAAGTCCGGGTCTCCCAATAGAACACTGCCAGAAATCCTGGATACTCTGAAACAAAAATTATCCGTATATGCCTCAAGACTCCGTAGATACAAAGAACCAAACGAGAGGAAAGATACCAACAACCTCTTCTGAAGAAGCCAAACACAGTTCTACCGGAAAACTATGCACAGCAAACAGACAGCAGTGACCGAACCACCAAACAAAAAAGAACTCACAGATCATTGGAAAAGTATCTGGTCAGAACCCAAACTACCCAATAATAACACACCCTGGATCAAACCAAAGAAGGCAAAGATAAACATGTGACAGAACAGGAAAATTCCACATTAACTACTGTGGGACCAAAGAGCATGATAAGGCGCCTGGATGTAGAATGGCCCCCCGTTCGGATCTCCGGGTGGGGGTTGGTTCGGAGGCGTCGACTTGCCGACATCATAATTTTAAGATAGATTTTTGCAACATACGAGTTATAAACTCGAACATAAATTCAGTTCATCAACACCTGCAATCAAATAAACCTCATGTACTCGCTCTATGTGAAACCAAGGTCAGTCCATCGACCAGCACGGTCAACTATCTTTATCCTGGGTACGACTTCTATTCCCGATTTAGGCGTAACTTTGGAATCTGTCTTTTTGTCAGAAGCGACCTCTCTTGTCAACGAGAAGAAGCTCTGGAGCCCCCAAACTTTGATGTTATGTGGTTAAAAATAACGACTCAACAAACCACAAGGTTTATCTGTATCCTGTATCGGCCACCAAGTGATACCAATTTTCGAACACTTTTCGCTTCTCTTGCAGACACCATCGATCATTTACAAAGTAACTATCCAAGTGCCGAAATTGCCGTCCTGGGCGACTTTAGTGTCCACAATATCAACTGGCTTAAATATTCAAATACTACCGACGAACAAGGTAGTGAAGCTGAATCATTCTCAATCAGTTATGGGTTAACTCAGCTTATTGACGAACCAACACGGATCCCTGATCGAGACGGGGAGTTCGCCAGTCTTCTTGATCTGTTTTTAACCACCAATCCGGAGATTTACACGGTCACCGTAAATCTGCCGTTAAGTTCTTCCGACCATAAACTGCTTTCGACATCGAGTATCCTGCCAATCAGTGACAGAGAGGTGCCTAGGCCGCGCAAGATTTGGCACTACAAATCTGCTAAATGGGAAGATCTCATGGAATACTTTCGAACTTTTCCTTGGATGGACATTTGTTTTCGATCCGATAACCCATCAGACTGCGCCAGGGAGGTCTCCGATGTTATTTTGGCTGGTATGGAAGCTTACATCCCTTTTTCGAAGAAATGCTCCTCCAACGGCAAGCCTTGGTTCGACTGAAAATGCAAAGAAGCTGTTGCTTCTAAACATATTGCCTACCGACAATGGCGTGAAAATCCTAACACCGTAAATCGTAACATCTTCGTTCATGCCCGAAACAGATGCAAGAGAATTATCGACGAAACCGAGGAGGCACACAATCAACGAATTAGAAACAAACTTCTCGCTTGTCCCAACAATTCCAGGTCCTTTTGGGCAGTCGCTAAGGCAGTTAGTCAAAATTTTACAAAATCCACCATACCACCACTCACACGGCCAGATAATTCCATTGCAATCACACCTGTTGAGAGAGCGAACTTGTTGGCTGAACTCTTTGCTTCACATTCTACTGTCGATTTCCAAGGAAAAACACCACCTACTATTCCCATATTGCAGTCAAGGATGCCCGATGTTGCCTTCCGACAGCGCATCATAAAGCGTATTTTAATGAAGCTAGACACCAAGAAGGCTTCTGGCGCTGACGGAATACCTGCCATAGTTCTCAAAAAAACTGTGCAAGGGAACTAACACCAGTTTTCTGTAGACTTTTTAACCTATCCTACAGAAAGGGAATATTTCCGTCTTGCTGGAAATGTGCCACGGTTCAGCCGATACCTAAAAAAGGTAAGAAGACCTTGCCAAATAACTACCGACCAGTTGCACTGCTTTCAATAATATCGAAAGTCATGGAAAAGGTTATCAATGAGCATCTTCTAAAATATCTTGAACGATTCAATATTATTAGCGATCACCATTATGGTTTTCGTAAACATAGATCAACAGGAGATCTTCTGACTTATGTAACACATGTTTGGAACAACGCAATTGAACACTTTGGAGAATCTCGAGCGGTTGCTCTTGACATATCCAAGGCATTCGACCGTGTTTGGCACGAAGGGCTGTTGGCTAAGTTACGGTCTTATGGTATGTCTGAAAGGTTCTGTTTGTGGCTCTCATGTTTCCTCAGAGAGCGTTCTTTACGAGTGGCGGTCGACGGATTTCTTTCTAACACCCTCACTATCAACGCCGGTGTACCCCAGGGCTCCATACTGTCTCCTACTCTCTTTCTCATTTACATTAACGATCTGCTGGAAAAGACCGGGAATCCAATCTATAGCTTTGCAGATGACAGTACGCTTGTCTCTTCATTCACCTTGAACGTTCCGACATCGGCTGCTCAGGCGAATATCCGCAGACAGCAGGAGGTCATTCAACTTAACAAAGACCTAGAAGAAATTCTATCTTGGGGTGACAGTAACCAAGTGGAATTTAACGCTACAAAAACCCAAGCGGCAGTTTTTTCTAAAAAAGTTAACGTTGCTGAACCCGACATAGTTATGTCGGGGCACTCCATTCCCCTAGCATCGTCGCTCAATCTGTTGGGCGTTAGTTTGGGAGCAAATATGTCCTGGCATGAACATGTTGCAGGCATAGCAAGGAGAGCTTCTCAAAAGTTGGGAATATTATTTAGAACCAGAAAGCTTTGCACCCCACAGCAACTGTTAATTCTTTACAAAGCCCAAATTCGACCAACTATGGAATACTGCTCCCACGTTTGGGGCTCCACTCCCAAACATACACTGCATTTGTTGGATTCTGTTCAGAGAAGAGCGGTCCGTCTGATTGGGGACCCGGAGTTGACCGGCGGCCTTGATTCGCTGGAACATCGAAGAACGGTTCGCGACTTGAGTCTGTTCTACAAGTATTTTCATGGAACGTGTTCGAAGGATGTAGCCCGCTTAATTCCTCCCAAAGAGGTGCATGTTAGAAATACACGTCGCGCTGGTGCTTCGCATCCGTATGAGGTTCAGCTTGTTACTCCGCGTACAACGCTTTTCAAGCAATCTTTTATATGGAGAACGTCATCCCTTTGGAATAATTTGCCCAGCGCTGTGTTTCCCACCGAGTACAATTTACAGCGATTCAAGAACAACGGGAATCGCTTTTTCCGCACTCGTGCCGCTCCTGGAGCGCTTTAGGGCACGTGTGCTAGACCCATAAAAAAAAAGGCCGATCA
The DNA here is from genome assembly GCA_019049505.1 of Pachyrhynchus sulphureomaculatus. Lineage (NCBI taxonomy): Eukaryota > Metazoa > Arthropoda > Insecta > Coleoptera > Curculionidae > Pachyrhynchus > Pachyrhynchus sulphureomaculatus. Next base: position 34,712,124 of record CM032452.1, read on the forward strand.
GCATACTAACACGCCGATAGAAATGGAAGATTTTTTTTGGAAAAATAATAGTTCAGTTAACCAGGGAAGTAAAAACGAAGATAATTTTATTTTACACTTACACCTTGTATGAGTACAAATGGCGATTTTGTACTCATACAAGGGTGGGTGGGGTGGGATATTTCTTCTTCCTCGGCCTCTTTTGTCGAAGAGTGATTTGGAGTTTAGAAGCGGACTTGAAATATATATATATATATATATATATATATATATATATATATATATATATATATATATATATATATATATATATATATATATATAGCAGTATTATGTTCTTGGGGTAAGCGGTCTTTGAAAAAGAACTAAAAAGTTTTTTTAGCTACGATAAGCTTTCGAAAATATTTCATTTTCTTCATCAGGGCTACAATTATAGTAGATTATCTGTATTTTTGAGAGTAAACGTTTAGAATAACCCTATTTTATATGTGTCTGAAAAGGGGACACTGTTGTTTGTTTCCTCCTCAATGTTGAACTCTAGTTTGGGAAGAAAGTCATTAAAGGTTCTGAGAATCTCATCCATTTTATTGTAAGGTATCGAGATAATGATATCATCACCAAACTTTTTTATGAATGGTAAGTTGAAGGAGAGTTTAGGGATGGATTCCTTGAAGAGTTCGTCCATCACATATTGTGATATGATAGGAGAGACACTTTTCTAGTCAGAAAAGAAGATAACTCCGTCATAGTAGATTGGTATACCAAACCAACCTACTCAGGAAGATACATTAACTTTCATTCCCCTCATACCACTAAAATCAAAATAAACATGATATTGGGCTTGAAGTCAAGAATAGAGAGGATTTCTCATCCATCTCTCAAACTTAAAAATTTAAATAAACTACGAGACACTATGTGTACCAACTCCTATCCAATCCAATTAATTAATAAATTATTATTTAACTCAACCACACCCTTCGTAAAACAAAACAACAATCTTACACAGGATATTAGTGCTTTCCTCTCTGAAAACCGAATCAAATGTTATTTTTCATTTCCATACATAAAAGAAATTTCCACCAAAACAACTAAACTTTTCAACAAATTACCTAATTTAAAAATTGCTTTTAAACACAAAAAAACTATATAGGACAAACATCTAGAGTCCTAAAAGACAGAATCATTTCCCATAAAAGTGATTGCAGATTAAAGAAAAAGTCTTGTGCGCTTGCCCAGCATAGTAGCCAATTTTCACATGAATTTAATTTTGCCGAAACCAAAATCCTATGTAAAGAGAGAAATCTCGGCAGGAGAATCTTTAGGGAGATGGTGGAAATCCACCTTGAACCGAACTCGATCAATAAAAACAATCTAAGTTTAATTTTCTACAATCTATGAAAAATAGGTAGCCAGAATGAAAACTCTTACAACATATCTGACATATTTCTTTGATAATAACCCCCCTCCTGATTTTCACTAACTTTTAAAACGATCTTTCAAATATAAATTAACCACAACCTAATTAAGAGATAGAAACACACTGCCATCAAAATGACAAGAAAACATAACAAAAAAATCCTTTATAAATTAAAATCACTTTACAACTACGCAATTCTTCGTACCATACTAACAAAATGAAGTAAAAGTTTATTATATTTCCCAGAGATCATTATGTCGAGTTTTTCTCATGTTTTTTCTGATGAATAAGTGTAATAAAGTGCCCCCACAAAGAACAATTTTTGAACACACCACTTAGCTGTAAGTACTTTAATGTTACATATAAAATAGGGTTGTTCTTTACTTTTACTCTCAAAAATACTGATAATCTACAATAATGTAGCCCTGATGAAGAAAATGAAATATTTTGGAAAGCTTGGCGTAGCTAAAAAGGTATTAAAAACTTTTAGGTTCTTTTTCAAAGACCGCTTAATCCAAGAACATAATACTGCTGGTTAACTAGTCGGTCAAGACTACCCTTCTCCTATATATATATATATATATATATATATATATATATATATATATATATATATATATATATATATATATATAGATATAGATATAGATATAGATATAGATATATAGGATATATAAATATTAGGTCTATTATGTCCAACAGGTTTGATATTTTAGCTGTTACTGAGACTTGGTTAACACGTGATATTGATGATGCGATGGTGTGTATTGATGGCTATGAATTAATAAGAATGGATCGTGTGCTGGGACGTGGGGGGAGAGTTCTTTTATATGTACGTAATTCTATTGAATTTAATATTTTGAGTGACTTAAAATCCGATACTATTGAGCAGATCTGGATAGAATTTAAAATTAATGCTATAAAAAATGTTTTAGACGTTGTGTATAGACTTCCTGGCTTCAAGGGAATTAACGATTTCTTTAATGAATTCGAACAAAACATGTCTAAACTTTTGTTGCAGTGCGAGAATTTGATTTGCATTGGTGATTACAATACCAATGCGCTTAGTCTTGACTGTGTGTACACTCGGCAGTTTCTTGCATTACTGCATGCATACGGTTTGAAGCAAGTTATCGATAAACCTACCAGGCGTGGGCTTACTGATGCATCATTTATTGACCTTATAATATATTCTGATAGTGACGTTGTTTTGAACAGTAATGTTGACACATGCTTTGACGTATCTGATCATTTCCTTGTTAGGTGCGAGCTAAGACTGGGGTGACAAAGTTTGAGCCGTTTTTGGTAGCATATAGAGACTTTAAAAATTTCGATGAAGGAAAATTCTACAGCGATCTTTTGGAGATACCTTTTGATAATATATTCTATATACAAAATATAAACTAAAAACTATGTACATTTAATGCATATATACTTAATTTATTCAATGTCCATGCTCCCCTGAGAAGTATACATATCACTAAGAAGAAAGCCCCGTGGCTAAATCAGGGCTTGAGGCATGCCATGCGTCTTCGTAACAAAGCCTTAACGAAATATAAGAAAAATAAATCAATAAATCACTGGAGAATTAGGAAAGTTATAAACGATGTTATACTAGCAATGGAAAATGAAAAGAAGTTGAATTTGGAAAGTAATTTTCGGTCTAGTAATCCAAAAAATAATTGAAAATTGTTGAGGGATTTGGATATTTCTTCTAAAGTGTCTAGTTGTGTTCCAGAATATTTAGGGAATGTAAAAGATATTAACACATTTTTTTGTTACTGCTGCTGGCTCTTCGCTTCCAGATCAAGAAACCTCAAACTTTTATTTACAAAATAAAAAACAGGCTACAAGTACATTTCATTTCAACCTTTATTAAGTATGTCATATACCTATTTCTAAATAGTTTTTGATTTATTTTGAATTTTTCAATTTTTACTCTTGTTTTTAATACACTTACGCTATAACATCATAGTTGCCAAGACAAAAGAAAAATGTAGGCATTGTCAAATTTTGACCTATCCATTAAGCAAGTAAAAATAGTTTAATTTGTTGTAGTAAGTGACGTATGAAGGTAATAGTTTTGGATTTTCTTAAAATCTGAATTAACTGATATGGTTTATATACTAGGAGCGGCGGTAAAAAATTGTCTTCTGGCAGTAAGGCTTTATGAAGTGAAGTACCCTAATAGACGTATACCGTCTAGAAAATCTTTTCAGTGCTTAATGGAACGGTTTGATGGTAGTGGTCGCGTTGAGTACACCAAACGGAAAGTAATAAACCAGAATGCTATCAATGAAGAAAAAGAAATGGAGATTGTACTTCATGTTGAAGATAATCCCCAGGTCAGCAGCCGTCACCTAGCTGACTTATTTGATACATCCCAATCTACATCCCTTTGATATGAAAGTACACCAAGAACTTCAAGACCGTGATTTTGAACGACGAGTATACTTTTGTACCACCATGAATGGAGCAATATAGGCCGATCCAATTTTTTT
>CM032452.1:34721020-34923520 GCA_019049505.1 Pachyrhynchus sulphureomaculatus
GTATTACTCATTATGGAGCTCTACAAACAAATGTTGGAAGTAAAGCACTAATTGCAAAACCATATTTTTATTTAATAAGTAGGATATTTGTTTCAAAACAGATTTATTGATGTTCAAAATATACTGACAGTTGAATAATGAACTTGGAATAATGAAGATATAAATATTTCCACACTGCTTTAGAAATAAAGGTTAGTGTTCTTTAAGTTAGCAGATCTGAAGAACGTGTCAATTTATATACAAATGGGGTGAGTTCAATCCTTGTAATAGCTATTAAAACTTACATAAACCAAATAACTAAAACAACAAGAATGTTAAACCGTATGTACTATAGTGGGATGTTCTAAAACTCCAGCTCTTTTTATTAGCCTATAGTTTTTAAGAGATAATGCTTTAGGGGAAAAGAGTGACAGCCCATTTCTTCATTTCGTTATAGAGTCATTGTCCTAATAAGCAGACATACAAACCGGTATACAGACAAACCACCAGGTCGATGAGAACGTTTAAGGGCTCTGAGACGTGAACAAAAATCTCGGAATAAAGTTTTTCACGAATACAATATTTCCCGTAACAAATATTCTATGCATTGTTTTGCTCTGATAAATCCGAATGGTATCTGCAAGAAAAGCTAAAAATGTCTCAAAGTTAGTATCACTTACATATTTATTATAATTCTACAAAATCGACAAAAAAGTCCGGGAATGTAAGGGTACAACACAGTAACATACAATTTTAATCGAAAAATCTTTTCCGAAAAAAATTTTAAATTAATGAAGAAATAACCCTACCATCTAGCTGTTTAAAAAAACTACATTTTAGCAAAACCACCTAGCGAAAGCTCTGAAATTAATAAGAATAATAACAGACAATATTAACGAGGACGTTGCGTTGGACTGACAAAGAAACAATAGGAGTTTAGATGAGGATGCAATTTTCATCATAACGTAAAACATCATATCCCAGTTTTCTTATGAGTCGTTGACTTAAAAAAAAAATTTAATCGAGATGTAGTACATCATCTTTATAAAAAGTATTTACACCCCACCATCATCAAAACTATAGAAAATATTTGTTTTATAAACGACATCAAACTTAAAATAAATGTGAATTCTCGGAGAGAAAAAAGGAATTCGCCAAAGATACTTCTTGAGCTAACTACTTTTTTATGTCATAATGGAATAAATAATTAGACTAGTTCGTAAACTGAGGAGTTATAGGATGGAAGACAAAAGAATAAAGAAACTGTGCTATGCTGACGATCCCATGCTGATACTCTACTTTAGACGTTTGCGGCTATTTTAATGTAGCCCAGATCGTTGAGGCCTAATTCTATATAGCCTCTCATTCCCTTATTATTATTTTTTTTTAATAAATATTTTATTTATTAAATAGAAGCCGTTATTTGCCCCTTATGTATATCTTAATTTTTGAGAATGGATTGAGTAGATATTAATACTGAGAGAACAGAAATCAGATATAAGTTAGCTCGTTTTTTTTTAGTTGTAAAGAACATGGAGGTAATTTTTGTACGCTTTTGTGGTATGTCTGAAAAGTTCTGTTTGTGGCTCTCATGTTTCCTCAGAGAGTGTTCTTTACGAGTGGCGGTCGACGGATTTCTTTCTAACACCTTCACAATCAACGCCGATGTGCCCCAAGGCTCCATACTGTCTCCTACTCTCTTTCTCATTTACATTAACGATGTGCTAGAAAAGACCGTTAATCCAATCTACAGCTTTGCAGACGACAGTACGCTTGTCTCTTCATTTACTTTGAACGCTCGGACATCGGCTGCTCAGGCGAATATCCGCAGACAGCAGGAGGTCGTTCTACTTAATAAAGACCTGGAAGAAATTCTACCTTGGCGTGACAGTAACCAAATGGAATTTAACGCTACAAAAACCCAGGCGGCAGTTTTTTCTAAAAAAGTTAACGTTGCTGAACCCGACATAGTTATGTCGGGCACTCCATTCCCCTAGCATCGTCACTCAATTTGTTGGGCGTTAATTTGGGAGCAAATATGTCCTGGCATGAACATGTTGCAGGTATAGCAAGGAGAGCTTCTCAAAAGTTGGAATATTATTTCGAACCAGAAAGCTTTACACTTCACAACAACTGTTAATTCTTTACAAAGCTCAAATTCGACCAACTATGGAATACTGCTCCCGTGTTTGGGGCTCTGCTCCTAAACATACACTGCATTTGTTGGATTCTGTTCAGAGAAGAGCTGTTCGTCTGATTGGAGACCCGGAACTGTCCCGGCGGCCTTGATACGCTGGAACATCGAAGAACGGTTGGCGACTTGAGTCTGTTATACAAGTATTTTCATGGAAAGTGTTCGAAGGATGTAGCCCGCTTAATTCCTCCCAAAGCGGTGCATGTTAGAAACACACGTCGCACTGGTGCTTCACATCCATATGAGGTTCAGCTTATTACTCCTCGTACAACGCTTTTCAAGTAGTCTTTTATACGGAGAACAAGACCTTTGGAATAATTTGCCCAGCGCTGTGCTTCCCACCAAGTCCAATTTACAGCGATTCAAGGACAACTGGAGGAAAAAGCCTTTAAAAATTCCAAATGGCCGTCTATATATCTTTAAACAACTTATAAAACATCCAGATTTTGAAGCATTATGCAGGAATCTTGCGTCCGGAACGCAAATTTTAACCAATCAGATGCATTTAGTGCAAACGAAATACGTTAAATCGCAACACGTTATACACTACTGGTTAAGTTACACTGCTTTAAGTTACAGTGCTCAAAAATTTAAACTCACTGGCTAATCAAATATAAAAAAATGTAATAAAATATAAATTATAGAAAGAAAAATGGAGTTGTAACATGATCTTAAAATCTAAGAAAAAATGCATGTTACACGTTACATTACCAATTTAATAAAACAGCAAAACAATAATTAGGTAATTAAAAGCCCATTACGGTGTAAGCTTGTTGTTGAAATAATTATAAAACAATAAGTAAAGTTGAAATCTGCCGTCATAGATATATCGAGTTAGGTGACACCGATGTAGCAGAAACCAAGCATCAAAATGATGTAAACAGAAGAATACTTAAACGATACTATAAGATGAAACAGGTACCTAAAAAATTGAAATAATATCTCCAATCAAAAGATCACAGTTAGATCTATCCTAACTTACACAGCGGAAATCCTATTCGAAACATGAAAAACAATACAATTATTGGAAAGAAGTCACAATCTCAGATAGGCATATAAAAAAACTAATATAAATGACTGGCGATTAAATGGAACCATAGAATGGAATAAATAAATGTATAGAACGACACAAGAAAGAATTGCTACAACCATTAAGGATAGGTTAGTTGAGGTTAGTGGGAAGAAGACGCCGAAGACGTTATAACGACAACCTTTCCGATGTAAGAGCGGTGAAGACGGATAGGAAAGAAGAAGGAAAGAAATTACTAAGCTAAAATTAAATGACTTATCAATATTGTGCTAATTGTGTGCATTGTTAGATAGTTGTTATATTTATTTTTCATTTATTTCTTAAGTTTGAATGTTGAATTTATAATGACCGATGAATGCTGATGCAATATTTGAAATGTAACAAAAAAAGTAAAATTATGTAAATATAATTAAACTTCGTACTTTTAATGAAAGTATGTTCGAAATTCTTGGTACGTAATAAGCTTATAAAGGACAGTTTTTACAAGTTAGCTTTGAACCCACATATCAAGTTTTTTCAGAAGGTAGAGGTCAAAATATATCAGTTTTATTTCTGAATCTTCCTTGAATGAATACTCAAAAAATGTTATCAAACAGCTCTCTTGACATTGGGTAAATCTGAAATTGTTCACTCAAAACGAGAAAATGCTCTGACTGTCTTTCACATGAAAACAAATTTTCTCTATACAACTTTTTTTACCAATTCACCATATGGCCGAAAATAGAAAGACAAAGAAAAACTTTGCATGGATCAACACAGTAAATTTTGTGTTTAAAAAGAAAACAATGCTAAAGGTAATTACTTGTAGATTTGTGGAGGAACAAAACAGAAAATAACTCACTTGAACTTAAGGAAAAACTTGCCTCTGGTTAAAATCAGTTTTATAGAACTTGGAGGACGTTTAATACATGGCGGGCAGAGGTTACCCTTCTGCCGCATACATCTCAAAAGATGGAACATTCAGGTTGACAATAACCTGTATGTGTATAGAGAAACCTAGACCGAAAAATACCTATGGGATCGCCATAACCTTAAAGAAATTTGCACAGTTGGTGCCATGTACAGGGTGATCATTTCTAGACGCTCTGGATTTATGGAAATTGCTAGATATATCCTTTTTTTTTTAAATGGAAAATGATATAGGGGTTGTCAAGGAGTATGCAGACCTATTTGATATTTGGTAATAGACGCCAAAACAACGTTGGGCCGCGGTTGGCCATCGCGGTTACCATGGATCGTATGCCACGTTTGGCACTTTTCATCAGTAATGAAAATTTTCTATATGTCCATCCTTTTTCCTTTCTTTTATTAACGCTTCATGAGTGGCTTTGTATAATAATTTCTCCAGATATACTATTGCAAGCATCGGATATTTTTGCCTTTAAGTGCTGAATATTATTTGTCCCAGTTGCATATACAATACCTGCTAAGAGAGTTCTCCACAAGACAAAAACTAACGACCTGAGGTCTGGTGACTTAGGTGCCCACTGAATAACTGAGCTGCAAACCCGTATTCATCTTCGTAGAAACCGTTCATTCAAATACTCTCTAACAGCAGCAGTAATGATAATTTTTTCTGTTAGGTTTGCCAATGTTGACAAAATGACTTTCATCTGTCCGTAATATATGATTTAGAAAATAACGTTCTTTGTCATATTTAATCATCATTTCTGCTACAAAACTCAGTTGTCGTTCCGAATCAAATGGTGTTAATAACTGAAAATTATGCATTTTAGAGTCATGGTATTTGTTAGCTTTAAGAAATTTATGAATATCCCCATAAAGTACATTCAGTTGTCTGCTTGCTTGTCTGATTGAATTATATGAATAGTTTTGAAAATATTGCACAATTTCGGCTACTTTTTCATCTGCTAAAACAGTTTTTCGTTTAGAAATACCTTTTTGCCCAGAAAATGCATCCATATTGCTCCTCAAATTTCGTTCCAATCTACAAAACATAGTGTGCTCCGGGATATACCTGTCGAGATACCGTTCTCGATAAAGTCTAACAGCTTCTTGAGAATTTCTTTTTGCTTCTCCAGAAATAAGAATCATATCTACTTTTTCAGCATGGGAAACCACTTCAACCAGAAGCTAATAACACACTGTTTACTCAGTTTAATTCTATTGAACTAAATAGGTGTGCAAACAAAAGCGGTCAGATTAAAGTATGACAGCCGCATACTAAACAAATTGTTTGAAAACCGGCAGACATAGCATACGATCCATGGCAATTGTGATGATAAAAAAATAACACATAAGAGGGTTTTTGCTACATAACTTTTTTGCAAAACAAACTAGAAAAAAAAAACAGTTTAAGGAAAAAATGTCTAAAAAAATTAGGGCTTTCCAATGGCTTTTTACAAAAGGTATGTCGATAGAAAAAAAGAAGTTGTTTAGCATCGCGGGGCCCAGCTTAGTTTTCACTACCAAATGTCAAACGTCAGTATACTCCTTGACATGTACTATACCATTCTACATTTTAAAAAAATAAATATCTAAACATTTTTCATAAATCGGAGTCGAGAGTCTAAAAATGATCACCCTGTACCTTGCAGATTACGTAACCATAGCCGCAGCTAATCAGTGGTTTGCTACGTAAAGTATCAACGATGTTCGGGTACAGAAAGTAAGTATCGTATGAATTACGGGTTCTTTGATGCCCCAAAATTAGAGACTTTATAATTAACGTAGCTACAAACTAAACTTGTCTGTACAAACACATTTAAACACCTACTATGCAATCTGTAATGATATATTTAAGATTATGGTTCAAAGATTTTATTACTGAAACGTCAACGATCGTCATTCATACAAGAATCCTCTGATACGTGTTTGTTAAGTGAGTGTATAAGAGAGAAACGGAAAAAAAAATCCAATTTTACTCTTATTTCCAGCTAGATAAGATATTTCGATCCGTTTTTCTTTTCATGAAACAAATAATCTTTTCGTGCAGGGGGCAGATTAGAGCTTAAAATAAAGCAATTTAAAAAATCAGGAAAATATTTTTGTTAATACAAAATTAAAAAAAAAAATAGGCCACTAGCACTCTGATCATAAGTAATTTAAGCACTTTAAGATATGTAATTTTATTATAAAGTTAATATTAAAATAAAAATAAGAAAAAAGGCACCCTCTTTACGTAAAGAATGCCTAGGTAATTTGTTGTCTAGAGTGCGCTCGAAAGACGTGTTTTCTGTTTCACTTTGAATAACACACATACATAAACGTAAATTCCAAACTTTGCCACGTATAGGTAGACCAAATTCTTAAAACTCTTATTAGCATTTTATATTACTATCGTAAGACACGTTACTTGAATATTTATAAATTATGTACTGTTGATTATTAAAATAATGCAACCTTTTTAATAACAATAAATATAAAACAGTATAATTTTTTTATTAACAATAAATAAAAAAATGAATAAATAAAACGAGTTTCCAAAATTTAAACTCTTTTTATAATAGGAAAATGTGTGCTTTATTTCGATAATGTTACGAGTTTTCAACAATAACAACAACAAACAATAAAATAATTTTAAAAAACTTGTAACGTGCAATGTTTCATTTGTAACATGAAATTTAATTTTGTTCTACAAGAGCGTAAAACATCTAAATCAAATCAAATCAAAAGTACTTTATTGTCGTAAAAACTCAATGGTTTTTCTTCGACCAAGCATATTAAAACTAAGGAATATAAAAACATAGTTAATGCAAAAAAGATAGAACATAAAACAAATTAAATCTGGGCAAAATAATAAGGACATCTGAAAACAAAGTACATATATATTAAGCTAAAATGTAAAAAAGGCAACATCAAATATACAGTAGGCAAACAGCAAGATATCTAGTTAACATAGAACTAGTTCCAGTCAAAGTATAATGAACACTGTATATAAAACTAAAACAATAATACGTAGTTGTCATTAGCAAGGGAAAAAGGAGAATACAAACCAACATAGCACAGGTGCTTCACAATTAAACGGAATAAAAGCCAACAACAGACAGTGGGGATCAAGCGAGCCAATCAGTATAAAACTTACCCAGATCATAATATGATTTGTTAATTAATAATTTTTTAAGACTCTTTCGAAACACTCTAAGCGAGTTATCAGTCTTGATGTGAGTTGGCAAATGGTTAAACAATTTTCTGGCCTCGTCTGTTAATGAGTGCTTGGTGAGTACCCTAACTGGAACAGGCAAAGGCAGGTTCGCAGCTCGTAGGGTGCCCCTCTGAGATGCTATACTTAGCCTTTCTTATATACCAACGAAGCGGTCTCCAAGATAAGCAGGGAAGTGAGGGTGAGAATGCCCTGTGAGAGAAAGATGGGTCTACAAGATTCCCTCTGATGGGCACCAGTGATGAAGCGGACAGCCTTCTTCTGCAGCAAAAACAAAATATTCAGAAGATATTGACTGGCAAAACCCCAAAAGGGAATACCCTATCTGAGATGGGTCTCAAACAATGCAAAATAAACCGTTCGCGCAGTACCAGGGCCAAGTTCTTGTAACCCTGATAGCATAGCAATCCGAAGAAAGTCTCTTGCTCAACTTCATTGTCATTCTTAAATCGGAGATCAGCATTAATTAACCAAACCAAAACTCAAACACTTTAAATATAAATTGAACAATTATGTTATAAAATAACAAATACTAAATATTTAAAGATTTTCGTAAGTTATCTACAGACAAGTCTCTTCTAAGTTTACCCGAATAATCTACCAACAATGTGGGGCTCCACTTTCCTAGATATCGCTTCTTCATGCTGGAATTGTCTTAAATCTTTCATCGTATTGGGCCCTAACAGCATCTAGATTCTCAGTAATGAATTTCAGTTGCTAATCTAAGAAGCGCATTTTAATGACACACTAAAAAGTTCCAGGCAGCTTTCTTGGGATTGGAATTGGATAGCACTCAGTGTCATCGTCTTGAATAGTCATGTCAAAAAATATTTCAATTGCTATAGATTAGGTCTGAATATTTGATATAGTATTTCAACCTCGTACCTTTTATGTTAAATGAGCAAAAGTAACAATAACTTACGTGCTATTTAAGTTTCGTCTAAATCATAAACAGTAGTCGTTCAGTCACAATATCAGGTCAATTTCGTGTTACAGAAACGATATTTTTCAATGTAGTTATTTCTCTTGCTATGTTACCGTCAGAGTATATAATCCGACCTTCTATAGAACGCCTAGGTATTCTATAGTATGCCTAAAACGTTCTGGCAAAGTATAAAATATCTTTTATTTGTTACTTTGCCTAGGCAGCCTATAGAATACCTAACGTACAGCCGGCAATGTGTATAATAGATATTGAAAATAATAAGCATTAACTGTTACTCGTGATGCGGATGACGGTGGAGCGCGGTGGGCGTTATTTCATTAACTAACCTGAACTAACTCGAACTTACCTGAACTAATATTTTTGAACAACAATGGTATTTCTTTTACAAATAAAACCAACGTTTGGTTTTTCAAACATTACCGAAGTCTCTATTTTCATTTCCCTACGCATTCTCTTTATAGACATAATCTTAATAATGATACAGACAAAAGATAGATTGTGGTAATTTGTCGTTCATTTTATACTCATCTATTGCATGATGAACTGTTGTGACACTTGAAAGTACACAGAACCTTCTTCTTAAGACATAAGCTCCTGTTAGCTCAGGTTAGTTCAGGTTATTTCATGTTATAACGTATTGACTTCACCCCCACCACGCTTCCCCGCCACCCACAACACGAGTAACAGTTAATGTTTATTGTTTTCAATATCAGTTACACATATTGGCGGCTGTACGTTTGATATTATGGTAATTTATCATTCATTTTATACTATACCTAATCTCCTATCGGCATTCTATAGAATTCCTAGGTATTCTATACATTAACTAGGCAAAGTATATAACAGTTAGAGAAAAAGAAACACGTTTAGAGATTTTTACATCTTTGTAATGATGTAACCTGTCTAATTCCTTTCAGAGTAATGCGTGTTATTAATGCGCGAGAATACTGCACATCCATATAAGGTACTGCCTGTCAATCCTTCCACTATTTTCCTTAAGAACACTTTTTTAGGGGAAACCCGTAAAAAAATCGTATCTTTTTTAAGGCAGCTTCTTTTCAAACTACCCTACAAATTGAAGTTGACGAGCACAAATACTAACACACAATCAAAAACAATTAAATAACCAAAAGGCTGATATCTAAATTATGGATGGTTAAATCACATCAACTGCCATTACTTAATACTATACTTATCGCATAAGTGAATAAGGCTACTAATTGCAGAGGACGATCTTCTATAGAAGCTATTTGGTGATGAAATACTGTTGAAAAAGAGACTTGAATAACCAGAGTTAATAGTAACAAGATGAATACTGTAACCATTAAACCAAACCCTTCGTTAATTTTTCCTAATAAGATTATCAGCTTATTATGTAATTTGAAACATTTAAGAATCGCATCTGAAGTTCTTGCTAATCTTAATCTACCATTAATGGTTTTTATAAAATTGTTTGTTTCTAAGATTGTTAGATAATACATAGATTGTACAATGATTAATCTAAGCACAACAAAACTAAAGGTAAGCGAATACAGAGCAGACGATACATTTGTAATCATTCTGAAAGTTACATAAATGTTACATGTTAGTTCACAGATTAACCGACCAAGAACAATTATTTTGGTTCTAGTATGTAATTTTTTTCCGTTTAAAATATAGTCGCTAAGTAATTTAAAATTTTCTATTAAAGAACAAATTTCGGTACCTTTGAAACAAAGCTTGACTGAAATTATAATATTAATACACAATAGGCTATAATCGCCTAGTATATACGTAAATGTCAGAACCATGCAGTAATTGTCAAAAATTTTTAGATAAAAGTGTGAATATAAAAAAGTTATGCTACAAAAGATGATATAAATTACTATGAATAATCTATAAAAAGTTTTAAATATCTTGGCTTTAAGGTATTGTGGTGGGTAGATCATAAATATAATACTTGTGGTTAAAAAAATATCGATTATTTTCACCTTCATCGTGGAGTACCGAGAACTAGAGAGTACAGCGGAAATCTGACAGTAAAGTAATATATTTATTTGATGGTGGCCATAATTTAAATTCAATTTGCTTATAAATAAAATACGAGGAGGGATTGAAAAGTTCGCGGCTTCACCAAAAAATAATTAAAATATTTTTATTATAGTACTCTCAGTAAGTTCATACTTTTTTGGTTGTCACAGTATAAAATTTTGTTGTAGAATTTGTAGTTTTTAGGTTAGAACGAGTTTAGTGAGACCAAGTGCAGCGTATTTGGAAAAATGGAAAAAATTGAACAACGTGCGGTCATAAAGTAACTGTTTAAAAAAAGATCTGGCACCTTCGAAGTTTTATCTCTTTCCAAACCTAAAAAAAACCGGTCAAGTGCAAGTTGAACTTGCACAATTAGTGTTCCGTACTTTGATTGTTTTTAAAATAAAAATTTTTGTTAGGGTGGTATAAAATGATCAGTGACTTCATAAAACACACCCCAAATGAGTTTTCAACAAAGTTTGTTTCCAATCTTTACTGAAAACTGGTGACCTTGAAATTTTGTTTTTTTTTATATACCAAATAAATTATTAAAGGTAATACACTCGTGATAATTTTCGTTCAATCTATACCCCGTGGAGAATATTCCAGGATTTTTTCAAAATTTTTTGATCAATATTTTTCGAGATAAGGTAGGGCACAGCGATTTTTTAAAAGTAATACGAAGAAAAGTGTGCGCAAGTATTACATTATATATATATATATATATATATATATATATATATATATATATATATATATATATATATATATATATATATATATTTACTCGTGTTTTCACAAGCTTTCATTTGACACCACACTCGATGGCTTAGTAAAAAAATTTTTTTTTCACTTCCGATTTCACCCCTCAAAACGAACCTCTTAAGTCAAAATGTATGTTACGGTGGCATAAAATAATCAGTGACTTCACAAAACACACCCCAAATGAGTTTTCAACAAAGTTTGTTTCCAATCTTTACTGAAATCTGATGACCTTGAAATTTTTGTTTTTTTTTATATACCATATAAATTATTAAAAGTAATGCACTCGTGATAATTTTCGTTCAATCTACACCCCGTGGAGAATATTCCAGAATTTTTTCGAAATTTTTTGATAAGTACTTTTCGAGATAAGGCCCGGGACAGCGATTTTTTCGCGAATTTTTAAAAATAATACAAAGAAAAGTGCGCGCAAGAATAATATTATATATATATTTTTTACTCGTGTTTTCACAAGCTTTCATTTGACACCACACTCGATGACCTAGTAAAAAAAATTTTTTTTTCACTTCCGACTTCACCCCCCAAAACTAACCCCTTAAGTCAAATTTAATTCTCAAAACTACATGGCTCTGATGAGGCCATCAATTCCTATATTATTACCAAATTTCACCTTTCTATGTCAAATAGTTTCCGAGAAAATCGGGTGTGACAGACAGACAGACAGACAGACAGACAGACAGACAGACACCGAAGTGATCTTATAAGTGTTCCGTACGGAACACTAAAAAACACCTCGGTGGCCAGAAATTTTCATCAAATGAAGAAGTCAAAGCGGCAATGCGAAGTTTGAAGACCTTGAGGGATCTTTTTTACAAACAGGTGTGGAAGCTTTGGAAAGCAGGTGGAAGAAGTACAAAGAGCTACGTGGAGATTACGTCGAAAAATAAAAATATTTTTGTACGTATTTTATTTTGTTTTCTTGACTAGACCGCGAACTTTGCAATTCATCCTCGTATATACAGTGCATTTAGAATATTAAAGATAATGATATTTCAGAGCTCTATCGACTTTAATTTAGCTGATATGGTGAATATGGAAATTTATATATAACTAAGGTAAGCTATAAATTTAAATTTTTTAACTTAACTAAGCTAAATAACTAAGGAAAAGGTATTTTAAATCTCAGTTGGATGTTTTCGCACTCCAGCTATTTTTTATTACTTCAAAATACTTTTTTTCTGGCTCATATTCATTCAAAAAAAGAATCTGTAGCAATTGAGTGATATTGTTTTAAGCAAAAAAGAAGAAAACGGATCGTTATTTCATTCAAGAATTAATGTACTAGCAGACAAAGGGGCCGATCAGTATACAAGCATACCAACACGCCGATAGAAATGGAAGATTTTTTTTGTAAATATAACAGTTTCGTTAACCAGGGAAGTAAAAACGAAGATAATTTTATTTTACACTCGCACCTTTTAAGAAGAAATGGCGATTTTCAGCGATATCGGTTAAAAAAAAGGAGATGAAAAAGGTGGGAGGTGGGGAAATTTCTTTTTGTCGAAGAGTGGTTTTGCAGTTTAGAAGCGGACTTGAAATATATATATATATATATATATATATATATATATATATATATATATATAAATATATATATGCATATATATATATATATATATATATATATATATATATATATATATATATATATATATATATATATATATATATATATATATAGGCAAAAAGGAAGAAAACGGATCGTTATTTCATTCAAGAATTAATATACACAGACAAAGATTCCGTTCATCATACAAGCATACCAACACGCCGATAGAAATGGAAGATTTTTTTTGTAAATATAACAGTTCAGTTAACCAGGGAAGTAAAAACGAAGACAATTTTATTTTACACTCACACCTTTTAAGAAGAAATGGCGATTTTGAGCGATATCGGTTAAAAAAAAGGAGATGAAAAAGATGGGTGGTGGGGAAATTTCTTTTTTGACGAAGAGTGATTTGGAGTTTAGAAGCGGACTTGAAATAAATATATATATATATATATATATATATATATATATATATAATATATATATATATATATATATATATATATATATATATATATATATATATATATATATATATATATATATATATATATATATATATATATATATATATATATATATATATATATATATATACATATATATGTATATATATATATATATATATATATATATATATATATATATATATATATATATATATATATATATATATATATATTTGAATTGGAATGTGTCTTTAATATAGTAATTATTTTTGTAAATTACATTATTAACAATGTTTTTAAGATATTTGGATAAACTGGGTATTGGACACACGAGATTATTGGTCTTAGGGGTTTATTTTTTTATGTAGTTTTGGGAGGCCATAAATTTCTGATTTTTAATTTTTTGGCTATTGCTTTTTTTCCCAGGTTTACATTTTGAAATTTCTATATGTGATGTTGGACCACTGACAAACTTGCTAACCAAAAGAACCGAAGAATATTTTTGCTTAGATGTAAAACATGTAAACTCACACCAACATTCTTGAATTTCAAAACATCACATATTAAATTTCAACATGTAAACCTAGGACGTCGATTTAAAGAGGTTACTATCAATAAGTTCATTCTTACTACTCTGAATATGTTAATAACTGACACATCATCCTACATAAAAAAGTTACAATTAGTGTTGCGTAACTTAGAAAACAAAATAAAAAACACAATTTCCAGTGATTTATTTGAGCTTTTTAAACTAAAATCTATTGGAAGAACTGAAAAACTTTTTCAAAAAGTAAAATTCAAAAATATTAAAAAAATTAATAATCTTAAAATAAACCAAACTACTATAGAAGAAAATATTGACTGGATTGAAAATCTTACTGAAAAACTAGTACCCCAATATGCCAATGATATTTTGAATTAAGGACCGAATTTTGCAGTGAAAATAACTAAAGAATCACAATTGCCCACAGACAATATAATTAGCAACATAGAAAAAGGTTTTGAAACCTTACTCTCAAAGAAAAAGACGAACTCAGATCCAAAACATGTAATATTCTCATTTAATTACAAAAATAAAATTAAAAAAAATTCACAAAATACTCAGTTTTCAAAAAAAAATATTTAAAACAAAGAAATTCCTAAAAAAACATCCCAAACTCAAGATACTTAAAGCAGACAAAACTAACAAGACTGTTATAATGAACGCTGAAGAATATACCAATAAAATGAATGATCTACTTAATGACAATGAAACATATAAACCAATTAAAAGAGATCCAACCAGTGTACATCAAAAACAAAACAATCAGTTAATAGACAAATGGGAAAAAAAGCAATATATTTCACCCGAAATAGCCAAAATATTAAAAATCAGAAATGCTATTCCCCCAAAATTTATGGCCTCCCAAAACTACAAAAAGAAAATAAACCCCTAAGACTAATAATCTCGTGTGTCCAATACCCAATTAATAGTTTATCCAAATATCTTAAAAACATTCTTAATAATGTAATTTACAAAAATAATTACTATATTAAAGACTCATTCCAATTCAAAGAAAAAATAATAAATGTGGAACTCCCAGTTGATTACATACTAATATCAGTGGATGTATTATCACTGTATACCAGTATACCATTAAACCTAGCAAGCAATATCATCAAAAAAAAAATGGAACGAGATCAAACTATTTACAGATATACCAATAAATGTTTTTGTTGCGGCAGTCGCACTGATTCTGAATTCAACATACTTTCAATACGAAGATAAATTATTCCATCAAATAAACGGTTGCATTAACCCTTGCGCAATGGGTTCCTCTATATCTAGCGTTATTGCGCAAATAGTGATGGAAGACCTAGAATCTGAAATTATCTCAAATATAAAATTTGAAATTCCATTTTTCTTCAGGTATGTTGACGATTGCATAACAGCCATTCCAAAAGACCAAGTAAATTATTTCCTAAATAAATTTAATAATTATCACCAAAGAATACAATTCACAGTAGAAGTAGAACAGAACAATAAAATAAATTATCTCGATTTAACGATATTTCACATAAATAAAAACATAAAAACATCTTGGTATACAAAAGAAACGTGGTCATCAAGATACTTAAATTATAATTCTAACCATCCGTTAAAAATAGGAAATCGGTCGTAACAGGATTGGCAGACAGTGCAGTCTCCTTATCAGATCCAGAATATCGAGAAGATGCAATTAACAAAGCCAAAAACGCTTTAATTTTAAACAAATACCCGTTATCTCTAATTAAAAAGATGTTTAAAACGCGCATTCACAAAATTTTACAATTCTACCGAAAAAGTAAACCACAAACAAAAAGACACTAGAAAATATTTTGTGTTTGAATTCTCACATCAAACTGAAAAACTTTTGACAAGATACAATTTCAAAATCGCTCATAAAGCAACAAGGTAACAACTTTTCAAAATTAAAAGCACCAACACCAAAAAACAAAAAAGTAACATTGTATACGAAATCTCATGTAATCATTGTAGTGGAATATACATTGGACAAACCAGTCAATATTTGAAAAACCGTATAAAAGGCCACAAGTACGATAAAAATAACGTAACATAACTTCATTAAATAAACATGAAAAGAAAAAAAAAACACACATTTAATTACGAAAGCACAAAAATCTTAAGTTCCGAAAATCATACTAAAAAAAGAGAAATCTTAGAATCCATCCTTATCCACAAAAACCAAAATGCCATAAACGACAAAAAATAAATTAACAATCTGAATCGAATATATTTTTCAGTTCTTTAAAGTATAATGATAAAGTAACACCGTTTTAATAATTTTTAAATATGTGCAGAATTTTAAAATGTAAAACGTGTGTTGTGTTTATAACTCTTGGAATGTTTTAATTATTGACAAGAAAATAAAAATCTTTCAAATTCTACATCCTAGGGTATGCCAAATTATAACATTGTTATTGCATAGGTAATCATGATTTGGTTTTTTAGGGTACTCGATATATATTGACATTGTTACTGGATGTATTAATGAAATTAAATGTTTTGAAAAAGATCACTAGATTGATCGAAACGTGTTTACGTATACTTGTAAAATGAAGTTTTACTTTACATAACCTTAAAGCCAAGAAAAAAGCATTACCATATAAATATATACGTATATATATATATATATATATATATATATATATATATATATATATATATATATATATATATATATATAAAACGGAATATCTAACAACAACAAAAGAAAAATTAGATAACGAAACAATAATCAAAGGAACCGATAGATTTAAATATCTAGGAACCATCATTTCAAAAAACGCAACATCAGAAGAATAGATTAAAGCTAGACAGGACAAAACGCGAACATGCATAAGACAATTAAATTCGATCCTGTGGGACAAGCACATTACAAAGAGAAACAAAACACGCATATACAAATCAATAATACAAAGCATAATGACATACGGGTCAGAAACATGGGCGATCAACAAAAGAAATAAATCTAAAATTAACGCGGTAGAGATGGAGTATTGGAGAAGATGTTGTAGAGTGGCACGTATGGAGAGAATAACAAATGAAGAAATAAGAAGCAGAATGAACATGAAAGAGAACGCAATAAACACCATTGAAGAAAAAACGATTAAAATGGTATGGACACATAAGACGAAGCGAAAATAATAGGTGGATAAAGAAAATAACGGAGTGGAGCCCTATAGGAACAAGAAAAATAGGAAGACCCAGACGATCGTGGAGAGACGATGTGGACGAGGCTATGGAGGACAGGGGTCTAACAGATGGAGACTGGGAAGATAGAAACGGATGGAATCAAAGGCTGAGAGAAGGAAGACAGCGTCAGCTGTAGAAAATCCTTGTTATATATATATATATATATATATATATATATATATATATATATATATATATATATATATATATATATATATATATATATACCTCATCGCTTGTAACACGGTCTCATCAAGAAATATGAAGCATAGGCAACACGTAGCAGTAACCTATTTTTGAGTCCAAATCCTATTTCAAGTTTCGACGTGCAATAGCTTTTTGCATTTTATTAAAAACACTTTTAACTTGTTCAATGCGGCTGCTCTTGACTCATATTACATTCTTCGCTCACTATACATGCCAGTTACTAGAAACTTCTGCATTGCTCTACTCGCTCGCTATCAAGGGTAATTTAAAGAGAAATATCATAACTTATTCTGATGGTCATCGTCTTAGTTTCCTAAATATGAATCATGATCCCTGCATTGATACTGGCTTCATTAATACGATTCATCAGCGCCTATAGATCTTCCTCTGTTGCTGGCAGCAAAACGGTGTCATCCGCTCGACGCACATTGTTGACAAGTTGACCACTGATCACTACACTCTCAGTTGCTGGTTCTAGTGCTTCAGTCGTAATCCCCATGGCTTGCTCCATGCTTGACTGGTATTTTAGACGATCGATATAAAAGCAGTTTAAATCAGTAGGGATTTGTAGTCACTCGAATTCTGTCGTTTATACTAGCCTGCTTCAGTATCCTAATAAGTGTCCTATGCTGAAAACTGTTGACCTGGTTAATACAGCATACATATCCGTCTCATTATACATTTCTGAACAAACGATTCGGGTGATACGCTGGCCTTCACAATTACCTGATTTGAACCCTATAGAGAATCTTTGGCACTATCTGCATAAACAAATTAGGAAAAGAAATATAAAAAACCGAGATGAATTTTGGATTGCATTAAAACTGTCAAGCAGTGATCTACGCAAAAAGATATCCCACTAAATATTAAATATTTTCGACACCTTAGTCGTCTTAGTGAAATTTTTATTCTATGACAAAAATGTTTACATACTTTTGTTTGTGCATAATTTTGTTTCGTTAAAAACTAAGCACCTTTCTAATAAACAATTACATGTTTTAGTCTTCAAAATGTTTGTTAATAATTAATAATAATAAGTTAATAAATAAATATTTTAATTGTAAACCGTTTAAATGTTAAGACTAGAGATGGGAATTTAAATGTTTCCATATTTTTGTTCGCCACTATATATATATATATATATATATATATATATATATATATATATATATATATATATATATATATATATATTAGACGACCACAAAAAAAAGTTTTTATATTTGGCGGTGCTTAAAATAATAAGGTTTAAAGGATGCTAAAGTATTGTATATTTTACAGAATAAAAACATGATTGTACGTTGAAAACATTACTTTTTTGAGGTTTCAATTGCATAGATATGTAAAACTGACAATTACGTACAAACTTCGACTACGTACGACTATGGGAGACCAAGTAAACTCAAGCTATGAGCAATTAAAAGACGTTTCGCATGCACAAAGAGGCCAAACTTCGAACTTAATGTTACTTTACGATGCAAGAGCTACTTTTTCAGGTATAAATTGAATAAATATTTTGAACTGACAATTATGAACAAATTTAGATTAAGTTCAACCGTGGATTACCAAGTAAAGTCAAGTTATAAGCAATTAAAAGACGTATAAAATTCAACTTTCACTTTTTGTTGTGCACCTTATTTTTTTGACATATAAATTGAATTTTGAACAATCTTAGGCCATGCTCGACTACATAAATTTTAGTTATGAGCAGTTTAAAAACGTATGAAATGTCCAAATAGGCTAAATTTTATATTTAGTAGTTACTTTACGTTGCGCTCTTTATTTTTTTGAGATATAAATTATATAGATAGCCAGGACTGACAATTTCCTACATTCTTAGATCACGTGTAACTATGGGCGACTAAGTAAACTCAAATTATGAGTAACTGAACACCTATAAAATGCACAAATGGATCAAATTTCGTATTTATTGATTATTTTATGTTGCGCACCTTATTTTTTTAGTATTTCGTACGGAACACTTATAAGATCACTTCGATGTCTATCTGTCCGTCTGTCCAACTGTCTGTTCGTCTGCCTGTCTGTCTGCCTGTCCGTCTGCCTGTCCGTCTGTCACATCCGATTTTCTCCGAAACTATTTGACATAGAAAGTTGAAATTTGACACTAATATAATAACTGAAGGCCTCATCAGAGCCTTGTAGTTTTGAAAGTTAAATTTTGACTTAAGGGATTAGTTTTGGAGAGTGAAATCGGAAGGAAATTTTTTTTTTATCAAGTCATCGAGTGGGGTGTCAAATGAAAGCCTTTAAAAATACGAGTTCAAAACTATATATAATGTAATACTTGAAGCACAATTTTCTTTGTATTATTTTTAAAAATTTGTAAAAAATCGCTGTTATCTCGAAAAGTCCTGATCCTCTACAGGGTGTAGATTGAACAAAAATTATTATGAATACATTACTTTTAATCATTTATCTAGTATATAAAAGAAAAATTTCAAGGTCATCAGTTTTCAGTGAAGATTAGAAAAAAACTTTGTTGAAAACCCATTTGGGGTGTGTTTTGTGAAGTTATTGATCATTTTATACCTCTGTAACAAAAATTTTTATTTTAAAAGCAATCAACGTACGGAACACTAATTGCGCAAGTCCGACTTGCACTTGGCCGGTTATTTATTATGTATAAATTGCATACATATTTATACATATTTTCCTGTCTGCTATTGTAGTAGCCTAGAGAAATATAATATAAATAAATAAATATAAGTATGGTACTAGCTTATTTTTGAATTTTATACATCTTTTAATTGATCATAATTTTACTTTACTTGGGCGCTCATGGCTGCACGTGGTCTAAATTCGTTCATAATTGTCAGTCCTGATATCTATACAATTTATACCTCAAAAAAATAAGGTGCGCAACAAAAAATAACCAATAAATACATAATTTGCCCTATTTGTGCACTTTAAACGTCTTTTATTTGCCCATAACTTGAGTTGATTTGGTCGTCCATAGTTGCACGTGGCCTAAGATTATTTGAAATTGTCAGTCCTGAATATCTATGAAATTTATTTCTCAAAAAATTAATGTGTGTAACGTTAATTAGATTTGAAATTTGGCTTATTTGTCCATTTTAAACGTCTTTTAATTGCTTATTACTTGGCTTTACTTGTTCGCACGTGATCTAAATTTGTACGTAATTGTCAGTTCTACATATCTATGCAACTGAAGCCTCAAGAAAGTTATGTTTTCAACGTACAATTATGTTTTTATGCTGTAAAATATATAATGCACTGATGTTACCAATAAAATCGACTTTAGCACCCTCTAAACCTTAATATTTTTGGACCAAAATTTCTGAGATCTTTATTTACACATAATAGAAGGGTTTTAGCTGGTAGCACCGCCAAATATAAAATCTTTTTTTTGTGGTCAGTTCAATATATATATATATATATATATATATATATATATATATATATATATATATATATATACATATGTATATATATATATATATATATATATATATATATATATATATATATATATACGACAGGGTTAGCCATTAAAAACTGTTAGCAAAACTTATAGCGATGGGGTTTCATGAGAGGTCTGTAAAGTGGCTCGAGAGTATGTTGGTGGGACGCTCGCAGACAGTGAAGATGGGAGGTTTTATGTCCAATGGTACCGAGGTGACCTCAGGAGTTTCTCAACGTGGGCACTGTGCTCCACTACTATTTAACATCTTTATTAATGACATTAAAGCAGACAAAGAAATAAAATACAAAATACACTTACTGCAAGACGAAACGATAAGAGTCCTATACAGACGACGATTAGATAAAAAAAATAAATGAATTTAACTACGACAACCTCCAATAGATGTATGACCACATAAAAGAATGCAAAATTAGTATCTGTGAAAAAACCAAAGAATCTATAAAGGAGAAAAAAAGACTATACGAAAAATGGCTGAATACAAAATCAGAAGAAGATCTACAGAAATATAAAGAGAAGGATGCAGAAATGAGGAGGATGATAAACAAAGCAAAGAACGAGGGATGGGAAAAATCGTGCGAACATGTAGAACAGTATATAGGAGGAACTAGGAGCACAGAGTCATGGAAAATAATTAAAGCATTAAGGACCAACATTAGAGAGAAGATGTATATAGAGTATATCCCAGAAAGCGAGTGGGAAGAATATTATAAGAAGCTGCTAACAGAAGACAAACAAGAATTCCAGGAAGAGAACCCTGAAGAAGAACAGAATAAGGAAAAAAAAGAGATAGAACTAAGCTATGAAGAAGAAATGAAGACAATAAAAACACTCAAAAATAATAAATCTGCAGGGCCTGGGGGTGTAGTAAATGAAATGATTAAGTAAGGGTCTAATAAATTACATCGAATGCTGAGAAACATGTTCCACAGAGCGATAAATGAAGAAAAAATACAGAGTAATGGTCAAAAGCCTATATAGTATCTATATTTAAAAAGGAGGACCGCAGAAAATGCACAAACTATAGAGGCCTAAGCATAATATCGAGTATGGGACGTTTGTATGGAAAAATTATTAAAAATATCAAAGAGGAAAATATAAAAGGAAAAATTGGAGAAGACCAAGCAGGCTTTGCCGCCGGAAAATCATGTATAGACCACATATACACTATAAAACAAACAATGGAAAAAAAAAACTGGCAAAGAGTAGAGAAGTTCATTTAGCCTTCATAGACATAAGAAA
Organism: Pachyrhynchus sulphureomaculatus; assembly: GCA_019049505.1. Classification (NCBI taxonomy): domain Eukaryota; kingdom Metazoa; phylum Arthropoda; class Insecta; order Coleoptera; family Curculionidae; genus Pachyrhynchus; species Pachyrhynchus sulphureomaculatus. The sequence continues at coordinate 34,742,732 of CM032452.1, forward strand.
GGCCTATGACTCAGTACCAAGACAAAGATTATGGAATGTAATGAAAGAAATAGGCAATGACAAAGAACTAATATACGCAGTAAAAGCTCTCTACGAAAACAACACAGTAAACATAAGGACAGGACATAAAATAGGGAAGAGACTCCAAACATCAAAAGGCCTATTACAAGGATGCTCTACATCCCCCATACTATTCAAAATATATTTCGAAAATGGAAGCAAAAATGTAGTGGAATGGAAGTCCCAATACGAGAAGATTACTTATATACTCTAAGTTTCGCAGACGACCAAGTAATCATAGCGCAAGATGAGGAAGACCTCAGTTATATGGTGAGAAAACTGAAAGAAGAATACACTAAAGCAGGATTAGCAATAAACTTTGATAAAACGGAATATCAACAAAGGATAGAAACGTGGAGAATCTAGAAGTTGATCACGAAACAATAATCAAAGAAACCGATAGATTTAAATATTTAGGAACCATCATTTCAAGAAACGCAACAGCAGAAGAAGAGATTAAAGCTAGATTAGGACAAACGCGGACATGCATAAGACAATTAAATTCGATCCTATGGGACAAGCACATTACAAAGAGAAACGAAACACGCATATACAAATCAATAATACAAAGCATAATGACATACGGGTCAGAAACATGGACGATCAACAAAAGAAATAAATCTAAAATTAACGCGGTAGAGATGGAGTATTGGAGAAGATGTTGTAGAATGACACGTATGGAGAGAATAACAAATGAAGAAATAAGAAGCAGAATGAACATCAAAGAGAACGCAATAAACACCATTGAAGAAAAACGATTAAAATGGTATGGACACATAAGACGGAGTGAAGATAATAGGTGGATAAAGAAAATAACGGAGTGGAGCCTTATAGGGAGAAGAAAAAGAGGAAGACCCAGACGATAGTGGAGAGACGATGTGGACGAGGCTATGGAGGACAGGGTCTAACAGATGGAGACTGGGAAGATAGAAACGGATGGAATCAAAGGCTGAGAGAAGGAAGACAGCGTTAGCTGTAGAAAATCCTTATATATATATATATATATATATATATATATATATATATATATATATATATATATATATATATATATATATATATATATATATATATATATATATATATATATATATATATATATATATATATATTAATGACATTTGTCAGGCTGTTCCTGACTGTAGCTTTCTTTTATTTGCCGATGACTTGAAATTGTGACTGAGGCGGACTGCATGAAGCTGCAGGAGAGCTTGAATCTGTTTGTGCATTGGTGCAATGATAATGGTTTGTCTTTAAACCCTGGGAAGTGTAGTACGATTAGTTCTTGTAGGAAAAAGGATAAAATAGCGTTCAGTACAAGGACTTGTTACCGGTCAGTTCTTTGAAGGATTTGGGAGTCATAATGGATGCTCAGTTGTCGTTTAGGAAACACTATTCTTGCATGACAAGAAAGGCATTCCAAATGTTGGGACTTCTTTTTAGAAGATCTATCTATTGACTCAATGAAGAAGTTATACTGTTCTCTGGTAAGATCTAACCTTGAATATGCATCAACGGTATGGTCACCTTACTACAACGTTCATAGTGCAGGGATCGAACGTGTCCAGAATAAGTTTATTAGATATTGCTCTTATAGATTGGGATTGGTTGGTGACAGAGGAGCCCTTGCTAGTATGCTTGGTCTGCGGACATTAGAGGACAGGAGAAGGGTGTCAGATCTTTTCACAATGCTTAATTTGCTGAATGGTGTTATTGATTGTCCACCCCTCTTAGGGCATATAAAGTTGAAGGTTCCAGAACGTTGTTTAAGAAGAAATGAGATATTTGTCATCACTCATCACGGTACAAACTATGGATTCCACTTTCCATTGACATGATCCTTGCTCTTCCTAAATAATAATCCTTCCATCAATCCATTCGGAGGCTCGCTGTTTGGCTTTAAAGGGCAAGTCATTAAAGTGATGTGTGACCACTGATATGTTTCCTGTTTATTAGATTGGGTGTTGTGAACTGTGATGTTATATAATTTTTTTTTAATCTAAAATACTTATTACTTTACTGTTGTTATTACTTCATATATTGGATATTATAACTTTTATAATGGAGTTTCCCGTTTATTGATAATATATATATATATATATATATATATATATATATATATATATATATATATATATATATATATATATATATATATATATATATATATATATATATATATATATATATATATATACATATATATATATATATATATATATATATATATATATATATATATATATATATATATACATACATACATATATATATATATATATATATATATATATATATATATATATATATATATATATATATATATATATATACATATATATATATATATATATATATATATATATATATATATATATATATATATATATACTATATATAAGATGCAACGTCTCTCTGCCTGTCTGTCTGTCCGTTAGTGCGCTTATCACTGGAGAACCACTTATCCGAGTTACGTGCTTTTTTTTTTAAAACATACGTATGTTCTCTGGCCAAGTTTAGATGTAATAAACAACTTAGGGAAAAGATATATGTTTGAAAAAGTAGACAAATTTAATTATCTGGGAGTAATAATAACAGAGAGTGGACAAGAAATGACGGATATACAAGAAAGAATAGCGAAAGGATAGAGATGTTTGGGGGCAATGAATCCAATATTGAAATCAAAGAATGTATCAGGAAAAGCAAAAGAAAGAATATATATGACAGTTGTCAGACCCACGGTGACATATCGCACTCTTGCTTCAAAAGTGCCACAACTCAAAAATTAGGTTTTTTGAGTTATGGCTGCCATTCGGCTTGGTTTTTCCGCCTTTACCTATCACCTAAAGGGCCAGATAGTGCACTGAAAAACCAGCCGCCAGGTAGCAGTTGTGTCGTTTTTCATGTTTGCAAGATGTCAAAAGGACCTTCTCGAGAAGTGCCACATCTTCAGTTGTGATCTAACTTTCATAGTGAACATGAGGTTCAATAGTGCGCTATTTCGAGTTGTGACGTTTTTGATGATTCAAGTGGTGATAATCTTCCAAATGATTTTGAATTGTGGCAGTCTAGAAGATTCATGTGTAAATATCTTCCGTTTCCTATTTTGAATTGTGACATTTTTGAAGATCAAGTTAGCTACAATTATTGGTTATAACTCTAAATGTGAGGAAATGTAACAATGTGGGATAAAAGTCGCGGTGCTGTTTTTGTTAAACTCGCTTTAGCTAATCTCGATGAGGAGAAGCAGTCGTCCAATCTTTCGTCTGCTGGCTCTGAACCCAAGTTAAATACTGAATCTTACAATAGTGAACAAGGTGATAACGGAAATGCATCTTCATCTGTCCAACATTCAAACGTTGACGCCACCTTATCTCAGCCTGAAGTAAATATGGACCAATGCGATAGCATTCAAGGGAACAATGAAGAAAGGTATCTTGAACTTGGTAAGTTGCCTTTAAGTAGTTTTTCCGATCTACACGTTGTGAGCGGAACCCCTTATCATGTTAATGAGCTCACATTAGAGAATTTTTATGATTTAAAGTTGCTGCAAGAACAATGGGGAAACAACTTCAGCGTGAACACAGCTAAAATGAAAGTGAAGTGGCAAGAAATCAAGATGCTCCGTGTCGAACGAGATCATCCTCGTGCATTTTTCTCTAAAACATCCTACAGAGATGAGATTTTCAAGAAAGTGAACGTGTGCAATACGAAGAATACACGATCTCATGAGGGTTTGAATTCTATTGAGCTAGTTCGGGCCTATTCTTGTAAAATTTCCTTAGCTGACAATAAAAAAAAAGACATTCAAGACCTTGTAAATAAAAGTATAGTTCCAAAATTTTATTTTAATTTTTTATTCAAAAATGTTTTAGAATAAAGCATTTAAATAATTTAGTTTTTGTAACCAGATCTGAAGACTGATTTACGTTTGTTATTTACAAGTTTTTTTTTATTTTTGCTTTAAATGATAGGTAATAACTACCATAATATTAAGTACCTGCTATAATTACTATGTGCCTAGTTCCTTTAGCCTTTAAACGTAACTTCTCTTTTTGTGTCAAGAAGTTTAATTATATTGGTACAATCGATAAATTTATTATACTTTAAAATGTTACTTTACAAACCTTGGTTAGTTATTAATCTCGTGCTGAATCTAGTGAAAACAGTTTACTAATTAGCTGTGCGCTTATCTTCCACTTATGGAACACTCAGGATCAAATCTGTAAGTTCAGTAGCCTTAGCTACTACTGGTTAATTTACACTAAATGTTAGTCATTAATCTTAATGTTTCTATTTACACTGTTTGTTTTACTATGTTTAGAGTTGAAAATTTGCAAAGGAACGCATTTTCTTGAAGTTACCTATTATGAAAACTGTTTAGTTACCATTTTGAAGTCAGTCAAAATAAAAGAATAATATTATTCAATCTTGTTTGCAGCTTCATTTATTCACTCAATTGCCCAATATGATAAACTATCTACAGATGAAAAAAAAAAAAATAGATTACTTAATCTTTGTTAATAAAACGCCATAACTGAAAACTCATTTGTCTGTCGAGTCATCAAAAGTGTCACATGTCCAGAAAACAAACAGCAAAAGTGTCACAACTCAAAATGATGACACTCATTAGTCTTTGATAGACGACAATAGGGTCACAACTAAAAAAAAAACGGGATTTTTAGTTAAAAACTTGAAAAATCAGCAAGAACCACAACCTATCATATATCATACGCATAGTTCTGCTTGGTGACATCACTAGATCAACTAAAATTTACCTATGCAACTAGAAACCGTTTTTTGTATTTCCTGGAAAATAGAGTTTTTTGAGTTGTGGCACTTTTGAAGCAAGGGTGTGATATGTATGCGAAACGCGGAAACTGAATGCAAGAGGAAAGGAGACATTGGAGGTGTGGGAAAGGAAAGCTTTGAGAAGAATCTGCTGACGAAGGAAAGAAGAGGGACTGCGGAGAAGAAGAACAAACTAAGAATTAAAAGTTGGGACACGTGGCAAGGATGAAGGAAGAAAGACAGGCAAAGCAAGCCCTAATAAGAGGAGTGGTTGGAAGAAGAGGCAAGGATAGACCTCGATCTACATGGATTTAGGCAGTAAAGCAAGATCCAGAGTTGATGGGAATCCCACACTGGAAAAAGGAGACAAAAAGAAGTGGAGACAAGTACGCAACCAAGCCATGGGCCTTTAAGGCCCCTCGAGCAAGTTCCCGCGAGCGGAGCCGCGGGTACGGCTAGTATATGTATATATATTGTAGCGTATGAAAAGGTGTTTAATTGCGCCCCACGTACACTGCGTCATTTTGTACCGTTTGAATATTGGACGCCCCAAGCTTGAGCACAATTTTCTTGCAGCCCCGCTTTAATTTCTGATAATGAATTGAGTGAAACCTGATTTTAAAGGAACTAAAGAAATTAAAGAAACACTAGCTCAGTTTTCTTTGGTAGAGAGATATGGGTAAGAGATATTTGTCTTACGTCTTTTTGGAATTATTTTCTATTTTTTTAAAAGGCTTTAGCTGTACCAAATTTTTGGGCACCATCCATTTTAAAATAGAAAGGATCTAACTTCAGCTAATAAAATGGAAAAATGCTGAAGGGTTTTTATGGGTATTACAAAAAAGAATTAGTCTAGTACAACTTATCCTGAAAAGAAAAATAAGTATTCAGTGAGACACTAGCTTTAATCAACTAAAAGAAAATTTATTCACGTTTTTAAAATAAAAAGTTCTAACCTTACAGTTTTACCAAAAAATTCTAGCCTATCTAGTAGTTGTTACATTTAAATTTTAAACTATTATAACCCCCGAAGACGAAAAGTCGTGCTTTACACTTCACTTTTTAGTCTGTTTTAAATTGTAGTTAAGGCACTACTCCGGGATAAGTCTATTGAAGGAAGTTTTGTTGACTTACTGTTCTTATTCCTGTTTTGATGGACTACGCCCGATTTCACACTTTTTCTTAGCAAACACTTAGAAAGCCCACTACGGCTTTTAGTTACGACACTGGTGCTTTTACTTAGCGGCTCTGATGAAAATTAGCCTACTTCGGCTAGATGAAAAATAGCCTCTCGGCTAGACGGTACTGCCTGGCTGCGGCTAGATGGAAAACAGCCCGGCAGCGGCTTGATGGTACTGCCTGGTTGCGGCTAGATGGAAAACAACCTTATATCGAGCTCTGAGGAGCCTTAAATAAACCGTCCGACTTTTGCCTGCAATATCGCGACGCCGGAACCAAAGCAGCGGATACACACTTTTCACCAATCGCGGCCTGGCAGTAGGTTCGGTCCGGAACCCGCACAACACAGTATGTACCGAACGTCCTGGAACTTCTGTTTAATATACCGTTCGATACAAAAATGAAAATAAGTACAATTTGAAATGGAAAAATCAGTAACATTACATGGTCTTAAAATCTAGGAAAAAATGAATGTTACATTTACCCCCTTCCAAAAAGAAATAGACTACACTAGTCTATTAAACTTAGGCTACTTATGAAAAGGTACAAAGTGGTACACTATCACTTAATACTAAGGTCAGAACTTAAAACAAAATTACAAACTTCGGACCTTACTACTAGACTTAATTCAATTAAGCACTAATATTAAGTACAATGGAAAACTAAATAAAAATCTTTGCATGTACACAAGAATCTTATAACTAGATTTAACTTAATTAAGCACTAAGGTTGAGTACATCAAAAAGTAAATAAAAATCCTTGCATGAACATAGGAAATACCTTTCCAAAATAACAATCGCGGTCTTCTTATATAAAAGAATCAGCTCTGTTATTGTTACCAAAACAAAAAAATATAACTTTGTCTAGACTCTTGTCTAAATCAAAAAAAGTGAACTGAAATAAAATATGAACACCCCCCTTAAAATAGTTTAAGGATTGTCTGAAAATTTTCTATTTCAGCAAAAGAAATTTATAAAAATTCTTAAATAAAGAAAAAAAAAATAAAAAAATGATTCTAGTGCAAACACTTACACTAAAAAGAAAAAGTCTTGTCAGACCATTTAGCACAAAGCCAAAAAAAAATATATCTGGATAAATATCCAGACAAACGCTCGGGAAAAATCGCCATCCATGCTCTAGCTCATCGCTAAGAGAACATTCTAAATCTAGTATCACTACTAGTCGCACTCGGAAAATAATCGCACTCTACGTCGCAATGTCGACGTCCTAAGACATCTAGACATGCTAAAATCGCTAGGGAAAACTCTACATCGCGCAATGTCGACGTCCTGAGACATCCAGACATGCAAAAATCGCCAGGGAACACGTCAGCTTATCGCCAACTAAACACTCTGGTATATCGCCAGAAAAAACCTCGGCTCCTCGCCAAGAAAACACTCTGGTATATCGCCAGAAAAAACCTCGGCTCCTCGCCAAGAAAACACTCGGTAAATAGTCCTCGACTACACAAAGCCTGCGTTCTAAAAGAACAATCTCGCCATTAACATAGTGAGCAGCTATAAAAGCTAACAATACCACTATAGGCACAGTGAATAGCTATAAAAGCTAAAATTCACTCTAAACACAGTGAATAGCTATAAAAGCTAAAATTCACCAAACTGAATGATCCTGCTTCAAAAAGCAATGTTCACTAAGAACAGAATGATTAGTCTGCGCGCAACTAACATTCAAGGAAACATTCCCAGCACAACTATGTGAGACAGCTAGTCTCGAAATGGGACCTCCCTAAAGTCATAATCCTATATATAGGAGTCCATAAGCAAAACGACTCAAAATCACACATTTTGAGCACATGCCCTCAGGCAACCAACATACACTGAAATATATACAGAAATATATACAGAAATATATACAGAAATATATACAGAAATATATACAGGAGTTCAAATCCCAAACCTTTGGTTATGACAACTCCATACTGAGCTTGGTGAAAGCTCTTAGCAAAAGCTAATCAAATCTTCGGCACATCGCACCAAAGTGACAAATCTGCCTAGAAACATGAGCCGGAAAAAAAACGCCCTCCGTCATTCTTCAGGGTGGCTACACAGAGATATAAAACTTAACCAGCATTGCGCTTCTCCAAGTTGCATGAAGAACCCTCGTGTACTGGTCTCGCCCTAGAACAACAATGAAAAGAATTTAATCCATCCCACATAACAGGAGACAAACACCTCACCACGATATACTGAAAGGTGGAGACAATAAAATACGGAAATGGTGACCCTGGAGTCCACCAACAAAAGGGAGTAGATTATAGCATCCACTAAACTAAAACGGTGTCTACCACACCACCATAAGTCAAAAAAATTTAATCAATAGGGTGTTCCGAAACACACTACTGCCAACAGCCTGTCACCACTAATAGGCTAATTGGAGCTGAGGTCGACTACAGTAGCTAGGCTCTCCTTTGGTTCAAATAGAAATAACCATTGGGTAACAAAACCCCTAAAGGTCCCAAAGGTCAAACGTTCACCCCCCATAGGCTACCCTTCCAATCAGTCTGTTCCTCAGGAAGACTAACTCCCTGCCAAACGTCGTAACGGCATCTGTTAGCACCCGGTGCATCACAGCCTGTAAAAACAGATAACTCATGGGATGCAACCTAAAAGGTTTACAAGGTTGACTTAACCAAGCTTCTAACGAAATTTTTAAAAAAAACGAAAATGAGCTTAAAAAGCTACATGAAGCAAAAATTTCTCAAATTTTTGGTGGCAATGCAACAAAACTTTTGAAGACGACAAGAGCTTTTCCAGCTTAATCAGAAACAAGAAGAAAACATCGTCGACAGCTAAAATATTCGATCATGGTGTTAATCGTCTCCCTAGACAATAGCCTCTAGAAGAAACTACTACAGGTATCAGGCATAACCGTTTTCTGTCAGCCCAAACTTCTAGATTACCTCTTGGAAATCTAAAAATTCGGTTAGGAATCTTCCTTCACTGCGCTTAGCCTCTCTTGACAAGGTTCTCATCTCGGTATCAGATTTTGATCATTTCTTTGTGAAACGACTGTCTTACTCTGCTCTCATCTCCTGTAAATGATCAGCCTTTAGTTCTCCTGCAGAACTTCAATTTCCTATCAATCCGATAGTATACCGAAAAAACTCAACATACGCCTATGAGTCCATGCAAAAAAATTTTTAAAAAAAATTAGTGACTCAAAGGTAACGTTTAAACGGCTCTGAAAAAAAAGAAAATACCCTCAGTTTGTCAATTCAGAAGAAGATCTAAACCAAAATAATCCAAGTCTTAGACTTACAGGATAAACCAAAATCAATTTACTCTTAATTGCACCCAACATATACCACTAAGGTAATAGAAATACACCCTCTCGGGTAACAAACTTTGAAATTGCTCTTAAAAATTTTGACTCTACATCACACTACACGAGCTACATCTTGCGCTTGTCCTAACTCAAGATCACCTTGGATTGCCTCTAATCAAAATTTCGCTTCCAAGTGTCAAGAACTGGATATTATTTTGGGGTCATAAGCAAATCAAATCCCGCGACCACCGACATACCAGTCTTATGATATATCCTGAGTGTGACTCTTTCGCAAGCTCGCAACAGCTGAGTCGATGCTAAACATCAACTACAATCAACCTAAGTTTGGATATGATCAGTACCCAAAACCTTAGCATTAAACAACAAAAGTAAGCTATTCTCTGCTCAACTTTTATAACAGTCAAAAAAAACGAGGTCGTCACCTCTACAGAGCAACATCAAAAAAATTTAAGCAATTAAGATAATGTAAATATAAATTATTCTTCTTCTGACAAACTTTCACTAGGGTTAGGTCCGTTGAATGGTTTTAAGTCTTTAATATGCCATCGTCCTATTTTAGTCCCATCTAAATTAACTAAACCATAAACTAAATCTGAAATCTTTTCTCTAATCACGCAATGCACATACTTAGGTACCAACTTAGATGTGAATTTATCTGCTGCACTGGAAAGAATTTTATTTTTTCGCCAAACGTGATCACCTATATTAAAGGCAAAATCCCTTTTCCTAAGATTGTAAGACTTACTGTTCCGTTCATAAGCCTTATGTATCCTACTACGCACGTCGGTGAAAATATCTTTTAAACCCTTTAAATTTTCGGCGTACTCACCCCTGTTACCCGGAATTATTCCGCTGTCAACATTGACATCCAAATCTAAATTTTTATAATACGATCCAGATAGAGGTACCTGTCTGCCGTAAACTAAGAAAGACGGTGTAAACCCGGTTACTTCGTGTCTTGCGGTGTACACGGGATTAAAACGGATGTTAAAACTATATGTCTCACTTAAGCTCTTAAGACACTCAGAAGTAAATTGAGTACCGTTATCGCATATCGAAAGCGATGAAACTCCGTGGATTAGAAAAATATCGTTTTCTAAAATTTTCAAAAAGCATTCGGCTTTAGAGCTTTTCAAAGGAAATAACACGGTATACTTTGTTAACCAGCAAGAAACCACGAGAAGCCATTTATTTCCCTTTTTTGAACGTGGGAATGGGCCTACTAGATCAGCTGCTATGACTTGAAAAGGGTAATTAACCGTTTTCTCTTTTCCCATCAGTCCCATAGGTAGTGCACTTGGAGATTTCTGCGCTCCACATACTTCACAAGTCCTCACAAACTTTAAGATAACAAAACGCATTTTTGGCCAAATTAAATTAAATGTATGTTGTCTCAGCCTAATCGCCCAACGTGCTAGTTTGCCACTAGGGTTTTTAATAGAATTAAGCCACAATAAACTATAGTGATCTGTTATGACCGTGAAAGGAACACCTTCTATGTAAGGTCGAAACTTTTCGATGTTAAAGAGTACTGCTAAACATTCTTTTTCAACAACCGAATAGTTACGTTCAGCCTTTGACAAAGTTCTACTGGCATACGCTATCACTCTTTCCTCACCATTGATTTTCTGTGTTAGGACGCCCCCTAAACCGGTATTAGAAGCATCACTAGAAATATAAAACTGTTGGGAAAAATCTGGTTGGGATAAAATTGGAGCTGAAACCAATAGCTCTTTAATCTTTATAAAAGATCTTTCTGCTGCGTTTGTCCAATCTATCGATTGTCCTTTTTTTCGTCCTTTCAAAAGATCATTAATAGGCGACAACAAGGTAGAAAAATTCTCAATAAAACGTCTGTACCATGAACACATTCCTACGAAACGCTTAACTTCCGTAGTATTAGTAGGTCTCGCATAATTAACCATGCTTGCTACGTTATCCGGATCGGTACGCAAGGAATTTGAGCCTACAATATAGCCTAAAAACTTTAGAGAAGTTTTGAAAAAATCACATTTGCTCAAATTTATCGTCAGTCCGGCCTCTTTCAATTTATCTTTTACTTCTTTAAGTAAGCGAATATGCGATTCGAAGTCTTCCGATGTTACTAAAATATCATCGAGATAGGTAAAAAGATGTGGCTCATATTTCGGACCAAATATAGCGTCCACTAAACGTTGCTGAGTTTGAGCAGCGTTCTTTATACCAAACGGCATAGTGACGAACTGAAATAGACCTCGGCCTACTACTGCAAAAGCGGTCTTTTCCTTAGAGGATTTGTCTAAAGGAATTTGCCAGAAAGCCTTTCTAAGGTCTATCGAAGATACATACTTAGCATTCCTGAGTGATGTCAAAATTCTGTCGATGTTCGGTAATGGGTAGTTATCAAATTTGCTGACCTCGTTGAGCTTTCTTCCGTCAAAGCACAGACGATACTGTCCATCGGCCTTTTTCACCAATAAGATTGGAGAACACCAGGGACTGTTTGATTCTTCAATCACTCCGAGTTTCAACATTTCATCTAACTCTTTATTTAATACTTTTGACATATAAGGAGACATGGCGAAGGGCCTTGTCTTTACAGGACTGGCATCAGCCGTATCTATAGACATCTTGATTTTATTCGTTCGGCCTAACCTATCTTTACTACTTATTTCATTGAAAGAGCTTATTACTTTTTCTGCTTTTAAGCGTTCCGTCCGCGAGAGATCATCTAGGGTACATAGACGCGAGAAAAGGTTTTCAAAAGAACTTTCTGAATAACAATCTTTAAAACTTGTTTGAGAATTGTCTTCTAGGGACTGTGGATACCACGAATTATTTTTAAAATTTACTAAAATTCCGAATTTTTGTGCAAAATCACATCCTAAAACCAAAGTATGTGATAGAGAAGGTACTACTAGAGCAGAGATTACTAAACAATGACCATTGCAGACTAGCGGCAACTCAACCGTACCTAAAACTTTTAGACGGCTGCCATCTGCAGTGGTAACACTTCTATTTTTGACGTGGCATATTTTTATACTTAAACGACTTAAAATTTTAATACCATTCTGACCTATAACGGAGGCATTTGCACCAGAGTCAAATAAAGCCGAAAAATGGACACCTAATAGATCTATCTTTATATGCAGTCTATTATCTAAATATTTATGCACGAATAAAGGGGACATGTGACCATTTGGAGAAGCAGGAGTTTTAACTTGAGGAGAATTTTTATTAGACAAAAAAATCAGAAACTTTTTGTAACTATTTAGTCCAATCTGATCTATTGGAATATTTCTTTACTTAAGATCCTCGTTAGAATCTTTCTTTTATCCGCGACCGGACGTACTGAGAAAGTACGACGGATTTTCAGTTCATAGTCTAATTCATTTTCCAGTAGGTGATTGACTTTAAAATTGAAGGCTTCCATGATAAATGAATACAATTTAAAAGAATTGTTTAAAAAATCGTAAAAATATTTCTCCTGTGCTCCCAATAGTCAAAATAAAAAATATATAAAGGCAGTTAAAATATGTAAACTTCTTTACCAATCATTTAAAAAAACTTCAACAATTTCAAAAAAAATTTCTAAGTATCGCCTTGTATTAATATTCTTTTACCAAATATGTTAAGAATTTTCAACAAAAAAATCTCCAGATATCGTTTTCGTATGAGCAAAGTATTTATAATATTCATGCAAAACATCGGTGAGAAAAAAACGTATAGTTTTTTGTTCGGTTAACCGCAAAATAAACAGTGTAAGATTTAAAGTAGACCAGCACATCCGCTAATCTGAACTATAAAGGTAGCTTTTAAGGAAAAAGCAGGGATCACTTATCTTAGAGTCAACAACAAAATTCAAATATCTATATCAGATAAATTGAAATAAAAAAATTCTACAAATTTCCTGCTTTTGTCTTACTGCTATAGTGTAGTTTCGTTTAATAAATATTATGAAATAAAAATATCTGCAAAGTTAGAGCTTTTATTTTGTTCCGAAAGCTAGTACACTGAACCCTTTTTTTAAAAAATAAAATTCCAAAAGCCCCGCGTTGACAGCGCTATTTTGTAGCGTATGAAAAGGTGTTTAATTGCGCCCCACGTACACTGCGTCATTTTGTACCGTTTGAATATTGGACGCCCCAAGCTTGAGCACAATTTTCTTGCAGCCCCGCTTTAATTTCTGATAATGAATTGAGTGAAACCTGATTTTAAAGGAACTAAAGAAATTAAAGAAACACTAGCTCAGTTTTCTTTGGTAGAGAGATATGGGTAAGAGATATTTGTCTTACGTCTTTTTGGAATTATTTTCTATTTTTTTAAAAGGCTTTAGCTGTACCAAATTTTTGGGCACCATCCATTTTAAAATAGAAAGGATCTAACTTCAGCTAATAAAATGGAAAAATGCTGAAGGGTTTTATGGGTATTACAAAAAAGAATTAGTCTAGTACAACTTATCCTGAAAAGAAGAATAAGTATTCAGTGAGACACTAGCTTTAATCAACTAAAAGAAAATTTATTCACGTTTTTAAAATAAAAAGTTCTAACCTTACAGTTTTACCAAAAAATTCTAGCCTATCTAGTAGTTGTTACATTTAAATTTTAAACTATTATAACCCCCGAAGACGAAAAGTCGTGCTTTACACTTCACTTTTTAGTCTGTTTTAAATTGTAGTTAAGGCACTACTCCGGGATAAGTCTATTGAAGGAAGTTTTGTTGACTTACTGTTCTTATTCCTGTTTTGATGGACTACGCCCGATTTCACACTTTTCTTAGCAAACATTTAGAAAGCCCACTACGGCTTTTAGTTACGACACTGGTGCTTTTACTTAGCGGCTCTGATGAAAATTAGCCTACTTCGGCTAGATGGAAAATAGCCTCTCGGCTAGACGGTACTGCCTGGCTGCGGCTAGATGGAAAACAGCCCGGCAGCGGCTTGATGGTACTGCCTGGTTGCGGCTAGATGGGAAAACAACCTTATATCGAGCTCTGAGGAGCCTTAAATAAACCGTCCGACTTTTGCCTGCAATATCGCGACGCCGGAACCAAAGCAGCGGATACACACTTTTCACCAATCGCGGCCTGGCAGTAGGTTCGGTCCGGAACCCGCACAACACAGTATGTACCGAACGTCCTGGAACTTCTGTTTAATATACCGTTCGATACAAAAAATGAAAATAAGTACAATTTGAAATGGAAAAATCAGTAACATTACATGGTCTTAAAATCTAGGAAAAAATGAATGTTACAAATATATATATATATATATATATATATATATATATATATATATTATATATATATATATATATGTATATATGTATATATATATATATATATATATATATATATATATGTATATATGTATATATATATATATATATATATATATATATATATATATATATATATATATATATATATATATATATATATATATATATATATATATATATATATATATATATATATATATATATATATATATATATATATATATATATATATATATATATATATATATATATATATATATATATATATATATATATATATATATATATATATATATATATATATATATATATATATATATATATATATATATATATATATATATATATATATATATAATATGATTTAATCATTCACAGATGCCAATATATGCAAGAGCAAAACTGACTGACACTCCTTCCTCGGAGAAGCCAATATATATTTTTGGGAATATCGAAATAAAAAAAATTGTCACAATTTGGGAATAATTATTTTTATATCCTTCTAATTTGCCACAAAATATAGAAAATAGAATTTTGTTCTCGGTCTGTAGTCATTGATTAACCTTAAAAATAAGTTTAAGGAAAGATTTAAAGGTTTTAATAAAATTTCTTGTTTTCATTAGGTAAAATGCTACTAGAAGACCAAAAATAAAATTCAGTAAATATCGAGTAATCGGTACTTTCGTAACCATTTTGTAAATCAAATCAATGGAATGTGTTGCTTGACATAAAAGCCAAAATAGAATAAATATTTTGGTATTGGTTTTAGCGTTCCCAGTATTATCGTTAAGTAGTTTCAAGATTTTAATACCAGAACAAATTTTATCTCCTTTCAAACAAAGCTTTGCTGAAATTAAAATATTAATACACAATGTGCTAATCTCGTGTATCACATATAGTACATAAATGTGGCCGTAACCATTGAGAAGTTATAATAAACGTTTGAATAAAAGTTAGAATGTATAACATCTAAGCAATATTCGACTGCTTAAATTATTAAAAATAACACATACAATGTTTTTAGCATCATGGATTTACAATACTGTGCCGGATATATGGTATTGCCCTAATTATTGAAAAAATATTAATTAAATTGAAATTCATCGTGTACGCCAACGAACGAATAGCTTTGTAGTAAATACCGGTAACAAGAACATATATTTACTTAATAGTCATTCGTTATTCGTTATAGTGACAGTTGAACACAACTAAAGTCTATTAAAAGTTTATTTAGAATATTGTTGTTGTAAATATTTTACCTGGCTATTATAGAGAATAAAATTAATTTATTTTATTTTAACCCATGGTAGTACAGGTAAATTTAAATAAATGTTACGTCGAGATCAATATTTGTAATGGCTAAATGAATAAACTTAACCAAACAGAATAACTAAAAAAGAAGCATTGTAAACCTTAAATTATATATTGGGATGTCTTGACACTTCAGCTTCCTCTTTATTTTTTTAACTCTTTCAAAGAATAGAACACAAGCAATCGTGAAACAAAAGTAGTGAAGCCAGACCAATTTTTATTTGACAAGAAGGAAAGTCAAAATGCAGGTTCTGTTTCGAACATCCTATAAATAAGAATTGTAATTTAACCCGGATTTTCTATAGACTTACACTCTCTTAATTTCTTAGGATTTTCACGTAGGCCTAACGAAGTTGAGTTGGACAAAAGATCTGCTTTATATGCCTTTTTGTCAAAATTAGTATTAATAATAGCGGTTCT
Organism: Pachyrhynchus sulphureomaculatus; assembly: GCA_019049505.1. NCBI lineage: Eukaryota > Metazoa > Arthropoda > Insecta > Coleoptera > Curculionidae > Pachyrhynchus > Pachyrhynchus sulphureomaculatus. Next base: position 34,759,058 of record CM032452.1, read on the forward strand.
AGTCTAGAAAAAAAATTGGCGACTTTGTAATTTTTTTATTAATGCACTATGATAAACCGTGTAGAACATCAATAAAACATCATACGTAGCGGAATTTCTCGAGTACGGTTTCCAGCTCGATAGTATTTCAACAGGCTATGTTAAGCCCTTTGATTGAATCAACTTTCCTCTATTGTTAGCGGAATCGGAAAATATCACTATTAAGAGGATAGCGGTGATGGCCACTCCGGTAGACAAAACTTACAAGTTAATTTTTTTTTTAAATGGCATATCAGAACAGTCTTTATAGGTGAGTAAATCCGAATAAAAAGAGTATTTAGAGCAGTCAGAAACCGAAAAAAACATTTTGACAAGCACACCAGTTTAGCAGTATTTTTCCGTCTGGAATGTTTGGAACATGATGTCAGGGTGATGTAAGCCAAAATTGAGGGTATCGAAAAAGCACAGAAATTTTTATATGCTAATCTAGTCAAAAATTTTATCAGGGGAGCAACATAACTATTCCCTAAAATAATTTAGTCTTTTTAGTGTTCCGTACGTGTTCCGTACGTGTTCCGTACGGGATTACTTCGATGTCTGTCTGTCTGTCACACCCGATTTTCTCCGAGACTATTTTATATAGAAAGATGAAATTTGGAACAAATATAGGAATTGAAGGGGTTAGTTTTGGGGGTGTAAAAAAAAATTACCGAACTTTGTTGGATACTCATTTATGGTGTATTTTACGAAGTCCATGATCATTTTATACCTTTGTAATAATTTTTTTTATTTTAAAATCAATCAGTGTACGGAACACTAATTGCGCAAGTCCGATTTGCACTTGACCGGTTTTTAATATTTACATACTTAAGAATGTTAAGTAATCAATTGAAAAAAAATTATTCCATGATGCGGTTAAAAAGGGGGCCAAGTTTGAATAATCGAAATTAGAGCTTTTTAGCCTATTTTTAATAATTTTACTTTGTCTAGCCCTTTTATTCAATGTATATCTTGTAAGGGATAACTTTTTTTTGTCTATTACAAATTTTTAAAATTAAAAAAAATTACGTTCCAAAACCAACTTTATACTAACAAAAAACACTCAGTTTAAATAACATATTTAAAACTCTTAGTTTAATAATAATTATTTTTTGTTTGGAAATATTATTAAAACAAGGTTTTTGAGAATTTCAGAATGTTAAGTTTGAAAAAAATATATCACAACTTTTTTTCTTAAATTTTAAAAAAATTGTAATACACAAAGAAACAAGTTGTAAATCGAATAAAAGTGTTAGTTAGAACAAAGTTATTAAAAATAGGCTGAAAAGCTCTAATTTCGAATATTGAAATATTCAAATTTCGCGTCCTTTTTAACAGCATTATGGAATAAATCTTTTCATTTGATTACTTAATATTCTTAAGTATTTAAATATTAAAAACCGATCAAGTACAAGTCGAACTTGCGCACTTAGTGGTCCGTACAGTTACTGCTTTTAAAATAAAAAGAATTGTTACGGAGGTATAAAATGATCAGTAATTTCATAAAACACACCCTTAATGAGTTTTCAACAAAGTCTGTTTTAACTCTTTGTTGAAACCTGATAACCTTGAATTTTTTTTTTATACCAGATTAAAGATAACGCCCTCACGATTATTTTCGTTCAATCTACACTTTATGAAGAATATTCCTGAATTTTTTGAAAATGTTTTGATCAGTACTTCTCGAGATAAGGGGGCTGCACAGCGATTTTTCAAGGTTTTTTTAAAAATATTACGAAGAAAAATTTGAGAGGATATTACTTTATATATACATTTGAACCCATATTTTCACAAGCTGTCATTTGATACCCCACTCGATGAACTGGTAACATTATTTTTACACCCCCCAAAACTAACCCCTTAAGACAATTATCAAACGTAATGTACTCGTGATAATTTTTGCTCAATCTACACCCTACGAAGACTATTCCAGAATTTTTTCAAAATTTTTCGATCAGTACTCTTCGAGATAAGGTGGGTGGACAGGGGTATTTTTTCCATTTTTTAAAATAATAGAAACAAAAGTATGCGCAAGTATTACATCATATATATTTTTGAACTCGTGTTTTCACAAGTTTTCATTTGACACTCCACTTGTTGACCTGGAAATTTTTTTTTTCACTTCCGATTTCATCTCCCAAAACCAACCCAAAGTTTAACTTTTAAAACTACACGGCTCTGATGAGGCCATCAGTTCCTATATTAGAGTAAAATTTCAACTTTCTATGTCAAATAGTTTACGAGAAAATCGGGTGTGACAGACGCACAGACACCAAAGTGATCTTATAAGAGTTCTGTACGGAACAGTAAAATCATTTTAGGATATGGTTACACTGTTTTCCTGATTAAAAAAAACAAAAATATTGATTTATTAAATATATTTGACCTTTGCTTTACGAGCATTAACATATAAAAATATCTGTGCTTTTTTGATACCCTCAGTTTGGGCTGGCGTCACCCTGGCATCATGTTCCAAATATTTCAGGCTTTCGAAAAAATCTGCTAAACTAATGTACTGGTGAAAATTTTTTTTTCGTTTTCTGACTGCTCTAAATACTACTATTTTTTTTTCGAATTTACTTATGTAGTCAGAAGGCAATAGTTCGTACCTTAATGGTACAAAGTTCTCTATGCATACCTTCTGTTAAAGTTTCAAAATGCATGTCTATGACTTAAATGCAACTAAAGATAAATGTATTATATTTGACTAATAGCTGTGATTGCTTCCCCATATGAATAGCATTACTGGACAGGCAAAATTTGTTATATTACATTGGCCTTTGTTCTTGCTTGGAGTGTGAATTAGTTGTAGGGTCTCCTCATGATTCATCACATATAAATGCTACTGGAAGAGTCTGTTATTCGGTTAATAGTTATTGATTATTAGTCAGCTCCAAACGCTATTACTATTATACATAATTGACTAAGAAAAACCTGAATATACATATTGGGCCTTAAGATATATACATGTCAGGGACTTAGCTAACTTAGTCTAGGTAAGTTATGTCGAGAGAGTTAAGATAGGTAAGCTTAAGATATTTCATGAACATAAACTCAAGGTTAAACTTAAAAAAAATAATTAAGGCTAACTTAACCTAATCCAGGGGTAGAGGGTCCGAGCATCGTAGAAGACGCGTCGGCCTTGGCGTGGAGGGGGTGGTAAGCGTGACTGTGGGATTGAGGTGGTGAGTGGCTTTGTTCAGGAATTTGAGCTGAACGTTGGTCATGAATTCCAGGCTTGTTGGGATCTGAAGGTCTCGGTGAAGCTGGCTGTTACTCAGGCGGAACTAATGGCATAGGCGAGGCCAATAGTTCCGGTTAAGTAACCACCAGAGGGGACTATAAGGAATAAGCCCTTTGTCTCCTATCAGATACATTTTTAATTAATCTTAGAATATCTAATGTTACAGTATGATCAGCTTCAAGGGCATGTTCGACAATGCTAGGCTTTTCTGTTTTACTGTATTTTAAATGTACTAAATATTCTTTAAATCCTGTTTTAATTAACCTTTTAGTTTGCCCAGCATCATTATAACTAATTTCACTTTTCTCACAATTAGGAATCTTATCTTTGGGATTTCCTAAGATATTCCTCAGATTGTCTGATGGCTTATAGATTAAAGTGAGGCCTACCTTATTAAATATCTTATTAAGTCCCCTGCTATATTTCGGATTATATGGTATGGAGACATACTTGGTCTTATTTTCTTCGCGTGTAATATATATATATATATATATATATATATATATATATATATATATACATAACCATATATATATATATATATATATATATATATATATATATATATACATATATACATATATATATATATATATATATATATATATATATATATATATATATATATATATATATATATATATATGTATATGGTATTTCAGAATTCCACCTTTTTATACGCGAAGTGTTTGGTGTAGTGGTGATCTTATTGCAAAAGTTTACACATATACCTATAGAGGATCCTTGGAAGGATTATGCAGAAAAATTTCACACATATGTATATTTAATCATTATCTTCTTCTTTATTCGAAAATCACAAGTATTCGTACTTAATTATCAATCTAAAATTCTCAAAAAGTACTTACCTAAATTGTTTTTTTTAGGAACACCTCACTTTTAATATTTTATTTGATATATTTTGAATCAAATTACTCAAAAATAAAAGTAGAAGCAATGTACTAATGCATAAATTTACCCTAATGTTTAAATTAAATCATCTCATATAAGCAAACATGCAATTTTTTTCAGTATACCATATGTGCAGATGCCTAAATTTGCATTTATTTCTATTATTTAAATTAAAAAAAAGTAATATATTTAGTATTGTTTTTAAACATTTGATTGCAAAATTTGACACATATCTTTTAAAACTCTAAATATAATTAAGTTAAATAATAATTTAAATATCTGCATCAGCCGGACCGATTGGTCCAGTGGGTTAAGGGGCCTGCTGGAGGTCAGCGCAGCGGTTCGATTCCGGCTGGGTGTTTGTGGTTTATCCGGTGTATGTATGTGTAAATTTGTGTGTATGAAAAATAAAGTGAGAAAGCTGGTTAATTGGTATACACCAACGCCATAAAACACAATAATATAATATATATATATATATATATATATATATATATATATATATATATATATATATATATATATATATATATATATATATATATATATATATATATATATATATATATATATATATATATATATATATATATATATATATATATATATATATATATATATATATATATATATATATATATATATATATATATATATATATATATATATATATATATATATATATATCTGCATCGTATTGTTTACAATAAAAATTCACATTCTATTGCAGAAAAAAGTTTTCACACCTTTGTTGTATACTAAAAACTTTTTGCTCCTATTGTGAGTTTTTACCTGATTGTGTTATCGGTAAGTTTTCTGGTTTTTGAACAAAGAAAAAAATTTTGGAATTTTGTATTTTAATTCATTTTTATTCATGATTCTAAGGAAAAAAAGCGGGAGAACAATGTTAACTTTTACAGATGTCAAGATCCTGGACCGTATGTTGTTTATATTGAGGCTCCGAAATCTTCTGGGAATGATCTCAAAATAGCTGAAGATATCTGCAACCTTAATTTAAAGGATGTCAAGAAAATAAATATAAAGGGAAAAACGGAGTTAATATTGAGTTCAAAGATTACATTTCAGCCAATAATTTGGTTAAAAATTGTGAACTGTCCAACAAGGGTTACAAAATATACATTCTTTTCAACTTCATAACGTGTAAGTGCGTGGTCAGGGGGGGTTATAAAAGCTTTCCGGACAAAGAATTTCTGGAAGCCTATGAGGCTTCGGTAAATATTCTAAATATTACCCTATTATACCGCAAGATTTTAAATAACGATCAAGAAAAACCTACGTGCGAACCCACAAACTTAATTCTTATAACATTTGAAGGCATCTGTTTACCCAAAGTGGTTAGGATTTATAAAGTTGAGAAACCAGTCATTTCCTATGTGGTGCCTGTTACTCAATGCTTTAAATGTTTACGTTTTGGACATATCAAAAAAGTATGTAAAGGGAAACCAAAATCCTTTAATTGTGGAGAATATGAAAATCATGAAATAGAAAAAGTTCTAACTTTCAACAAAATCATTTTTTCTTACGGTTCGACCATTCTTACGGTATGAAATGCCATTGTGGCAACCGAATTGCCATTGTGGCAATTCGGATCATAGATCGAACAATAGAATCTGTTCAGGGCACGAGAGATAAAAAGAAATCGAAAGACTAATGGTGTTTGAAAATCTTACATATTTTGACGCGAATGCCCTTTATCCAAAAAATAATGAATCTAAAGATAATAGCTCAGTTTTACATCCGGCGGAATTTCCGCCACTAAAATCCAATTACAGATTTTTGGAAGACCTAAATGAGAACAATGGCAGGATTTTTGCCACTCAAAGAATAAGTATTGAATACAGTTTCAACTCGAGAAGATTGTGTAAACAAGTCCTCAACGAACTTAAAAAAAAAGAATGAGAAAAAGTTATGACAGAGGAACACATGAACAATTCTTATTTAATCCCCATGGTAGATCCTTTTACAATATGACAGCCACGCCAGGTCCTACTAATAGGGTCTCAGAAACAGAATATAACAATGAGCCTAGTAATAACTCTCCCTATAATATTAATTTCAAAATGCCTTTCAGTGCCCATCAAACAGACAATTTCCAAAATATTTTCAACAATTTATCATCATTTTAAGAGCTTAAAATTAAAAATATAGTTTATAGATCTATAAGTAAAAGCCCAGTTGATATTTCTTCGAAAAAATTATTTTAACAATAATCACAATAATAATTCCATTAAAAAAAATGAAGATTTGACAGCGGAACATTCGAAGTTTTTACGCCATCAAAGGCAATATTGTTAATTTAATCAACGATAAACACCCGGACATTATCCTTCTAAACAAAACTTGGTTTTAAAAGCAGATCAAAAAATTTAACTTAAATCCTACAAAAGTATTAGATTAGACAGAGACGACGGATTTGGAGGGATAACAACTTTCACAAAAAATTACATACCCTTCACTATTATTAAAAAAGAACTCTCAGGTAACAACTTACAATTCATCATTGTGAAAATAAGTAATTTAAATATCGTCAACAAGTAGTCGCCATCACAAAACACCCTAAGTAACGAAGTTTTAAATTACATTTTTAGTCACCTACAGGGTAACACTATTCTCATGGGCGACTTAAATGTGTTACATAGAACTTGGAATGGTAACTATAACAATACGAGTGGCAAAAATTTAACTGAATTTCTTAATGAAAATGAAATAGTTCTTATCAGAGAGGGTATCCCCACTTCATTCGTCGGCGAACCTGTTAGACATCACTTTAGCGGATGCCGAGATTAGCCTAAGTTGTGAATGGTCTGTGTTGCAAGATTGTGGTAGCAGTGACCACTTTCCGACCTTATGTAACATAAACGGTTTTAGTGACGAAATATTCCATATAATACATATAAAGTTAGCAATTTCTCCAAAGCTGACTGGACTCTACCTAAGGATATATTGATAATCGAAGGAAGCAGAATTGAAGGCGAGAATGCTTTCGAAGAAATGGTCAATACTTTAGGAGGTGCGACGGAGAAAGCCATTCCGTTGACCAATATATATTCGTTAAAAAAAATTGGAAATCCTTGGTGGGATGACGCTTGTCAAATGTACATCAATAAAAGAAAACTAGCTCTAGACGAATTCAAGATCAACCTGACTCTACAAAATTACATATCACCTAAAAAAAAAATTAATTAAAAAAAATTAAAAAAAAAAAACCAAAAGGTTCTTCAAAAAAAAAAAAAGAAAAATAAATACGAAATCCTTGGTGGGATGACGCTTGTCAAATGTACATCAATAAAAGAAAACTAGCTCTAGACGAATTCAAGATCAACCTGACTCTACAAAATTACATATCACCTAAAAAATAAATTAATTAAAAAAAAATTTAAAAAAAAACCAAAAGGTTCTTCAAAAAAAAAGAAAAATAAATACGTTCAGTCAGCCATTAATAATAATAATCCAGAATTCAATATGATATTCTAATCTGACGAAGAAATTAAAAAAATTTCCGTGATAGAATTGATTAATAGTATTCACAATAAAAAGTCCTTTTCTCCTGGTATGGATGATATCACCTATACCATAATAAATGTTATGCCGGAAAAAATGAAAAATATTCTTTTGACGAAATATAATGAAAGAATTATAAGACAGTCTATTCCGGATGAATGGAGAATTTACAACGTTCTTTGCTTTCCTAAACTCAATAAAGATACCAACTTGGCTGGTAGTTATAGATCAATTATTTTGTCTTCTTGCCTTTTAAAAACATTAGAAATTATAATCAAAAATACAATAGTTCTTTGAAAATAAAGGTTTACGTTCGTGGTATCTGGTAGGTTTTAGAAAGGGATAGAGGACACAGAATGCCATAACCCTAGTAACTTCTTCCATTACATTACCTTTTGCACAAAAACAATCAGTGTTAGGGATATCACTGGATCTTAAATCAGCATATGATAATGTGAACATATAAACTTTATATAATAAAATGATAAACCTGGGTATTCCTTAATATATAAAAACACGATTTACAACATTTTACAACATAGAAATCTTTACTCCAGAAACCTGGAAGGTGAATTTTTAGGACCGTTCATAGCTTCCTCGGGTCTTCTGCAAGGCAATTAGTACAGTTCTTTTCAAGATTTACATTAGATACATCTTCTTGCCGAGTCCACCTTATATAGAACTTATTGAATACGCTGACGATTTAATTTATGCTAGTGAAAGTATATAATATGGAGGACACTAATAAAATAGCTACTTGTTGGATTGAAAAAATTACAAAACATTTGGAATTTATCAATCTACCCCTATCTATAAAAATAAACCTGTATTCCTACGATGAAAATTAACAATATCAATTGTCAGCCCAAGAAAGAAATTAAATATCTGGGAATCATAATACAACACAATTTAAAGTGGAATAGTTATATTGAACATATCATCAAGGAAGTCTGAAAAGGAATTAATATAATTGAAGTCCTTTGTAAGGTCGTTGGGGAGCTGATCCAAAAAGAATTGTTAAGAGCGGCCAAAGGCCTAGTGCAATCTCACTTAGATTAGGGTCCATATTCATTAAACCGAATACCAAGAACAATCTAAAAAAATTAGACTAAATCCGATATCAATATCTTAGGATAGCTTTAGGATGCATGCGATCTATCTTCACCAATATACTTTTGGAAGAATCTGAAGAATGGGACCTAGAACATAGGAGACAATTTTTGAAAGCAAAATTCCTAACGAACATTATTTGAATTTATAAACATCCTTTATATGAAATTATTTGTAAAATTCACAATTTAGTAAAAAAGGGCTATTGGTCCAAAGACTTAATCATTTTACTCCGTATATTAACAGCATTCACATATCGTATAATTATCCCACATTTTAAATTGGCTGTGACTATCAGATGAACTGCCTAATGTCTTCAAGAGAGAGGTAGATTGTAAGGCTAAATTTTTAAGTTTTCTAGAAAAATATGATTCTTCCTTCATGAGAATCTATTCAGACGACTCAAAAAAATTTCTTAGAGTAGGTTCAGAATACATATACCGGAATTAAATTTCAATATTTCTTCGAGATTGCCCTGACAACTATTCATTTGTACTGCGCAGATTGTCGCCATTAAAGAGGCAATCTCTATTAATATTAGAAGAAACTTCAAAAAAGCTTTAATTTTAACTGATTCCAACTGAATAAAAATTAAATTAACGCTAAATCAGACCACCTGATACTATACACTAAAAGACTGCTACTTATGGCTAAAGAATCGGGTCTTGACATCAGACTCATTTGGGTCCCAGTACCAGTACCAAATTAGGGGCAATGAACGAGCCGATACTTTAGCTAAAATTGATAGAGATCTAAACTGTCCCTTACAAATTTAATATAATCCTAGGGAAGTTATCTATGATATAAAAATAGAATATCTCGGGACTTTGTCAAAAAATTCAGAAGGATTTTCCAGTTTAAAGGGAGGGGTTACTTACAAATTAATAATTCACTATCGGATAACAATTGGTTTAATGAATTTGAATACGTTAACAGAAGGCATATCACTTCCATAATTAGAATGCGGAGAGGGCACAATTTGTCAAAAGTACATTTGTTTAAAATTGAAATTGCAAAATCGCCTAATTGTCAATATAGTCAGATACACGATCTCAACTACATATTTTTGGAATGCATTAATAACAAGATATCAGGATTGGACATTTATTTGGAATTCCTGTGAATAGGTTTCAAGTTAGCTTCTCCTGCAGCATCGGAGGGTGGATTGAGTAGCCTGACGGTGCTCTTGCCGGTCCCAAGCCCGGACAAAGGAGGAGGATTTGTGGGTAAGGCTAGCAACCTACCCACAGTAAAAACAACACAGGGCTCACAGAACTAATGTAAAGCCTCGGAACAGGATGGATAATAGATTGACGAAAACGACAAGAAAACGGTGACTGAATAACAATAAAAAAGGATAATAGCAAATTGGAACATAAAAAACTAAATAATAAATATCAGAAAATTGAAACGGAATTAAAAGATAGAAATATGCCCATTACAGGAAACAAGAAAGAAGGGCCAAGGGCAAGTGTGGCTCGGCGAATGCCGTTTAATATATAGCGGGGTCGAAAGAAATAACAGAGGAAAAGAGGGTGTAGCACTGATGATCCACAGAAAGCTAACTCGGAACATCCAAAAATGTAAATACATAGAATCAAAAAATTAACATCATTGAAATATACAGTCCAGAAAACTGCAAACCGGAAAACGAGAGAACAAAATTCTACGAAAAACTGCAAGAGACAATTGATGCAGTCTCAAAAAAAGAAGTAATTATCATAATGGGGGACTTTAATGCACGAGTAGGGAAGATAATAGTACCGGGAGTGAAACAGAGGTTCAATGAAAATGTGACGAATGAGAATGGCGAATTTTTGATGAACTTCTCCGCACAAAATGAGTTCCTAATAAATAATACCTTCTTTAAACATAAAGAACATAAATATACATTTCAAAATATGAGAGGAGATAGATCAATCATAGGTTATATTCTAACAAATAGAGAAATAGATTATACACAAATATTAGACATAAGATGTTTATATTCTGCAGATGTAGGAAGTGATCACAGTTTTGTATTGGGAAAAATCAGAATGATAATAAAGAGACCTCAAAAAACAAGCATAACAGTTTACTAAACAAAGACAAAGGTAGAAAGCCTACAAGACGAATCAATAAGATTGGAGAACGAAATAAATAAAAACCCAGTGGTAGAGGAAGAAAACAGAAGGCATTTGGACAAAGATCAAGGATAACATTATAAACTCAGCAAAGTAAGCACTTGGGGAACGTAAAATAAACAGAATATCAAGAAGAGCGAATAATACACCTTGGTTCTGCGAGGAAGTGAAATTAAAATTCCGAGAAAAAACAAAAGCCTATTTTAATTATAGATCAAAAAAAAAAACAGAGAAATATATGAAGAATATAAGAGTCCGCAATAAAACAAACGCACTAGTGAGAAAAAAGAAAATGGAACACTGGGAAAAATTCTCTAAAGAAATAGAACATGTCTTTTATAGTATGCAAAGGGAGATTTGGAGAATGATACGTGCACAGCAAAACAAAATGGAAGAATTAATAGAAGAAAAAGATCCATGGATAAATTATAAAAAGCAATTTTATAATACAACAAAAAATTTGGCACTTGAAACACCAGAAATAGCAATCAACGAAGCGTCAGAAATAGATGATAAACAGGTAGAAGAAGCTCTCAAAAAATTAAAAAACCGAAAATCAGCTGGTAAGAACGAAATACAAAATGAACTATTAAAGTACGGAGGAGTGAAACTGACTAAAGAATTGCCAAAGCTCATAAACAAAATAATACAGGGATCGCGAATACCAGAAGAATGGGAAACAAGCATAATGATACCAATTTTTAACAAAGGAGAAAAAAACCGATCCGAATAATTATCGAGGAATTAACCTCTTGTCCACGACTTTAAATCTGACGGCAAAAATTGTTACCAATAAAATAACACTTATACAGCTTTCCGAAGATCAACAAGAATTCAGGAGCGGAAGATCCTGTAACGACGCAGTATTTGTAATCAGACAAATTACTGAAAAATCAATTGAACATAACAGACCAGCATTCTTATGCTTTATAGATTTGGTAAAAGTATTTGATAGAGTAGAGCTACAAGACGTAGTGTACACACTTTATGACAAGGATATTCCATTGGATTTAATAAAACTAATTGAGAACATTTACAAAATAAATAAAATAGAAGCGAGAGTAAATTCAGAGCTAACTGAACCCATAGATGTAACAACTGGTATTAGACAAAGAGACTCACTGAGTCCCCTACTGTTTAACATTGTATTAGATGAAATAATTAAACAAGTAAAAAAAAAAAGCTATAAAATGGTCAATAAAGAGATACAAATATTGTGTTACGCAGACGATACTGCCCTAGTTGCTGAGAATGAAGATGACTTGCAGAAATAATTACATCAGTTTAATATAACAGCAAAGAAATTTATTATGAAAATATCAGCTGAAACAATCAAATCAGCAGTTATCTCTAAAGAACCAATTAGGTGCAAGCTGGAAATCGATAATCAGATATTAGAGCAGGTGTTGACAATTATTTAGGAATAAATTATCATATAACAACAACAACATAGAAGAAGAAATAAAAGAACAAATGGTAAAAGCAAATAGAATAGCAGGTTGTCTGAATGACACTATTTGGAAAAATAAATACTTGAGAACAGAAGTAAAATCTCGTATATATAAATCTGTAGTTCGACCAGTTATGACCTACATAGCAGAGACAAGACCAGAAACACGCAAAACTCAGAGATACTTACAAACAAGAGAAATGGAAACCTTAAGAAGAATTGCAGGAAGAACACTTGGACATTAATACGTGGATAAGAAACAGAAAATAAGAATGGAACCAACACATAAATAGAATATCCGAACGACGATTAGTGAAAATAGCTCGAGTTGAATCACCGGTGGGCCGAAGGAGTATAGGACGCCCACGAAAAAGATGGAACTACGATCTGTAGCGCCGATACGTTAAAAAAAAAAACAGGCAGGAATGCCTAATATAAAGAAGGAGAAGAAGAAGAAGAAGGTTTCAAGTTACCTTTAAATATTCAAGATATCATTTCCAGCATTAAAATAAAATCAATTAGATTAATTAATAAATTTCTTAACTACAATAAGATACAGATTTAAAGCATCAATTCACTCTACTACGATTTTTTCGTAAACAAGAGAAAGTGATAGAATTCCTTTCCTACATTCCTATGCTTTATAGATTTGTGTGGGCGTCTTTCTCATGTTTTAACTAACATTCTCCCCACTGTTTAGTTTATTATTAGTAATCACATGGTAACAAACCAGATGGTTGGCTGCTAACTTGATTTGCGCTGGCGAATGGTCCTATGGAACCAAGCCAATAATCCAAACAATAACAACCTTTCCCGTTGTTGTAATCATTTCATTTACCAATGTTAAATCACTGACAGGTAGACTAATAGTACATAATTAAATAGAATAGGTTGACGGTTCAGATCCGATTGGATTTAAATAGAACTTCTTTAAATTTAAATTAAATACATAATGCCATTTAATTAAGTAAAAATAGGGAAAATTATCCTCATAAGAAATTTTGCCTTTTATACACCATATGCAAAATACCCCTAAAAATCATCCCCTTTGATAATAAGGCCTTTTTGGCTACCCTATAAGGTCTTTTTGGCCTGTCGACTACTCAAAACTGTAATAAAATCCTTTTGGTCTGACCCATCTAAGTTTACAAAAAACAAACAAACAAAAAAGACAACTCACACCTGCCCACCCATTAATGCTCTTTTGACCAACAACCTCCGGTCTATCACGCGATTGACGAACACTTCTTTCACCCCGAGTTCCAGAAATCTGCTTCTTCTTACAGACATATAGCGGTCCATGTCCAACCCACACTTCTTCGACACATTGCGTCACCCTCTCTTTCTTTCTCTTTAACAATTGCCGGAGGCCATACCCACTGCCGATGGACATCGACGTTTTTCAAGGTAAAATTACAAAGGACCACAAAAAAAAGTTTTGTAGTTGAAAGGTGAAATACCATACCATATGTTTTTTGGTGTGCTGTAAACGAATCCGAGGTCAGAGTTGACTCATCACCCAAGGATTTTCACATAACCTCAAAAAACCTCGAAACTGACCAAAAATACTTTTACAAATAAATTAAAAATGTAATAGAGCAAATTACACGCATTTTGGGGTACCGAAATCGAATCCAAGGTTAGAATTCACTGATCACATCAGCATTTTGACATAACCTCAAAAAAAACCTCAAAAATGATCAGAATTACGTCTGTAAGTAAATTAAAAAATTAAATGAATAGACTACCATATCTATATGTATTTGGGGTGCTTAAACCGAATATGCCAAAAAAATTGACCTATTAAGTCAAGAATTTGAAATAACCTCAAAAAGTCCAGTGTTTTCATTCACTGGTTACTGGATTAAGGAGAGCCCCCCGCTTCTCGTCCACTGGATGCTTTATTAAAATGATTTTCCTCACACATCACCCTCGCGATGCTGGATAACAGTGCGTCCCCTTGCATCTCACCCCAATGGAGGAACTTTACAACCAGAATTCTAAACCTAACATAACCTAATGCAAGAACTGTACTCCAAAAACTTTAAACCTAACATAGCTTAATGCAAAAAACTTACACCAAGAGCTTTATACTAAGAAATCTAAACCTAACATAGCATAATGCAAGAAACTTACACCAAGAACTCTAAACCTAACATAAGCTAATGCAAGAATCTTACACTAAGAACTTTACACTAAGAATTCTAAACCTAACATAACCTAATAGAAGAAATTTACACTAAAAACGTTAAACTATAACCATAACATAACCTAATGCAAAAAAATCGAGCTGACCACCATATCTATACGTATTTTAGGTCGTTGAAAGAAAATATGTCAAGAATTTTTTTTTTTATGAGTCTAGCACACGTGCTGCAGGCAAGTCCCTAAAGCGCTCCAGGAGCGGTATGTGTCCGGAAAAAGCGATTCACGGTGTTCTTGAATCGTTTACTCCAATTACAATACAAATTACTCCAGTCCTTTCATTCACAGGATGCTGGAATATGGTGAGTTCCACCGTTTTTCATCCTCGGGGTGCTTTATTAAAGTGAGTCCCATCGCCTCTCATCTACGATGTACCTTATTATGGTAATTCCCTTCACCTCTCACCCTCAGGGTACTTTATTTAAGTGGGTACCCTCGCCTCTCATCGTTGGGGTGTTTTATTCAAGTGAGTCCCCTCGCCTCTCACCATCGGGGAATCACTTTAATAAAGCGAGGAGACTTACTTTAATCCAGCAACCTGTGAATGAAAGAACTAGACTTTTTGAGGTTATTTCAAGTTCTTGCCTTAATAGGTCAATTCTTTTGGTATATTCGGTTTCAACATCCCAAAATACTTACAGATATGATGGTCTGTTCATTTAATTTTTTTAATTTACTCACAGTCGTAATTTTGACTATATTTGAATTGTTTTTTGAGGTTATCTCAAAATGCTGACCTGATAGGTGAATTCTGACGTGAATATATATATATATATATATATATATATATATATATATATATATATATATATATATATATATATATATATATATATATATATATATATATATATATATATATATATATATATATATATATATATATATATATATATATATATATATATATATATATATATATATATATATATATATATATATATATATATATATATATATATATATATATATATATATATATATATATATATATATATATATATATATATATATATATATATATATATATATATATATATATATATATATATATATATATATATATATATATATATATATATATATATATATGGTGGTTTGCTTCGTTACAGTTTTAATTTATTTGTAAAAGTATTTTTGGTCATCTTGGAAGTGTTTTTTGAGTTTACTTCAAAATCTTTAGGTGATGAGTCAATTTTGACCTTGGATTCGCTTTTAGCACACCAAAAAACATATGGTATGGTATCTCACCTTTCAATTACAAAACTTTTTTTTGTGGTCCGGTGTTATCGCAGTACCTACTGATGCTATTAAATATTCTACCGTTGACGTAAAAACATAATTTGAAACATGTTCAAAACTTTCAAAAAACATTAGACTTTACGCCCTAATTATTCACAACCCCTTTCTCCCTTACACACTATGGACGGAAATGTAAAAACAAGCTAACATCTATGAAATATTGAATTATTATATCTTTGTAACTATTTGAAATTTTGTTTATATTAACACATAACTAATTAACTCTGATTAAAGCAACTAATAAAGATTAACTCGAATTAATGCCTCATTAACGCCAATAACTCCAAATGAAATTGCGTTATCGCTAATTAATTCTTATTATTATGGGATGACCCTTCGCTAAAAAGAATTAATTAATGTCTGGTTAAGATCAATTAATGTAAATAATAGAGAAATGAAGCTTATTTTAATTAATTAACGCAAATTAACGTAAACAAGTGCAGATTATAACGCAATTATACTCGAATCGACATTTAAATTACACTCGTTATTGTAACTAAATGCGCGATAAACCGCGGATTAATATTCTTTAAGACTAACTACTTCTAACGCGAATAAACTTGGGAAACAGCAGAAAATATCATGACATTTGCGAAAAATTGCGTAGGTCGAAGGGGGTTTTACGTTGAAACCCATTACCCACTCACGTATACCTTCAAAATAAAATAAAAGAACTCGTGCTGTCAGATAAAATTGTTTTGTCGCCAAAGGAATTATCCTTTTAAAATTTTAATGTGTGTGAGTGTGTCAAGAACTAATAGAACACTGTGGACTAAATTGTAACTCTGTCCGAACTTTAGGGTACATATATTTACTTTATTCTACATTCATGCAACGCCGCAAAGAAAACAAACCTCTGGATATCATAACTAAATTATCACTTATATTTATCAATTTCAATAGTTGGTAATATATAAATCAATAAAATAATGCAGCTGCTAACCATAAATATATAAATTTTTTTTAGGTTAGCTAAAAATATATTAGGTTACATTCTTAGCCTTATTATGAAAACCGTTAAACCTAGAAATCTTTTAAATTGTGGAGTGTTATCGGCCAATTTTCAGTGCACGGTAGATTATTGATTATGTTTTAACGTCGATAGCTTGCTTAAAGCATATCGAGTTTCTTTATTTTAATAATGAAATACTTACCGTCATGCAGAGCAATGCTATTAATTCTAAAGTACAGTCTGTAACTGAAACTATTTGGTGTTGAAATACCATGGCTACGGAAACTTGAATAATTACATTTATAAATAGGAAGATTAATACTGTAACCATTAAACCAAACACTTCATTAATTTCTTCAATTATTTTTATCAGCATACTATGTAAATTAAAATATTTTTTAATTGCATATAAATTCCTTTGAACTTTCAACGTATTGTTGAAACTCGTCAGTAAATTCCTTGCTTCTAAGATTATTAGGTAATATATAAAAGCTGCTGTATTACTTCTAAGATAAGCAAAACAAAAAGTCAGTAAATGTGGAAAATATGGTATAGCTATAATCATTTTAAAAGTTTCATATACGAAATGTTATACTTGACAAAGTAAACATCCATAAACAATTATTTTCGTGTCGGTTCGTAATGTTTTTTTCTTTCACAATATTATCATTAAGTAATTTTAAAATTTCTACTACAGAGCAAAGTTCAGCTCCCTTGAAACAAGGCTTGAATGAAATTATAACATTAATACACAAAAAGCTAATATCATTTAGTATATACATAAATTCCTGTGGGGAAACTGCTATAAATTTTTAAATAAATATTTGTGTATATAAGGGTTATGCTATATGTGATGACATAAGTTACTATAAAAAACGTATATAACGTTTTTAGTATTTTTGAATTACAGTACTGTGCTGGATATATCAACAGTACAACACTTATTATTAAAAAAATAGTATTTAATTTACAATCCATTCTGCAGGGCAAACAAACTACAATGAAGTGAAATTTTATCAACAGAAACATGTATTTATTTAATGGTTTAGTCATTTATTTAAAATAAAATTCATAATACATCTAAATACCAATTAAAAATGCATTAAACAAAAATAATATTAAAAACTTACCATTGTTTGTGTTGCGCAATCGAACTACTATAAATTATTAATAACAGAAACATATATTTATTTAATGGTTTAGTTATTTATTCAAAATGAAGTTTATTATGTCCAAGAGTAAACTGACCATTGAAAAAATATATTTCGAGACCATTAAATAGTCCATTTAGCAATATTTATATTAATAACGCAGGCCAATATTTTTTAAGCCCTGAGACCAGAAAGTTTTTGGTGCACTAAATTCAAATCCGACCTTAGAATTGCTCCATCCTATCACGTTTTCGAGATATCCTAACCTAAAAATGCAAAAAACACGTTTTTTCTCTATCTTCGGGATTATATTACACCGCGAATTAATTTTTCTCCACAAAATTCGTTACGGCATCTGGAAGTACTACTCTTCTCCTTCAAAATGCATTTGAATTTTTCAGATATTTTATTTTTCCTCGGAGAAGTCGTCGGTTGAAATGAATTAGTTTGACGTTTTCGTTACGACATGATTGTTGGGAAGCTGAATCCAAATTCGTTGTCGGTTTAACTTCATCGAGTCATGGTTTGTCTCTAACCTTAAGAAATTAAAAATGGCGGTTCCGATGTAACGGCTCGGAGTTCTCAAGAGTCTAAATTACTATCGAGAAAAAATTCAGACAAAAGTTGGGTATTTTTGCTAGAGAAACATGATGCCGTCATAAAAAATATGGGTTCTCATTTAAAATGATGAAATGACCTTCAAAACGATCTTCCAAGGCCATCACAATTATATCATTTTATTGCTCCTAAAAGTTGACATAAAGCCTGGTACATTAAAATGGGACACATGTATGATAACAAATGAACAATGTTGCTAGTAGAAAAATTATTTCTCCGAGAAGAAATAAAATATTTGAAAAATTTAAAACCCATTTTAATGGGAAAGAGTAGTACTTTCATATGCCTTAAAGAGTTTTGTGGAGAAAAATTAATTCGCGGTGTAATATAATCCTGAATATAGTGTAAAACCGTGTTTTTTTTTTGCATTTTTAGGTTAGGATATCTTGAAAAACTGATGTGATGGAGCAATTCTGAGGTCGTATTCGGATTGAGCGCACCAAAACCTTTGGGAAAGTATACTCTAATCTCAGGGTCCGAAGTTTCGTCCAATTTTGTCTGCTTGTGTAATTTAATGATTATCTTGTCGACTGATATAATTCATATTACTTTAGCTAATATGGTACTCGTAACTAGTAATTTAGATAAAAGATATTTAAAGCTCTATTTCATCTAAGTAACAGAATGTCGAGTTCTAATGATAGTCTCTCTTTTGAAAAAATAGCAAAAAGAAGACGCATTTTAAATTTTGCGTGTTATGGTGCTCCAGTTGAGTTTTTTTTAAATTTTTTATTTTAAATTTTGGGAATATTTTTAAAAAAATAATGTACATAAACAATATTCTATCCAAAGCAAGAAATCACTTCATTTTGCTTAAAAATAAATATTTAACTTTGCCTACTGTTTTATTATCGAGACAACTACATATTGTAAATCGATCTACGTTGTAATATTATATTACTACTTGGTACAATCGACGATAAAAACTTTTGAAGAATACTCGGCAGAACGCAAACACGACCTAAACTGTAGAAACAGAGAACTAAATTATTTACCTCATGATAAAATATGACAACGTTCGCTGTTTATTCCTAAGTTTACAAAACTTTTAACTATTTAAACCGAAGAATGTATAAATTTCTCAACACAAATTGACTTGGGGATTAGTAATTTAAGAAACTATTTTTAAGAGCGTAGATTAGACTCCCTACATTAATTAACTAAGACTATACTTTTGTTACCATCTGTCGGGTTGGGGAATAGCTGTGTATAAACATTCTTGCTGCCCTTTTTTGTTCACAGTGTCATAAAATTATGTTTTTTTGTAATTACAAGCGCTCATAATAATTATTTTTATATTTCATATTTCATTTATTTGATTTCGGGTTTCAGAGTACTAATTACGTATTATTTTATATTATATACTTTAAAAAATACGGATTGTGTTTTTATATCTTTTTCTTAAAGATAATAAATAGTGTTTTTTTCAATTATTCTGAAGCTGATAGAATATATTATATTGGAAATATCAGTTTCTGGATCAGCTCTTTATTTCTTATTTACTTCAGAGCAAAAAATAAGGGCAAATGAAATATGGAAATCAAAAGTAAACAAAACTTTAATTTGACGGAAATTCGCGTCGTTCCAGTCGCTATTTCGCAGCTTATGCATGTAAGATATAGATTTTTCGTACCAAATAATTGTCTTAGTTTTTTTCATCTATTACTTACTCTTCCAATAATACGCAAAATAGTTCCGTAGACTCTGATATAAAGAAGTCAACTAGTGATAGATAATATATATATATATATATAAATATTCATTTAGGTACTTTTTGTGATGGGGATTTAATTGCAGATTGCGCATGCGTCGTGTCAACTGAAGTGGCATTCCTGTTCAGTAGTGTTTGACAATTCATAATGGAAAGACTTAGCCCGGCACAGCGTCTACAAATTGTTCAATTTTATTACGAAAATGGGCGTTCTACGAGGAATGTGTATCGGGCGCTTAGAGCAACTTAAGGTATAATCGGTCTACCGAACGCACAATTCGCTCTACCATCAATAAGTTTGAGACCCAATTTTCATTATTGGATAATGCTCGACCGAATAGACCACATCCAGCACGTAGTGAAGAAAATATAGGGGGCGGTAGCGGAGAGTGTACGCGAAGACCGTGAAGTGTCGATTCGTCGCCGTTCTCAACAGCTTGGCCTGTCATATTCAACAACTTGGCGTATTTTACGTAAGGATCTTTCTTTAAAAGCATATACTGTTAGTCGTTGGGCTCTTGACAAGCTTGCAGAAGATCCACTGTTTTCGAGAAAAATTTTGTTCACCGATGAGGCCCATTTTTGGCTTTAATGGGTTCGTGAATAAACAAAATCCCGTATTTGGGGTGATGAACAACCTGAAGAGGTTTGCCATTAAATCCAGAAAAAAAAAAAAAACACACTGTTTGGTGTGGTTTATGGACCGGTGGAATAATCGGTCCATATTTCTTCAAAACAGAGGCCGGCCGGAATGTTACTGTGAATGGTGACCGTTATCGCGCCATGATAACAGACTATTTGATGCCAGAAATTGAAGCCCGTGGTCTCGACGAAATTTGGTTCCAACAAGATGGCGCCACTTGCCATACAGCCCGTGAAACCATGGCTTTACTGCGAGAGCAATTCGGCGAACAGATCATTTCACGCTTTGGACCAGTGATTGGCCGGCTAGATCATGTGACATCACACCTCTTGACTTTTTCCTTTGGGGCTATGTAAACTCCAAAGTCTACATGGATAAGCCAGCTACAATTGAGGCATTGGAGGCCAATATTACTCGAGTCATTGGCCAAATACCACTCGAAATACTCACACGCGTCATTGAAAATTGGAACTTCAGAATGGACGTTGTTAACCGTAGTCGCGGACAACATTTAAAGAAATTATCTTTTAAGAAATAATTGTAAAGAATGGTTCTTTTATATGATAATAAAGATTATAAAATAAAATTGTTTTTATTCATTTTTTTTTATTTAAAAAAAAGTACCTCTAAATGAATCACCCTTTATATATATATATATATATATATATATATATATATATATATATATATATATATATAGAATAATAATAGATTATTCACAGTTTATATACGCAACTGGATTATAATCTTAAGCTTTAAATTAAGCTTCAGTTTTTCTCGGTTCTTTTAAGTTAAATTTTTGAAAGATCAATCTTTTATACAAACAATGTCAGATACATTCATTGATATAACAATATTCTGAACATCAAGTGCATATTTTCTGAGATCAGATTCAAGAAGCATATTACAGGGATCAACGAATTCCTAATAGGGAAATGCCTACCAAGGAGGAAAAAATTATGAAAATAAATTAGGAAGAAGACAGCATGTCACCCAAGTAATTTTTAAATCTTTCTTCTACTTTTTTAAGAACGCATGACAAATATTGTTCTTAGGTTTGGCATACAAAGAGTTATACTAGAAATCTCAAATTTGTCATATAAGGTATTAGGATCATAACAAACCACTTTAAAAACTTTGCGTTACTTCAGCCTCTGACTACAATGCGCCTATGAAGTATCTCTTTGATCATTGGTGTAATTCTTAAAAGACCTTACACGTACTAAAACTCCACAAGGACGGAAGCAGCATCATATTTTTTATAGTGGTATGAGATATTTCTGACTCTTCCTATGTTATTTCTAAGTGTATAAACCTTACTAGCGGCATTTCTATTGACCTTTTGCTGAAAAGAGCCATACAACTTTGAAAATTTGTAGGACGACATTACTGTTGGTTTCCTTCTATCTAGAAGGAGCAACAGATACCTGCTTCCAACATATAAGAGCACTGGCAAATAAGATAGCATGAGTTGTTAAAATCTTCAGATTACCAAGCACATTTATCTGGTATATAAAAAAAAACAGAAATTTCAAGGTCATCAATTTTCATTAAAGATTGGAAATAAACTTTGTTGAAAACTCATTTGGGGTGTGTTTTGTGAAGTCACTGATCATTTTATACTTCCGTTTTTTTATTTTAAAAGCAATCAACGTACGGAACACTAATTGCGCAAGTTCAACTTGCACTTGACCGGTTATTTAACTTATGTTTTATTCTCTCCAAAATGTAAGAATGTGTCTCGTTCTATTGATTTTATGAACATTGCAGCTTCTAGTAGCGGTGTTTTTGTCGAAAAAATACGAATTTTTTAAGGAAGAACTCTCTGGTAACAATAAATCCATCGTCCCCATGCTGAAAACCCGCTTATGAACTCTTCACTATGTATGGTTAACCCACTCATCGTCGCGTTTGCTATTTACCGCACTGCGTCCCGCTATCTTCACTACTTTGCTAGCTGCTCCAGCATGTGCTTAGCCTAAGAGTTCTATTTGAATGAAAATCGGATGCTGGCTTTTCTTGTCCTGAATTCCGTCTCGGGGTACTAGGCCTTGGTTATTACAGGCCTACAGCAAAGAGACAGGAATTGGCCGCACACAGGGCCAGCTCTAGCTTTTTTGTCGCCGTAGACAAACTCAAAAAATGCGGTCGCACCCAAGCTTAAAGAAAAGTATGTTAACCAGGAAAATGACATATAATTGAATTAAGACAATAACACTAATACAGATTTAAGATAAATTGTTTTATTGAAAAACAAACTTTACATTTTTAACGAGCTAACGACAACGAATTTACAAACTAAAACTAGTACCTACTATTTTCAGAGATAATTTAAATATACTTTTAAAACAATGAACAAAACTAGTACATATACAAACCTAAATTAAAACAATTTTTTTCGAAGTTTTATTTCTGCAAAATCGCTCATAATTTCTTTCAGATCTAATTTACTTCTCAATTCGTGTTCAATGGCCAACATTGCTAATCCATAGTTGTAGTCATAGTTCTTAAATAATTTTTTATTATTTTTAACTTAGAAAAAGTTCTTTCGCCGGTAGCAACAGTTTCGGGCAGAGTTAATAAAATTCTTAGAGCAATGCTCCAATTTGGCCCAATTTTAAAGAAAGTAATGAATTTAAGAACGTCAACTGGACCTTCTTTCTTAGTCAAAAGTGAAAAAACAAGACCTATTTCGTTAGCCAGATCGAATCACCATCTGTCAAGACGTTTTCGAGATCTTGACAATTTGCCAGTAATTCATTTATACACATGTCTTTGAGTTTATAAACATCACATAAAAATTCAAAAGAGTCATTATGACTATTCAGTAGGTTGAATCTCAGCTCCAATGCTAGATCGTAGAGTAAAGAAAAAAAATCTATTTTTTTCTTTTGGATCTTGTATCGGTTCGTCTAAAATTTCATATGAAATATTTCGTTTTGTAGTCCGAACACGATGACGTAATGTAGTCAATTCAATGTTTTTTTCTACGACGATTTCGCTTGCTAAATTTTCAGCTTCCAAGATAATATTGTGAAAGAATTCATCCGATCTTAAATCTTTAAAAAAAATTAATGAACTATTTAATAAGTTAGTGGCTTGGGATAAATCAACATCTTTGGATTGAAGTAGCTTACTTATCGGATTAGTACGATTCAAAATTTTATACCAAATAAAGATTGAATATAAAAACTTAAATTGTTTTATTGTGGTCAATAAACCGCTGGCTTCATCTCGAATCAAATTATCTATTTCGGCATTCGCATAAATACTTAATAAAGCATAATGAATATATCATATTTTCCAGTTTCAATCCATTTTTCCCTAACTCTTTCCATAAAACTTGAGATAATTCCTTATCAGTAGATCTCTCAATAGGAAGAAAACCCAAAAAATGTTCATTACTTTTACATTCAAATTCCAATTCTGATTGATCAATAAAAACATATCTTGTTACAAATGTCATTTGTTCAACCTTACTCGCATCGGGAATGCAATCAAGAATAACCGAATAATATTTCGCCTTTTCAACTTGTTTTATTATATAGGACTTTATGTTATCATGTATTAATACAATAATTTCATTCTGGATGTTTTTCCCTCAATATGACACTCTATTTTCTTCATTATTGAGGATTCTATGAACGTGTTCCTCCATTATTGGGTCAAATTCAGCTAGCATTATAATTAACTTTAGAAAATTTCCATTATTATGTTCATAAAGCTTGACGTTTGCACCCCGGAATGCTAGAGAACTTTCTCCAAGCAATTTAATATCTGATATTATACGTAAAATCACTTCATGCCAATATTTAATTTCAGCATTAATAAATCCCTATGTAGCTGAATCTACTGTTTGACAAGTTTCAAATCTTCGTTTTAGCTCTATCCGTGATTTCATCTCTCATCTTCATGAGTTTTTGAGACTTCATGCTTTCTTAATACCTCACCAATACTTTTCCAGTTTCTATAACCCTCATTTGAAAAGGAATTTAATTTGGAATAATCAAAAAGTGTGCAACAAAAACAGAACACGGAATCTTTAAACACAGAATATATCAGCCAATCTCTTGTGACTTGTTCTCCATTTTTTAAAATCCTGATAGTGTTTTTCAGTAAATCTTCGTTTTGGATTTTGATTGTCAAACGGGAAATCGTAACAGAATAAAGGAGATAATGGACCTTTTCTAACTAAAAATACTAGATCTGAGTCGCTTATACAATAGGGCCATAATCCTGGGTGTGATGGTAGTGTTAGGTTGAGGCTTCCTTCATCTCTCGTGGTAGTATCCATTGTCTCAAAACTTGTTGAATTCTGTTCCTGGCTGGAATAACTCACAATTTCATCTTTATTACTGATGATTCAAATCAGAATTGACGGTAGTGTTCAGATCCCGCCAACCATTTGGCTCCTTGGAACTACTTGCGTCTTTTAAGAAGTTATTTAACCCTCCTGCCTACTTTTGAAGCTGGGTTTGCTTCTTTAATCTCTTTTTTTTTGTATTAACTACCCGATAGCCTTTTTCTTCAGTCAGACATTCTAAAACAAAACAATCTATTTAAGTACCGTAGTATGACAAAGGCCCGATTTAAAGCTTAAAAATCGTCCCAACAGAGTGCAGAACCTAACCATAAAATTAACATTTAACAATAACGAATTTATTAGTACATGTACAAGGCATGATTAGCGTAGAAAAATCTCAAGTACAAAGATTACAATACGAATCTAAAGCCTCTCTTACCTTTCAGCAAAATGAAATTGCTACTTTCCACACCACACTACACACCGGACGTTGATGCATAAATAAAGCATTGTTTTAAATCTGACTCTTATACGTGAGTGCAAAAAGCTCGTTGAATCCTGTCTGCGGTGCGGCACAGTTGGCGTATAGAAATACCCAGAACTTCTGAGTATTTCTATAGACAGGCTTCTGGCAGAAGCCTGTCTATTCATATTGTTTTTGGTTTGACTACTCATTTATTTTTTTGATTCAAGTAATTGAAATATATTTTTGTGGGTTGTGTGTGTGGTCACGAGGTTAATGCTCAGTCCATTCTCTATGTCTATGGTGAATTAATTTTTGACATCAAGTTACATTTAATGAGTTCCTTTTTAAGTGCAAGACATATTAAGTATAAATTGTGAGAAAAAATATTGCGTATATTTCTTTAGTTTTTCACGTGAGGGACAAGAGCAACAAGTTTTTTGGCTAATTAGATTTTCATTTATATGCAGGTAGGTATTAACTTTTGAGATTAGGAGAAGATGAAATTTTGTACTTTTTATCATTTTTTTGAAGCTGGTTTAATTTTCAAAATTTTATGTCATATTTCTTTGTTTCTATTTTACTTTAATCTTCGTGTATTTGATAGCATACTCTGGTTTTTAATAAATCGTACTTAAATCTGGTATAATTTTAGGATATATTTTTTTAAGTTTTTTTGAAAGCATTTTTATAGGCTAAAGGTGGCATAGCGATTTTTTTCCTGGCTAGTACCACAATCTGTTAAACTTTAAATATCGTGCTATGCGTTTTTTTCCCGGTTCTTGGACTGCAAGAATATGAAATTTAATTTTTTTTTCATTCCTATCAAAATCATTTAATGTGGGTGAAAGAGATGAGATAACCTTCTATAGTATTGTTTCAGTAGTATTATGAGAACTTTTCTAGGATCTTTGGATTGGAGAATGGGCATAGTTATATGATATATAATAAAATACATAAGATGTTAAACGGATGGGGGAACCAGGTACAAGAGCGACTTCGTATTTATATTATTATATATATCTCTTTTGGGGTCCTTTTAGTCAAGGAATCTAAACATTACTTTTTTTTTCATTATTTTCGTTATTAACATGAGAAAAGTGTTTAAGGGGTGGGAGTCATTGTATCGCTTCAATGGTATTATGAGAATTTTTCCTGATTTGTCAGTGTTCTATTGGATATTTAATATAAAATAATTTTTCTACAACGGGATGATTCCGTGATATTCGTCTATTTGAGTGTTTTTCCAATATTTCCAATTGTAACACAAATATTATATAAAAAGGATTGAAATCTAATTACGAAGTCTCTTAAAAAGATGTTGAGTTGAATATAGAACACATTTTAGAAAGGCATACGGTTAAGTTGGCGGAAATGTACTTATGGAATAGCATGTTAATTATTGTATTTACTTTCTGTGCTAACGGGAAGTCCTGTATTTGTGAACAAATTACCCTCTGAAATTTTTCTTTTCCCTAAATCTAAGGGTTTTTAGATCAGGGAATCATGAATACTAAACATAGTAAAAATAATAATATAGCTATACATCACAAAAAGGGCTATTACAATTAACACATTGAGAAGTTTTTCTCAGAATACCTAATAATTTTTTCTCTCTATTGTCCACATTTGAATTTTATTTTTTACCGTACACAAGTATTTCATTAAAGCACACGGTCATATTTTTGATGTAATGGGATTTTAGAAGATAGAATTGTATTTTGTAATCTTTAAATTTAAAAATTCATATTTGAATATCTCAATAAGGGAAGTTTCCAATTTGTTACTATATTTAGTATACACTCCATAATGTATTATAATAGTTATTTTTTGTGTTTCAGAGTTTTCAACCATTGTAATTGGAACTAGAAGGTTACATGTCAAAATTGTTTTTTCTGTAGTAATAATAAACTATTTGATATAATTAGTGAAGTTTCACATACCCTCAATAATTTACTGTAAATGGTGTACCGGGATAAGCATAACGACACGGTACATCTGTTTTTGAACGACTCGCCTTCTTGAGAAATGATGTTGCTATTATATTGTCGTGATATCTGTGATAAATGAATCCTGTATCGAAAACTATTTATTTGTCTTATATGAAACAATAATATGCAGGTGACGATTAACTTCCACCTATTTTTTGGTACCCTATGCTGTCAAATGGTCAATTTTTTTACACACATACACACACATATATACGATATATATATATATATATATATATATATATATATATATATATATATATATATATATATATATATATATATATATATAAATAAATTCTTGGGGTAAGTGGTCATGGGAAGAGGGCTAAAAAGTTTTTAACACCTTTTTAGCTACTCCAAGCTTTCGAAAATATTTTATTTTCTTCTTTAGGGCTACAAATACAGTAGAGTATCAGCATTTCAAGGTTTTGCAACAGAAAGCAACTTAAATTATTAAATTATTGACATCAAAACAGCTTACTGCTAGGTGCTTTTTAGGATAATTTCTTTCAACAGAAAACCACATTATTGTTAGTATTTAATAGGAAAATTTCGATCAAAATACTTTTAAAGACTATAAAAATAGTTTACTCCATTTTGTTATATAGGATACGAACAACTGTGTGCTTCTAAGGTGATTACATTTAAAATTTTTGATGTTTTACATTCCCGTTGTTAAGGTCTTTTTACCTTCTAGTAAAGTAGTGGTTGATTTATTCTAGGTAAGACAAAGACGTTGACTTTTTGTTTAATTTTTCAGAAGTTTTTAAATATTGTAAAAATTGATATTAGGTTATTTTTTATCGAGATATGTCTGATATATTTTGTGAATTATCATTTTCCTAATCTGGAATAAATTAGAGAAAACTGGTTTAAATCCGCAATGTGAGTTTTTTTAATTATAGTATTAGGTTCAAGGTGGATTTTCACCATTTCCTTCAAGATTCTTTTGTTGAAACTGCTTTCCTTGCACATGATTTTGGTTTCATTAAAATTAAATTCATGTGAAAACTGATTACTATGTGAAGCAAGTGCGCATGATTTTTTTTTTAAGTCTGCAATCGTTTTTGTGAGAAGTGATTCTGTCTTTTAGGACCCTTGATGTTTGTCCTATATATATCTTTGAACTTGGTGAAAATATTATTAATTATTTTATTTGAAAGCAATTTTTAAATCAGGTTAAATTTTAAAAAGTTTAGTGACTTTAGTGGAAATTTGTTTCATATATATATATATATATATATATATATATATATATATATATATATATATATATATATAAATAATTCTTACTGTGCCATCTTCTATTGAAGGTTGTAACCACATCTCTAAATACATAAGTGCATCTCTCTCTCACCACATGGAACAATTCTCCAACGCTGAGATTCGTCCACTCCCCTATGTTTCGGAGCCAAGACTGTTTCTTCCTACCGATACTTTTCCTTCCCTTCACTCTTTCCTGCATTATGTTTTGTAGCAACAAGTACTTGTCGTTGCGCAGAATAAGATGTTTTTCGTATCTTGAGGTTGTAAAAAGTTTCCTTTTGCTCCTAATACGTCTCAGTACTTCGACGTTGGTGTCTCTATGAGTCCAGGGTATCTTAAGTATGCGTCTATACAGCCACATTTCGAACGATTCTAGCTTCTTAGTAATTTGACCTTTCAAGGTCAAAGTCTAACACTCCGCACAGTAACACCGACCACACTTAGCACTCCATGAACCTCAGTCGGATGCGAAGAGTTAAATTTTTAATGGTAAGCATTGAAGAGTACTTTACAAATGCTTTTCGATACATTTCTATTCTGAATTGGAGTTCTTCATCTGGATCTAGATATGCATTTATGACTGAACCGAGGTATTTGTATTTTTGTACCCGTTCTATTTATTTTCCATTCCGGGTGAGAACAGGGAAAATGCTTGGGTTTTTACTCACAAACATAAATTTTGTTTTCTCGATATTTATAGGGAGTCCTACTTCTTCTTCACCCTCAGTTGATTCTTTCTAAAAGGGTTTGCAGATCTTCTACACTCTTAGCCATTATAGCAGTATCATCTGCAAATCTTAGGCTATTAACTAATGTCCTTCCAATGGTCACTCCCTCGTATCTTTGATCCAGTGCTTTCCGAAATACAAACTGAGAATACACGTTGAACAGTTGGGGAGACAGGACGCAGCCCTGTCGAACTCCTTTTTGAATTGGGATTTCATCCCTTTCTACGTCGTGAACACCGACTGTTGCTGTTTGGTTGTAGTAGATATTTTTAATTAATCGCATGTCGTTTTTATCTAAATTAATACTTTTTAGGTTCTCTATAAGTTTGTCGTGTTAGACTCTATCGAATGCTTTTTAAAAGTGAATGAAACAGAAGTATATATATTTATATATATGTATATGATGTTGTCAAATTTGGCTAAACCTTTTCCATTAAATTTAATAGAAAAATTTATAAAAATACTGAATATTTCAATCTTTGAAGGAAAAGCCCCTTTATTCCGGAGTGGTTTCTTATTGTAAGAATAAATACTATTATAAGACTATAATCGGTCTAAAACAAGTCATAGGAGAATTTAATGCACTCAATTTTCTTAAACTTCCAATTATTCAAAAAATTTAAAAAAAAAAACGAATTTAATATAAAAATTTATAACAATTTTTAACTTTTAAAATAATAGCACCGTAACACCGAGAAATTCGAAGGAGCTCTATAAAAAATGTATAATCTTATTCGAAAGAGTTCTTGAATTGCCTCACTTACTCAAAAATTTTAATCCATTTAGGGTATCCCGGAATCATTTATTATTTTGAAAATAACTGTGGTATTATACCAGTATAATCCGTTTAAAACACAACACTCGGATTGAAATCTCATGCTGTTATAACCTTAACTAGTTCAAAACACTTTGGTTTTACCAGTTTCTCCGTAGTAGATTTAAGCTAATTTATTAATAAATCACTTTTTTTGTTTGTTTTTTGGCTTTGAGCCAAGACTCATTTGGCCATGAATTTTTAATTTTATTTTACAGGGTAGTCCAATATCTTAAACCTGTCTTAACCTAAACACACAATACATACATATGTACAAGGAACAAATCACAAACACCCAGCCGTCACATGGAATCGAACCGCTGACCTTTCAGACAACAGCAGGCAAAGCTAGCTTCTTACCCACTGCGCCAATCGGTTCGGTAATAAATCACTTTATAAACACTAATTTTTTGGACACGAAAAAATTAACAATTCGTTAAAACACTGCAGTTCATAGGTTATCTTTAGTAGTTTAAATGCACAAAATGAATGAAAAAAATCGTCAAACGTCAAAACAAATCATTAAATAATCTAATCTTTAGTCCTCAAATATTTTGACAGCAGAAAACTTTCTAAACATTTAAATATGGATACCTTATTTTAAAAGTGGCTTTGTGTGTAAATGTACGGCGAGACACAATGCTGAAAAATCAGTAAATATGTAGAATATCCTTACCCGACTACGAAATAACATGCTGGGTAGATCTTATGGAAGTAAAGTGGATATTAAAAAATAAGTCGAATTTTATTAATGCAGATTACTTGCATTAGTGAAATTTTTACCAGATTTTTTTAACTCTGATAATAAAAAATGTGTCACGGTTAGAAAATTTTCATGCTAAAATATGGCAAAGAGAAAAAAGTTCAAGTTGACACTAGTAAGTTTGTAATTATCCTTTGTTAGAAACAACTTATCAGTATTTTAATAGTTCCGTTTCCCAATAATATCTTAAATATTTAATTTTATGAATAACCTATTGCCTCGTAACTAGTTTAAAATTTATATCTTGAGGACTGTAAAAAAGTCAACCGAATTATTATTTTAACTGATCATTGATATATCAGAAAATAGGGTTCTCAACGTTTGTAGGGTGTAATCGTTGAACCAAAGTAGAAAAACATACTTGATTATTTAATTTGTGGACTACTTTCTGTCAGGTTATCTGTTCAATGTGTTAAAATTTTTACATGTCTATAAATAACTAAAGTGTTTCTTAAAATAAAGTTAATTTATGTTTATTTACTTTATGCTCAGATCTGGTATAAAAAAAAATTCCTTCAGTATTATTTTGTCAGCTTTACTTAACAATATGAAATTATTTCTGTAGGACCCTGAGGCCTCTAAACCAGAAGACTGGGATGTTCGTGCAACCATTTCTGACCTATATAACAAAAAACTAGAAGATTAGGACAAACCAGAACACATCCCAGATCCAGCTGCTTCCAAACTAAACAATCACTAGGCTGATGAAATAAACGACAAATGGAAACGAACAATGATCGATAACCCTTCCACTATTATTTTACTATATTAACTTTTACTATCATTTGTTCTTACCGTCTGTTGTCTATTATCAAGGTAGATACAAACAACCGTAAAATAATAGCATTTCTGGCTAAGGGTATACACTGAAGAATTGTGTTATGTTATATAGAATATTCACTCAAATGGGCGGTACTCAACAGGAAATAGAAATCCTTAAAATGGGAAAAAAAGAAAAGCGCCTATTTTATTAACACATCTTCTGGAAAATTCCATATAATATATATTACATGTTCTCTATTTCTGTTGTTCTCTCGGGGATGCTATTGCTGCTCAAGCTGCCTACTTTTTGGGTTGCCTAAATTTTACATTGAGTTACATATTTTTTTAGTTTATGCTAAGAGTAACCATCTAAAAGAAATTATATTACTCATGTAATGAATTTTGAGGGCTCTCAAGCTAATTTTACTTCATTTGTTTTGTGGATTCTTATATTTTTCACCACCAAATACACTTTAAATTTTTAGTTGTTTTCAAAATTGGACAAATGGAACACTTAAGGAATGAAGATGGTGAAAAACCTAATAATACGATCCTCCTCTCCCGAGAAACACACGTTTTTAGAATAATTATTAAATATCTCTATCTTCATTCAGACAGAAAGTCTCTATATAACAGAGTTTCATTAGTAGTTCCCTGATATTTTTAACATTTGTGAATTATTGTTCTATTGTCATTAAAGGCGAAAATGATTCAATTCAGTAGAAGATACGTATAAACAATTTTTTTACCAGGCACCACCTAGTATGAATAGAGGTTACCCTTTTTGGATGTATATTGGCGAGGATGTCGCTATATCTGTCAACCTTGTCCAAGTTCTCAAACATACATTTGTATTTCACGGCACCTTTTAGACAATGGATTAGTGGTGCCACGGACGCTATTACATTTTGGCCACAACTACTACCAATGTATGTTTCCGGGTAAGCCAAACACGTAAAAAATTCATCAATAAATACAATGTCCTGTCGAGATTAAATCCAGGATCCCTGATACCGTATGCCGACACGATAACCATTGACTTAGAGCCGCCACACACATATAACGAATGATGTAACAGTACTTTTATACTTAACATTTAATTCAAGGTAAGATAGATAAGAGATCTATATATCCTTGAATTGACAAACTCTGGATGCAATGGTGTTACACTATTTCTTCTACAAAAAAATATACTAAAAATACCTTCATATTGTAATTTATCTATCTATACAATAATCTCCAATTAATATTTTTTGTTTTATTAACGGACTTTGCAATCTTTATTTTTAAAACATCAATACTTGTTTTATTTCAATATATTATCTTCACTCCCTCTCTCTCTCTCTCTTTCTTTTTCTCCGTCTCTCTGTGATGTACATTAATGAATATTAGCCAATATTTTATTAATATCAATAGCTCCTTATTGATTGAACTAAAATAGTTTATTTAATAACAGAACGAATTCTTGAAAAAAATATATATTTAAACAATTTCCGGAATATTGTTCTTGGATTCTTTTAGTCTACTATGACTTTATAGCTTTATATCATACTTACACCCTACCTGTTTGATGCTCAATTGAAGGTAAGTCATATTATAATGACAGTATAAGTTTACGAAGAAATAATAGTTCTTAATAAAAATAACCAGCCAAGTGCAAGTCGGACTTGTGAAATTAGTGTTCCGTATGTTGATTGCTTTTGAAATAAAAATGTTTGTTACAGAGGTGTAAAATGATCAATGACTTTACAAAACACCCCCCCAAAAGAGTTTTCAACAAAGTTTTTTTATACTTAACACGTAGGCTGAAAAGTTTTTGGTCTAGCTACTTAAAACACATTTTTTTTTTCAAGATTCGACTTTATTCATCAATATAGTCTCCTTCAAGAGCGATACAATGAGTCCAACGCTTTTCTAACATTTCTGTAACTAAGGATTTGTCTTTGTCTTCAAAATAGGCCTCGGTTTCGGCGATATCTTCTTCATTAGAGACAAATCTCTTTCCCGCGAGCATTTTTTTGAGGTCTGCGAATAGATAATAGTCGCTGGGGGCCAAATCTGAAGAATACGGTAGATGAGGAAGCAATTCATATTTCAATTCATGCAATTTTGCCATTATAATCATTGACTTGTAACACGGTACATTATCTTGATGAAAGAACATTTTTTTCAACGCTGAGATTCGTCCATTCCCTTATATTTAGGAGCCAAGAATTCTTCCTGCCGATACTTTTCCTTCTCTCTACTCTTCCCCGCATTATGTTTTGTAGCAACAAGTACTTGTCGTTGCGTAGGATGTGTCCTATGTAAGGTGTTTTTCGTATCTTGATGGCAGTTAGGAGTTTTCTTTTGCCCTCTATACGTCTCAGTACTTCGTCGTTGGCTTTCAAGGTCCAAGTCTCCATTCCTCTCCACACAGTAACACAGCCTGATGAGAAGATTTAAGTTTTTATTGGTAAGCATTGAAGAGTACTTCACAGATGCCTTTCGAGTCATTTCTATCCTGATGTTGATTTCTTCATCTGGATCTGGTTATGCATTTATGATTGAACCGAGGTACTTGTATTTTTAAATCCATTCTTTTTATTTTTCGTTCAGTGTAAGTATAGGGTTAATGTTTAGGTTTTTACCCACAGCCATAAATTTTGTTTTCTCGACGTTTATAGTGAGTCCTACTTCTTCGCACTCTCGGTTGATTCTTTCTAAGAGGGTTTGTAGATCTTCTACACTCTCAGCCATTATAGCAGTATCATCTGCAAATCTTCTCTTCTAGATAATAATAAACATTACGAAATAAGAAGCAGGGAACGGAAGAAAATACAAAATTTCAACTCCGATTGCAAAAAAAATGGAGCTACTGAGAAAAGTAATAGGTCAGCTAACGCAACAAGGCAAAATTTAAATATATAAGAAAGAAAAAACACCCCGGAGAAAGGACATATAAAGAAATAATCGAGTTTTTAGACACCAAAAAACAAAAACTCCAAGTGTTTGCAAATAGACTCAGGAGACTAAGGAAAGTGAGAAAAGGAGGAAATAAAATTATATTTTCACCCTTCAACATAAACCAATAAAGTTTTATCAAACAATCCAAAATACCAAACCAATATCAAATGAGTACCAAACATGAATGGACTTGAAGAATTCTAGAGTAATATGTGGTCTATACCGATACAACACAATAGAGAAGTCCCGTCGATTCAGACAGAAACACACAAAGCTGAATCTATTGAACTAGTATTAGAAATAGTAGTAGTACGGCTACCACATTAATGGCCAATCACAGCCCAGCATTTGGGCGTGGCTCTGACGTCATAGAAATTTGGACCAATGAGAGCGTTGTATGAAGTGGCAACATTGTGTGTGTGTTAGGTGTGGCAACACTGTGTGACCGTTGACAGATGTGAAGTTTGCGCGCGCGCGCATCTGTCAAGGGGCTGTGCGATGTTGCCATGTGTAATGGTTCCAGGGAGGGCTGCAGGAGGGGGTTCCAGGAGGCCGGCCGGGGGGCCCCGCTTACAGTATCCTGCTGTGGGAACTGGGGCCCCATTTGGTGCATGGGGTGGGGGGCTCAGGGAGCCCTATCGGTGTCCTACATGTGGGAATTGGTACCCCATTTGGTTGTGTTTGTTGTTACATGTGCAGGTGTATGGGGCTCAGGGGGCCCACGGAGCCACCAGTCATATGCACCAACGTATATGACAAGAACAACATGGAGCCCTACCTGTAGGAACTGGGGCCCCATTTGGGTGCATGGGAGAGGGGCTCAGGGAGCCCTATCGGTGTCCTACATGTAGGAATTGGTACCCCATTTGGTTGTGTTTGTTGTTACATGCGCAGGTGTATGGGGCTCAGGGGGCCCACGGAGCCACCAGTCACATGCACCAACGTATATGACAAGAACAACATGGAGCCCTACCTGTAGGAACTGGGGGCCCCATTTGGATGCATGGGAGAGGGGCTCAAGGAGCCCTATCGGTGTCCTACATGTAGGAATTGGTACCCCATTTGGTTGTGTTTGTTGTTACATGCGCAGGTGTATGGGGGTGGGGCTCGGGGGGCCCACGGAGCCACCAGTCACATGCACCAGCGTATATGACAAGAACAATATGGAGCCCTACCTGTAGGAACTGGAGCCCCATTTTTGTGATTAGTTGGTTAAATTGCAGTCATAATGGTGAACGTAAAATAAAAAATTTCAGTATATAGGTTAGATTTGCAGCATGTGTAAACCTAACCTATATACTGAAATATTAATTTTACGTCATGTTCAAATAATTTAAGTGAAGGAAAGTAAAAGACGCATACACAAATTTTCAAAAAAATACATATATTTATTTTAAAAATAAAATAATGTTGTTACAAACTTATTTAAATGAAAGAGCGAGTAAAAATTTTATATGAATTTAAAGTAGATAATCATCATCAGAGTCGCTCTCGTAGGGATCTTTAAAACGTCTCTTCACTTCATAGGGATGGTTAGCATGTAGTTTCTCGAGACAGTGATCCTGTTCATATACTTCAAATAAGACTTCAGAAAAACAACTCTGACACCAAAACTCCATGTTGTGATAATAAAGTATAGGTAACTGTAGTTTATCGCATATAGCATGATAATGATCGTTTATAATATTAAAGTTTTTAGTACATTGTTTAAAATTATTATAACATTTCTTACATATCCTAATATTAAAATCCTTAACTAAATATACATTAACCCATATACAATATGTCATTACATCGAAGTGATCTAACCAATCTGTAGTTGTAAGTACTGCATTTCTGGAAGCCATAGTAAAAGTCTTACTTAAATGCATGAAACCTAAATAAGTATTACATGTCTGTTCATAATCATGCTTAGCAATTCTATTAATATATGCCCATCTCGTAGTCGGATATAGAGGTAAAATTTTCAAAATTAAAGCCCATGGTAACTGAGGAGGTGAAGAAACGACTAATTTGGATAAATTCGCAACAAAATTACAAATGCTAATAATACAAATCTGCTTTAGAGGGTACGCATTATTGGATGGTGACACCGGGGATGACATCTGCAAAAGAAAAAACCTATTTACTTAATTTTGTAATGACCAAATGGTAGAGTGTCAAAGGAATTTGGTAATAGATGACGTTTATCATCGTGGGGGCTCAAAGCTATCTTAGTTTGCTCTATGCTGAAAATGTTGTGTGAATAGGAGCGTATGGTCCTTTGAGTGACACGAGACTGTATTCCACCTTTCAAGCAATCGAAATAATCTCGGAAAGTTAATTTATTTTTGACTATATCATATTTAATACCTTTAGCACGTTTAGAAACTCGTCCGCCCTGAATTTTAAAAGTATACATTTTGGACCTTAAACCGACAAAATGTGTAATGATGCTACCATTGACTTCATCTTTCTGTAGGCCTAATACCTTTTTGTTTACTCTCGGTATATTATAAACATTATCTACAGGGTAGTCAGAAGTATCGAAAAAATTCAAATTTGGTTTAATGATTTCTTTAAACACATCGTCACGTTTGAGATCATAAATAAAGCTATCTGTATCAGTATATAATAATTTACAATTTGATAAACCCATTTTTGGTATCATAAATCCATAATGGAAATTAAACATAGTTAGTTTGGATATATCCAGGATAGACATACCAATATACAGTGGTTTGTTAAACATCAATTCAGATTTATGTAATTCTATTGTCATTATATTTTCATCCAGGATAGTTCGGCTATGGAAACGATGACTTGCAATCAGATTTTTCGCACCGTACCGACCTGACCAATTTCGGACAATTCGGACAGTTCGGTGATTCCTAATATTTTCACAACTTTTTCCAAATATCGCGTTATTGTACAATTTAAAGTTGTTTTTACCGAAGGTAGTGGTAGCCTGGGTTCTTAATCGATTATTTAGTTCAATATATGGTTTAAGCCACCGAGATTGTTTAAATTTCAAGACTTTATGAATTTTTGTTAACTTTAATCCCCATTCTAAAGCTTGTTTTAGGTTACGGTAATGTAAAATATAATTTTGTTTGGAGTGAAGAGTGCTTAATAATTTCGGTAATTTTGATCCGGGTGGTACACGATGTTCAGGACAGAACGGAAAATCTTTGTGCAAATCATGCAAACTCTCTGGATATGTCAAATCAACTTGCAGAATGTAGGGAATCGTCTGGTACTGACATCACATCAATGTTAAAATCGCACCATTCGAAACCTCCATATGGTAACGGCTCCGTCATCGCCTTTCCGTACAAATTATTTGCATCTAAATAAAGTACATAATTTGACTGCTTGGATGGATCATAATCTGTGGTGTATTTATTATTGGCTTCAGCATATCGATTAACGCATACAGAAAGTCCTCCGCGAATACCCTGTTCGATAAACATTATTTGATCTATATCCCGTAATAGCTCTAACTTACATCGACAGTAGAAGAGCATGGCGTCCCACGAGTATCCAGGTATTGAATGATACCATGCAGGATCTAGTTTATGTGATTTAATAGA
Organism: Pachyrhynchus sulphureomaculatus; assembly: GCA_019049505.1. NCBI lineage: Eukaryota > Metazoa > Arthropoda > Insecta > Coleoptera > Curculionidae > Pachyrhynchus > Pachyrhynchus sulphureomaculatus. The sequence continues at coordinate 34,797,627 of CM032452.1, forward strand.
ATTATCGCGAAAAGTTTCGAACACATCAGCCAAACCCAAAATATCGGGTTTTTTAAATATAAATCCGAATATTGCCCTAAATTTTGAATTTTGAATGCATTCCATACCTTTTGGGCATGCTTATAATTTTCCTCAGATATGTTAGTACAATCTAATTTATTAAAAAACTGATCAATGGAAGGGAGCACCTCCTCACTCAATTTCTCCAAATTATCAATATAGTCATACGGAAACACACCCTTCCTAGTTAATAAGTTAAATGATTCATCACATAAATCAGGAAATTCCAATCGTAGAATCTTAAAATCATCTTTGGCTAGGGTAGAAGTTAGAGTATCAAGTGACGCCCCCATAAATCGCAACGAATCAATAAATCTGAATTTTATACTGTTTTCATGATGATACGTAAATGAAATGAACCTTTCCTTGTTGACTGGTAGAACAGTTACATTACCACGTTTAGCAAGCTCTTTAATCAAAAAATGACTGTCGTAGCCTGAGAGGTTATGGAATACAACGGGTACCATAAATTGTTTTTTGAAATTTAAATTGCAAGCCTGGTGGGCGAAACCCCTGAAGCACCCTGTAAAATGATCATGATCGTGTACGATAACATCCTTCGATTCAAATCGAAGCTCGCATATGTGACAGTGTGTAGCATCTTCTGCAGAATCAATAACCATAGGTGTTATATTTTTTAAGCGCCTATAAATCGAACTAGATAACTGGGTCATTTCACCAACGAACCATTCAACACAATTGGTGCCGCGATAACTTTTGAAATGGGAAAAGGAGTCATCGTACGTACATTTCAAATAAAAACCAGCACTGAAAGCTTCGTGCCGTTGGTACTTCTGAATATTTCCACCTGATGACTCATTTAAAGGAATTAACTGACATTCAAAGTCAGCATATATGATAAAAGGGCATTTTTGTTTATAAATAAAATTTTTAAATTCAATAAATTCATACTTTGGAAACGTTACTTTGTATTCATTAAACTTAGCACAGAGAACTTCGTGCTCGGTTAATTTGTTTTCAGAAAAAAAATAATTTAGACAACGATCACAAAAAAATAATTTTTTCTTTTGCTTACCAAGTTGTGATTTTAATAGTCGCGATAAGTGTTTAATCCAGCAATAATGATATTTGATGTTTATATCTTCGATATCAATATCCTGAGGTGTGTCAAAGTCATTTAATTTTGGAAAATATTTATCTTGAACCAAAAGCAAATTGACATGTCTAGGTAATTTATTTTTGGTTAACCGAGCCGGAACCACATTGAAAAAAGAAGATCTCTTAGTTTCTATCAGTTCTAAAGCATAAACATTTACCGAAATATTATTATTTTTTTCGAATTTAGGAATTTGGTCTAATGTCATAGGTGATGGTAAATTTTCAATGTTTAGTACTGTTCTGTAATATGGATATGAAGAAGTTAGGTTATAATTATTGTGAGCTGGGAATAATGCGCTAACAATTGCCCAAAAGAAACAGGCATGATCATTGTTCTTAATATTGATACAGGCCTTTTTCCGTTCTATTTCGTTAGGTAGTTTAATGTAAGATGATCCGTTCCCTATTTCAAATTTATTAATATTAATTTCAAGGTAAATTATTTGCTGTAAAGCGAAACCGCTCTGGCATTCTTGAAATTCAGACAATTTATTAAGAACTTTATCATAAACATGCTCAAAGAACCATTGCTCTAAATCCGTCCCCAAATCGATAATGGCATTCCTTGTATTAAAATATTTTAAATTAATAATGTCAGATTCGGTACCTTTTTTAATAAACTCCCCACAAAAAGTCGTATTAACTTTTATAGTTGAATAAATCCTCAAGATAGCTTTTATTTTCTTTCGAAATAAAATAAATGCATCGTTTAAAAATAAATTTATATCTTTGTGAACTAAATTAACGATAACTCCGGACTTAACACGACCCTTGAAACAAGATATAATATTATTCCACACTACTCTATTTTTGATATCGGAATTTCTGTTAGTACACAAAGTATGCTTAATTAATGTTTTTAACGATTTTAAATGTTGAATTGTAGTTTGCAGTCTGCGACGCAAATCTAAAGAAATATTTTCACGGTGAATAGCTCTGTGACAAGAAATTAACCTCCTTTGTATCCGATTACACCAAACGGTAACATCCCGATCTGAAAAATTATCAAATAATACTTTTTTAAGATTTTGAAATGAAGTAATGAGAATATTAGCTTTCGTTATGGCTTCCATAATAACAGTAATTTACAAAATATAGGGTTAGACTCACCTCTTAATATTACTGCGATAGTTCAATCTTGAACAGCGTGATTGGATTCCGTTTTCCAACGTCCTTTGTACCCAGGAAAACTACGGAGTATTTACCGCAAACAAATTCGACTAGGTTTGGTCTAATGATGTCAGTAACTCGTTTTGGTAAAAACACAACTTTTTCTCCCAAGTCCAACAAGATGGACTTGCCAAAACGGGTGTCGGTCTCCTTCGCACTGAGGATTGGATGGGTTTGGTTAATTGGAAGGTCCTTTAGACTCACCACCGGCTTCTGCTCTGCAACACAGACGGAATTGATTATTGATAGATCCATCTAAAAATATAATAAGAACTAATCAGTCAATGTCATTTTTTCTCTCTATTTTTAATTTTTTTTATGGGTCTAGCACACGTGCTGCAGGGAAGTCCCTAAAGCGCTCCAGGAGCGGCACGAGTGCGGAAAAAGCGATTCACGTTGTTCTTGAATCGCTGTAAATTGTACTCCGTGGGAAACACAGCGCTAGGCAAATTATTCCAAAGGGATGACGTTCTCCATATAAAAGATTGTTTGAAAAGCGTTGTACGCGGAGTAACAAGCTGAACCTCATACGGATGCGAAGCACCAGCGCGATGTGTATTTCTAACATGCACCGCTTTGGGAGGAATTAAGCGGGCTACATCCTTCGAATACTTTCCATGAAAATACTTGTAGAACAGACTCAAGTCGCCAACCGTTCTTCGATGTTCCAGCGAATCCAGGCCGCCGGTCAATTCCGGGCCCCCAATCAGACGGACCGCTCTTCTCTGAACAGAATCCAACAAATGCAGTGTGTTTGGGAGCGGAGCCCCAAACGTGGGAGCAGTATTCCATAGTTGGTCGAATTTGGGCTTTGTAAAGAAGTAACAGTTGCTGTGGGGGTGTAAAGCTTTCTGGTTCTAAATAATATTCCCAACTTTTGAGAAGCTCTCCTTGCTATGCCTGCAACATGTTCATGCCAAGACATATTTGCCCCCAAACTAACGCCCAACAAATTGAGCGACGATGCTGGGGGAATGGAGTGCCCCGACATAACTATGTCGGGTTCAGCAACGTTAACTTTTTTAGAAAAAACTGCCGCTGGGGTTTTTGTAGCGTTAAATTCCACTTGGTTACTGTCACCCCAAGATAGAATTTCTTCCAGGTCTTTGTTAAGTTGAATGACCTCCTGCAGTCTGCGGATATTCGCCTGGGCAGTCGATGTCCGAGCGTTCAAAAAAAAACTATGCAAGCAGAAATGATTAATGATAAATCCAATCTAAAATATATTAATAACAAAAATAAATAATCAGACATTGACATTTCTCTCTTTACTTTAAATAAAACTGTTACTTACATTTTCGAATTTTCACTAGACCACACGCAAAAGAACGTCACGGCTCACGCAGCCTTACAAATACAGTGCGAGAGTTGGTAATTAAATAATATCACTTCAAGTGTAATGTGTATAAATATAGTTATGTTTACGTCACATAAACCATAAAACACACTGTACGTAGTGGTCTTGCGAGAATGCATAATGTAATCGTATGCAAATAGTTGACCTCACGTACAGGAAATGTATTTGCTGATAATGCTTATTTTGAATCATAATATAGTCTATTAGTTTTAAACATGTTTAAAAATAAAAATACATATATATCTATATAATTTTTATTAATTGAAATATTCAAAATTACGATTGTGTTTTAGGTGCCTTTAATACCTTTTCCCCGTTCTTTCGACATGTAGTTAAACGGACCACGTATCTATTCTTTTGATCTCGTAGTACTTCTTCCCTTTGTAAACATGATTCAAGTAGATTAAAATTTGAATTCTTCTTCTCTTCCTGAATCTTAAGATTATCACGACATTAAGCTCTTTATCAATGCTGTATATTTCATTAATCTGAGCAGTTAAATTGCTCTTTAAATGGGCACTCTCAGTTTTGAGATCAGATATTATGGAAAGACCAAAATTTCGATTTTCATTACAAGCATCCAAATGTTTCCGTGTATTCAACAAGTCCGATTCCAGTTCGATCTTTTCCCGTTTCGCCATAGCTAATCTTGTATAGTTTACATAATCTGTTAAATTTCTTGAAATCGTTTCACATTCCTCTAATTTGACCATAAACATATCAGATACATCATGCTCTTGTTCATATAAATCTGAATAATAATCTGCCCTTTGTGAACATGCTAGATATAGATTCAAACTCGAGTTGAATAGCGTATGATAATCCTCAAATAACTGATCATTTCGTGTACTACTCGGTTCTGTAAAAAAGTGATCAGCATCATTATCATCACCAATATTCTGACACTTGGCTAGGTTAGCTAGAATGCAGCAGTAGATGAGAAATTTAAGTTTCATGTTATATGGTTGCTTGTATCCTTCTGGCTGACTGCTGTTGCTGTGTGAACCGGTTATATATTAAAAAGGGTATATTAGCACATTTTAAATGTTATTATCGCAGAGTAAACGTCGTAAACGCGGAAAAGGGCATAATAAAGCTGTTGAACAAGAGCTCGGTAAGAAAGGATCAGGTCTATTTATGCGAAAAAACAAATGTGGTGGTTATCTCTATTTAAAGCAAAAACCAAAAAAAAACTACCAATAAAGCTACCCAAAAGGGCATTATATGATATAGAATTACAGAAATATGCGAAGAGACTCAAAATACCCCATTTTAGAGGAGTATTTATGCGAGATACTCTAAGAAGTCAAGTGTGAAAACCAAAATAAAATAAGAGAATACTATTCAATGTGTAGACATAAAGACATAGACGCAGCGTACCTGTGTCAGACTTATTCAAAGGTACCAAAACAACTTATAAGGGATAACTGTAACATCATAGTGCTATTCAGACAAGATGAAATAAACCTGAAACATTCTTATGAAGAACATTGTTCTCCAGATATGCCATACAATCAATTTAAAAACCTATGCTCTGAATGCTGGCGTGAACCTTATGGGTGCTTTGAAATCGTAAAGGATTTTGATGTGAAAAACGGTCGCTATCGTAAAGGATTTGATGAATATATAAGTATATAACAATATAATGCCATTCATTTGACATGATGACCTCATTAGATTCGCATATTACTAAAAAAATCAACGAACTATCGCGTAATATTCGGAAAAAATATCGCGCTCTCAAACTGAATCGAAGTGAAGAAAATGTAGAACTAAACAGAATATTCAAACCTATTACCGAACCTTTAAAAAAACACATTGCTAGACAAAAGCCGAAAAAGGGCGTTGATGACGATAATGACGACGATAATGACGACGATAATGACGATGAAAATGACGATGTTGACGATAAGAAAACAACGTTGCCAACGTTGTCAACGTTGCCAATGAAGAAGGAAGAAGTTATTCTAAAGAAAAACGAGGATAGTCCAAAGTACGCAGCTGCTGCACAACCAAATTGGCGAAGTCGTTCCGAAGTATCGTTTTTACCGACCGAATCAATCGGTGAGTTTGATACTACTACCGCAGATGACGATGATGATTCCATATTTACAACTGAAACGTCTGCCGCAGAACAAGTTAGTCCTACAGTCTATGAGGAATACTTGAACGACTATCCTAGATTGGCACGCTCCTACATCGATAGATATATAAGAGATGTGGATAAGAATAAGTTTGATACGACGTATGGTATAACTCACGATCATTTAACAAATAAGTGGTTACTTGGTAAGGACGAATTAGACTTTGATCGTCAAAAAGACCAATTTACCATTAAAGGTAGAACCTTTAAAGGGACAAGAGGACTATATGAATTGCTCTTTATGAAGGATCCTCACAACTATACGTTAGAAGATTCAAAACATTACAGGAAAATACTAGAATTAACGAATGTGCATAAGACTGGGTTTAATTCAACAGGTAAACTGAGAAGTTCTAAAAATCCCAAGTATACATCAATAATTAAACCAACAATCGATAGGAACAGACTCAGGGCACATACACATACTGGAGCCGCGTTGCACTATAATGACAATCCTATAGAATATGTCTATTGGGATGACATTAATGAATTGGTTGACAGGCTAAGACTGCTTATAGCATCCCAGCGAGCTGGTAATACTTCACATAGTAACGAAATAGAGTCCATAATCAGCGAACTCAAGGAGACTGGTATTATATATTAACCTGTGTTTACCCATAATCTTTTCAGTTCAGCATTCCACACGCTCAGAGTCCAGTTCTATAGCGGTAAATGGATTGCAATATACAATCGCTGGAGATGTTGATATGGAAAATAAGAAAATTACTAATGTTAAGGCACCTACTTTAAACCAGGATATTGTTAATAAGGAATACCTAGACACTGAAATTTCACAGTTCAACGTCAAAATCCAAAATATTAAAGACGAACTTACTAAGATAGAGCAAAAACTCAATGAGCGGTTTTCTTATACAAATCGTAAGATTACCAAGCTAATTAAGAGTAATGGTGAGCAACTTGCTAACATTAATCAAAAAACTGAAAAACTAAAGAAGGATATTGACGCATATAAAGAAGTACATAATGACACTATAGAACTTCATATAACGAATTTAATGTCACGTATAGAAAAGCTGGAAAGAATAATTGACCCACGCATATTCAAGTCACTTGCTGCATATGAAACATCGCAAAATATTGCAACGACAACGAACAAAACGTAAATAATGCGTAAACAACAAAAACAGACATCAAAGGAAAAACTTCAGCTTGTAAACGAACTGCATAAGCCAATTAAAAGAAATTTTAGGCGACGTAGGACCATCATTAAAGAATTAGACGAGTACTGGCAAATGGATCTTGCGCAGATGGACATGTACGCGAAATCAAACAGAAATTTCAAATACATTTTGGTTGTTATTGACTGTTTTTCAAAGTTTGTTTGGGCTAGACCGCTAAAATCCAAACATGCGTCCGAAACGACTAATGCGTTCAGTTCCATATTACAAGAAGGGAGGCATCCTAAGAATTTATCCTCAGATAGGGGGTTAGAATTCCATAATGAAAAGTTCAAGGCTTTAATGAAGAAGCACAACATAAACCATTATAGTACCTTCAGTGAAATGAAGGCTTCAATAGCTGAACGGGTTATTCGAACAATTAAGGAACGGCTGTTCAAGTACTTTACAGCTCACGGAACATACAAGTGGATTGATATACTACCACAAATAGTTGATGATTATAATAATACGAAACATCGTACTATTAAAATGAAACCCGTAAATGTTACCAAGGAGAATGAAAGTCGACTCCTAAAATCGGCATATAATTTTATTAAACTCGCTGTAGAACGCAAATATAAATTAGGAGATGTCGTTCGCATCAGTAAGGCTAAGCATATCTTTGCCAAAGGATATACACCTAATTGGACCACGGAATTATTTAAAATTATCAAAGTTAGGATTACAAATCCCACAACCTATCTCTTGGAAGACATGAATGGAAGACCTATAAGTGGAACTTTCTATGAACAAGAATTACAACGCACAACGCAACCTGATATATATTTAGTCGAAAAGGTTTTACGTCGAAAGGGTGATAAAGTTTACGTAAAGTGGCTTGGTCTAGACAAGTGCCATAACAGTTGGATTTCCAAAGATAATGCATATTAAGTTAAGCACTAGTTTAATGGGCAGTCCACCATCACCCATGAGATCATATTTATGTAGCGGATGTTGGAGGGTAACGAAATCTGCTTCGCCAATACCACTGCAACTAAACATAAGAGGTCGAACACCACGTATCCTTGAACTAAAAATGAAAATAATGGACTTTTGTCCAAAATGCACCTGCATAACTATCTGAGGAATAGTGGGGGAGGGTGAATATCTACATGATTCTAACAAGTCAGTTCAAGTTTGAAATTTGTGTGAATAAGATGTGTAATAGCAGCGACACCACCAGTAGCGGTAATGAAGTTTATAATCCTCTCACGTCATCATCAAGTTATGATTTAGCCATTGAAGAGGAAAAAACCTTTTTATTAAACACATCATTTAAGACATACCATCTTTCAATAGATTGCGGTATAAGTGTCGCTCGAGACTTTACTCCTGCTGTACGTTTAAGCGCTAACAAACAACAACTTACATTAAACTCTAACGAATGGTATGAATTGCTAGCCATTTTAGAGGACCTCCTTGAAAATGAATTCTGCACCAGTTCAAATAAAGAATGCACACCTCGAAATATTTGGCCTGATATCTCAGTTTCAATACACACAGTACTCAGTGAAAAAACTGTTTGTCTAACGAAGAAGGAAGTGTTAATATTTATGCATGAAATTGATCTATGTGAACTCATCCAATTCAAATATTTAATTGCTTGCAGAATATCCATGTTAAGTACCCTCAATTTTGGTGTATATTATTATAGGGTATTAGAAAATTTCAGTAAACATGATAGTCGTAATATGGCTTTAGTGGACATGATTAAATTTTTATGTAACTCGCATAGTAGTGTAAATAATTATATTTTATTGGAATGTTTCTTATACAATAAGGAAAAGATGTTAAATGACTATAATAAATATAAATATATAACATTTTGAATATTCATGTGTGTTTTATTTATAAACATTGAAAATTTACCATCACCTATGACATTAGAACAAATTCCTAAATTCGAAAAAAAATAATAATATTTCGGTAAATGTTTATGCTTTAGAACTGATAGAAACTAAGGGATCTTCTTCTTTCAATGTGGTTCCGGCTCGGTTAACCAAAAATAAGTTACCTAGACATGTCAATTTGCTTTTGGTTCAAGATAAATACTTTCCAAAATTAAATGACTTTGATATCGAAGATATCAACATCAAATATCATTATTGCTGGATTAAACATTTATCGCGACTATTGAAATCACAACTTACTAAACATAAAGATAAATTTTTTTTTTTGATCGTTGCCTAAATTATTTTTTTTTTTCTGAAAACAAATTAACCGAGCACGAAGTTCAATGAATACAAAGTAACGTTTCCAAAGTATAAATTTATTGAATTTAAAAATTTTATTTATAAATAAAAATGCCCTTTTATCATATATGCTGACTTTGAATGTCAGTTAATTCCTTTAAATGAGTTATCAAGTGGAAATACTGAGAAGTACCAACGGCACGAAGCTTTCAGTGATGGTTTTTATTTGAAATGTACGTACGACGACTCCTTTTCCCATTTCAAGAGTTATCGCGGCACCAATTGTGTTGAATGGTTCGTTAATGAAATGGCTCAGTTATCTAGTTCGATTTATAGGCGCTTAAAAAATATACGTTTCCAAAGTATGAATTTATTGAATTTAAAAATTTCATTTATAAACAAAAATGCCCTTTTATCATATATGCTGACTTTGAATGTCAGTTAATTCCTTTAAATGAGTTATCAGGTGGAAATACTCAGAAGTACCAACGGCACGAAGCTTTCAGTGCTGGTTTTTATTTGAAATGTACGTACGACGACTCCTTTTCCCATTTCAAAAGTTATCGCGGCACCAATTGTGTTGAATGGTTCGTTAATGAAATGACCCAGTTATCTAGTTCGATTTATAGGCGCTTAAAAAATATAACACCTACACATTGCCACATATGCGAGCTTCGATTTAAATCGAAGGATGTTATCGTACAGGATCATGATCATTTTTCAGGGTGCTTCAGGGGTTTCGCATTTAAGTAAGACTTTTACTATGGCTTCCAGAAATGCAGTACTTACGACTACAGATTGGTTAGATCACTTCGATGTAATGACATATTTAGTTAAGGACTTTAATATTAGGATATGTAAGAAATGTTATAATAATTTTAAACAATGTACTAAAAACTTTATGCGCCAGGGAGAGCTACATTCAAATTCCCCGCGCGCGCAAATGACAGCTATCACACCCAAAATATGACAATTCTGACGTTTTTAGTACCAAATTGCTACTTAGTGTGTCAACATCATGGAATCTCTAATAATACAACTACGTAATCTTTGTGTTTGTGATGTAATATCAGCCCCAATGGGATATATGTATGTAGTCTGTGTTAAGAAAGAAAAAGTCGAAAATTACCCAGAATGGCTTCATGAACTCACAGAGAAAATTGGAAAAGTGGTGCAAGATTGTGACAGTTATCTAGAAACTAAAGACGATTTATTTCTAATATCAGTGTTGGATTTATTAAAAGAATTATCCAAGTTAAGTTATCTTGAATATGAAACTGCTATTGACGAATACTTAAATAAAAAGAAAATATGTCAGACGACACCTCAGAATTTCAAGGAAGCGGCAGAAACTTGAAATATAAATTTAGATAAGTTTGTAAAAACATTTTATTTTTAAAATAAATATATGTATTTTTTTGAAAATTTGTGTATGCGTCTTTTACTTTCCTTCACTTAGATTATTTGAACGTGACGTAAAATTAATATTTCAGTATATAGGTTAGGTTTACACATGCTGCAAATCTAACCTATATACTGAAATTTTTTATTTTACGTTCACCATTATGATGGCAATTTAACCAACTAATCACAAAAATGGGGCTCCAGTTCCTACAGGTAGGGCTCCATATTGTTCTTGTCATATACGCTGGTGCATGTGACTGGTGGCTCCGTGGGCCCCCTGAGCCCCATACTCCTGCGCATGTAACAACAAACACAACCAATTGGGGTACCAATTCCTACATGTAGGACACCGATAGGGCTCCCTGAGCCCCTCTCCCATGCACCCAAATGGGGTACCAGTTCCTACAGGTAGGGCTCCATGTTGTTCTTGTCATATACGCTGGTGCATGTGACTGGTGGCTCCGTGGGCCTCCCGAGCCCCACCCCCATACACCTGCGCATGTAACAACAAACACAACCAAATGGGGTACCAATTCCTACATGTAGGACACCGATAGGGCTCTTTGAGCCCCTCTCCCATGCACCCAAATGGGGTACCAGTTCCTACAGGTAGGGCTCCATGTTGTTCTTGTCATATACGCTGGTGCATGTGACTGGTGGCTCCGTGGGCCCCCTGAACCCCATACACCTGCGCATGTAACAACAAACACAACCAAATGGGGTACCAATTCCTACATGTAGGACACCGATAGGGCTCCCTGAGCCCCTCTCCCATGCACCCAAATGGGGCCCCAGTTCCTACAGGTAGGGCTCCATGTTGTTCTTGTCATATGCGCTGGTGCATATGACTGGTGGCTCCGTGGGCCCCCTGAGCCCCATACACCTGCACATGTAACAACAAACACAACCAAATGGGGTACCAATTCCCACATGTAGGACACCGATAGGGCTCCCTGAGCCCCCCACCCCATGCACCAAATGGGGCCCCAGTTCCCACAGCAGGATACTGAAAGCGGGGCCCCCCGGCCGGCCTCCTGGAACCCCCTCCTGCAGCCCTCCCTGGAACCATTACACATGGCAACATCGCACAGCCCCTTGACAGATGCGCGCGCGCGCAAACTTAACATCTGTCAACGGTCACACAGTGTTGCCACACCTAACACACACACAATGTTGCCACTTCATACAACGCTCTCATTGGTCCAAATTTCTATGACGTCAGAGCCACGCCCAAATGCTGGGCTGTGATTGGCCATTAATGTGGTAGCCGTATAGATACACTACTCATATAGATGTAAATCACATTAGAAAAGCAACAGTGTCGACACACAGCCGGAAGGCACCAGGCACAGACAAAATAGCAAACTTCTGGTTGAAAAAATTCGTATCCATTCATGAACAACTTGCAATATTGTTCAACAATGTTAACTTCAATCCAATGACCATTCCTATAATCTTAACACAAGGCATTACATATCTAAAACCCAAAGATCAAGATACTGTCAATCTGGCCAAATATCGTCTCTATTTACAATTTATAAGTTTCTTACAAGAATAATTACGCAAAAACTAATTTCGCATACAAATCAAAATAACATAATCCACGCGGAACAGAAAGGGTATCGAAAGGATGGAAAATGATGTAGGGAACAACTGATAATAGTTACAGAAATAATGCACTAGGCTGTAATAAAACACAGAGTGCTCTACTTTGCATTCACAGGTTATCAAAAAGCTTTTGAGAGTGTGCCCCATTTCTGGCTTATACGAATACTACAAATATTCACAGTAGATTAAGAAACAATTCAGTTTCTCAACACTATCATGCAAACCTGAGAAATAACTCTCTCTGTCGGCACAAACCCAAATGACATCACGTCCAGACCCACACAGATCAAACGAGGAATATTTCGAGCAGCGTAATCTAGTTCTGCCTCGCTCTAAATCTACTATTACACATCCTTAACAGCACAACATATGGTTACAAAATTACTGGACCACATTCATGTAAAAATCACACATCATACATGACGACCTTGAATTTTTTTTTTTTTTTTTTTATATATCAGATAAAATAACAAAGGTAACGCACTCGTGATAACTTTCTTTCAGCCTAAACTTTATGGAGAATATTCCAGAATTTTTTTTTAAAATTCTTTTGATCAGTACTTTTCGAGATAAGGGGGATGGACATAGATTTTTAGCAATTTCTTTTTTAATAATACAAAGAAAAGTGTGCAGAATTATTACATCATATATATTTTTGAATTCATGTTTTCACAAGCTTTCATTTGACACCCCACTCGATGGCTTGGTAAAATATTTTTTTGTTCACTTCCGATTTCACCCCCCACAACTAATCCCTTAAGTCAAAAAATAACTTGCAGAACTTCACGGTTCTGATTGGGCACTAATTCCCATACCTGTGCCAAATTTCAACGTTCTACATCAAATAGTTTCGGAGAAAATCGACTGTGACAGACAGATGGCTAGACGGACACCATAAGTGTTCCGTACAAAACACTAAAAATACATACTCTGTAGAATAAATGCTGTACTTAGCAATAGCCTGTATAGATCAGGTAGAGCCTATCAGCTGTGTACTTATTGTTGTCGTGATGCGGAGGCGATACTGCCAGTAACACCCCCTGTCCGTTCCTTAACGATTTTTCTATTTAGATACTCTTTTTACCTAATTTCATATGTCCCCTAAAGAGCTTTTTCTTTCTAGCCCTGCTCGAAAAAAAGGAAAATACCTATTATGAAATGGAGACAAAAAGAATTGATGAAATTAAGCCGCTGTCTGGTGACCGCCAGTGTATGTCTGGAGCCGGCGCTAGACATGACAGTAAGCAGGTTCCTGTCATACAACAAGATACATCCCAAAACCACATCTGTAAGGGACCAACACAACCACACCTGGACAGCGTCCTAGCCCATTAACGCAAAGAGTTGCACTCAGACGTAATGAAATAACTAAGAAAATTAAATGGAAGAGAAGGAATAAATATAAATGTTATAAAAACACACCTGCTGGTAAATGAGTGCCCGGATGATCCCTTGCCAGGTTGGAGCTATAAGTTCTTTGCTGAATTTCGGAAACAATATCCTCATATAACTGTTAACGAACAAAATCTGGTGATTGGAGGAATGTCATTATTAGAAAACAGTTTTTCTCTAAAGTTGAAATCGATGAAATTCAAAGGAAAGTTGAAACGAATCATGTAACTTTCAAATACTCACTAAACAAGAGATAGAAAGTACGGAGGAAAATGCCTCCACTTATCCAAACACAAAGAAAATCTGCCTTACCAATTAAAAAGGCTTATTTAATAATGCAGAACCACTACAAAGACCAAAAGATATATTTTCATAGAAATATAAATAAATATATAGAGGTTATTAAGAACATACATAAAGGAAAGATGTAACAAATCAGTTATTTCAACTAACTAAACAGCGCACTGTAAGCTGCCATAGCTACTATAATTGAACCAGGGTGGAAACTCAGATTTGAATGGCAAATAGATAAGTTAAGGACAGAAGATAACATAATACAGGATTATTTTGCTAAAAATAAGAGTAAAAAAGTGAAACAGAAATTACTGTTTTTTTTATGGGTCTAGCACACGTGCTGCAGGGAGGTCCCTAAAGCGCTCCAGGAGCGGCACGTGTGCGGAAAAAAGCGATTCACGTTGTTCTTGAATCGCTGTAAATTGTACTCGGTGGGAAACACAGCGCTGGGCAAATTATTCCAAAGGGATGATGTTCTCCATATAAAAGATTGCTTGAAAAGCGTTGTACGCGGAGTAACAAGCTGAACCTCATGCGGATGTGAAGCATCAGGGCGACGTGTATTTCTAACATGCACCGTCTTGGGAGGAATTAAGCGGGCTACATCCTTCGAATACTTTCCATGAAAATACTTGTAGAACAGACTCAAGTCGCCAACCGTTCTTCGATGTTTCAGCGGATCAAGGCCGCCGGTCAGTTCCGGGTCTCCAGTCAGACGAACAGCTCTTCTCTTTACAGAATCCAACAAATGCAGTGTATGTTTGGGAGCGGAGCCCCAAACATGGGAGCAGTATTCCATAGTTGGTCGAATTTGAGCTTTGTAAAGAATTAACAGTTGTTGTGGAGTGTAAAGCTTTCTGGTTCGAAATAGTATTCCTAACTTTTGAGAAGCTCTCTTTGCTATGCCTGCAACATGTTCATGCCAGGACATATTTGCTCCCAAACTAACGCCCAACAAATTGAGCGACGATGCTAGGGGAATGGAGTGCCCCGACATAACTATATCGGGTTTAGCAACGTTAAATTTTTTAGAAAAAACTGGGTTTTTGTAGCGTTAAATTCTATTTGGTTACTGTCACCCCAAGATAGAATTTCTTCCAGATCTTTGTTAAGTTGAACGACCTCCTGCCGTCTGCAGATATTCGCTTGAGCAGCCGATGTCCGAGCGATTAACGTGGATGAAGAGATAAGTGAACTGTCGTCTGCAAAGCTGTAGATTGGATTCCCGGTCTTTTCCAGCAGATCGTTAATGTAAATGAGAAAGAGAGTAGGAGACAGTATGAAGCCTTGGGGCACACCGGCGTTGATTGTGAAGGTGTTAGAAAGAAATCCGTCGACCTCCACTCGTAAAGAACGCTCTCTGAGGAAACATGAGAGCCACAAACAGAACTTTTCAGACGAGAGCGTAGCTTAGCCAACAGTCCATTGTGCCAAACACGGTCGAATGCCTTGGATATGTCAAGAGCAACCGCTCGAGATTTTCCAAAGTGTTCAATTGCGTTGTTCCAAATATGTGCATTATGAATAAAGCCAAAATAGCTACCAGTTACTCTAACCGAGATAGAAAACTTAAAGAATACCAAAACAACATAGTCAGACAAAAATATAAAAGCACACAACGAAACTACTAAACGAGAAGCACAAACTAAGAAATTACAGAAATTTATGAGAACAAAATGAAAACCGCGTTGAAAATCATGAACCCAACAAAATTCATTTTACCGAGTACTGGAAAGCAATATGGTCCAGTTGAGGTTATTACAACCAGAACTCAAAGTGGCTGTCCTCTATAACTGGAAAGACAAACGAAATCCCGATACCTGACGTGACAGTCATTAAGAAATATATCAAAACATGTATTTACAAGGATGTAAACTGGAAGGCACTGGGACCAGATAATATACACAGCTTCTGGAGAACAAACTAACATTACGATTGGTTGCTTTAAAAAATATGAGATGGATGCTAAAATTGATCCGTTACTCTCAAAGATTACTATACGGAGAAAGATATACCAGGGGAACTCACCAAACCTTTTATATTTTTGTTTGGAATTAAACTCTCTTTCTTTCCTACTCAACCAAGCAAATATATAAATTCGATATTAAACAATAGCAGAATCTCACACTTGCTTTTTATGGACGATATAAAACTCTGCTCTAAAGACCAAGGGAATCTTAAATCTCTATCAGATATCACACAAGTTTTCAGCAAGCATGTACAAATATCGTTTGAGTTGAAGAAATTATCTGAAGTACAAGAAAAAGAAGGTGGCCTAATAGAAACGACTCAAGACCTTGTTACATTCAAGCAAATGCAACCAAGTGAAACATACCAGTAGCTAGGAATTAAATACAATAAATACCCCATACTAACTTGAAAAGTAATTTCACCGAGAAATATAAAAAGGTTTATTAGACTTCTAAATCGAAATATAAATTCGATGAACATGGTGAGCGTAATTAATAGATACGAAATACCATTTCTTATTTATTCATTTGGAATAATAAAAAATTCCGAAGCCGAACTTTATCGCCAAGACATACTTACCAGGAGATCCCTTACAAAATTTAAATCTTATCAACCATAGAATGCAACTGAAAGATTGTATTTACCCAAAAAGTACGGAGGAAGAGAACTTACAAACATCTAATCTTTGAAAGACACAGGAAACAAATATCTGCGTATTATTTCAGTTTTCTTAAAGTCGTTAACTCGCATAATTACCCGATCTAATAACTATTATACTCCTTTGAATCTTAAAAATCAGCATATAGCTACATGGATGGACAATGACTTTAAGAAAGATTGGAAGGAAAAAGCTACCCCAACTCCATAAACTAACCCACGTCATTAGCATGGCTTACAAATAAAGAATTCTATGTGGAGACGGAGGGGTACATGGTAACTATACAGGCCGGGTCATAAGAGAACGAAACTACAAAAAATATATTATGAAAAAAGAAACAGTAACTGACGAATGTCGTAAATGCAGTTGTCCAGAGAAAACAATAGAGCATATAACTGTGGGCTCACTAAGCTTAGCCAATAAGGAATATCTGGCGCAGCAGGATGAAATTGTTCAAATAATTCATAGAGAATTGACCTTAAGGATGCGGTTGACTGCAAACTTTCCACTGTTTAATAAATATTCGCAGGAAGATGTCATAGAATCAGGAAGTGTTTTGCTCTATTGGGTCAATTTTCAAAATTAACCTAATTATTTGATTGATAAAAAAAATTACAATCCGTTGTAAAACTGTTATTCATTTAACTGAAGTAATGCTTGCGCTTCACTTTTTTAAACAGAGAATAATTTTACTTGGCGAATTAAGCTTTTTTTGATTGATTTCTCTGAGTGATGTCACCAAAATAGATAGTTAAATTTGCAAATTTAAAAAACACTTACTTATTCTCTATTTAAGAGAAGTATTATGTTATTGGTTGCTCCAAAGGTTGCAGAAATTTTGACGGTTGCCATGGTATTCTTATCTTACTTATATTTTTATTTACGAGCTTATGGTTCAATTTTAAAGAATCTTCTTTTAATTTTTCATTCTTAGATATACTTATTTTGTGCACATTTTTGTAATATTTTGGACAACTGTTAAAAATAAATGCAAAGTTACTTTCTAAAAATTTGGTGCACTACCAAGACGTAATTTTTAATGTCTGTTGGTACAAAAGGTAGTAAGTAATAACAGGCAATTGTGTGAAATTTAAAATTATGGTGTACAGTATAACTAGTTTCCTGACGTTCGTAAAATAGTCGCAGGAGGTACGTTACATTTTTGCTACCGACGCACAATTTCTCTTCTGGAAGTTCTAGTGACGCTTTGGTATCTGAGATCAGTCATCTAGTTCGATCTTATAATAAATTTTTAATGATATGATAAAGAAGTAGGTTAAAAAATTGATTGTTTGAAACTTAGATTCCGGAGAAATTATTCGCATAAACACACATCAGAAAAAGCATTTTTAATATCCGTATGAAAGATTGATTTTCTACCGAATAATGTTCTAGATCGGTACCAGTAATCCATGCTATTATCTGTCGAATGTCAATCAATCGTCTCTTTTTTATCGTGTAAGGGTAGCCTTAATATTTAGGACCAAGTAAATAGTTAATTAAAATACCAGTATTGAATTAATAAGTGCAAGGTACAGTACCAGACACTTTTTTTGTAAAGTCGTTGTTTATTCCGGAATAATTATTTTTAGCATAAACAAATAAATATAACGATTAGGACTTCCGGCACTTTCTGTTTATATCTGAATAAATATTTTTTGCATTATTCGTAACCTGACTTATTTTGGACTAATACAGTTATTTTTAAACAAAAACAAAAACAATTTTCCTAGAACAAGTGACGGAAGCTTTTAATACTAGTAGAGTGAATTTCTGACAACAGTTCATCTTTCGAGAGAATTTTAGAGTAATTATAGCGTTAAAAAAACAGTTAGTTTTAATTAATTTCTGAGAAGTTAGTAACTAACTTTTTATATATTGTAGGTAACCTTTTATATATTATAAAAAAACCTTAGATATGCAAGAAAAAAAAGTATACCATTTCGGTATTAATATAGGAAATGTTATTAGAAGAATCTTTCTTAAATTCTATTTTGCTCAAACAGATGAGCTCACCTGAAACGTTAACGTCATCTGTTAAGTGGCACTGATCCATCGTATAAACAGACTTGGTATCAAGTGTTACCAAAAGATATCTTTTGAAATAATAGATAAGAAATCTTAAGTAAGGTCAAATATCATTTTTACTAGGTGAGTGGTGTATTATCTATTATTTTTTTGATTTGTTATTGGATTAATTGTACCTAAAATTTAAAAATCTATAATGGTTGACGAAAATTCACAACAGAAATTGCGCCTGCGTTTGAGCTATCTTGTACAATGGCAGCTATTGATCTGATATCAGATGCATGTTGACTACAGCAGCAGTTTTGCTCCGTTTTATAATTTCTGAAAAATATTTAAATTAAAAAATGAAACTATTAAATGTGCATCTACATTATCCCAAACGCTTCAATATATCAAATATATATATATTAGCCGGGCCCGCGGCTCCGCTCGCGTGGACTTGATTTCACTACTATCGTCACTGCTTATTCCCTATGTTACCCAACGTAATAAAATATCTCCCATTATTTCTCCTTATCTCCCAATATTTCTCCTTATTTCCCATTATCTTTACATAATTTCCATTATCTAGACTTATCTCTGCTTATCTCCCATTATCTCTCCTTATCTCCCATTATTTATACTTATCTCCCATTATCTCACCTTATCTCCCATTATCGAGGCTTATCTCGACTTATTTCCCATTATTTCTCCTTATCTCCCATTATCTCACCTTATCTTCCATTATCTAGGCTTATATCGAATTATATAGAATATATGTATAAATTTATAAAAACGCGTAAATCGGATAAGTGGTTCTCGAATGATAAGCGCACTAACGGACAGATAGACAGACAGAGAGATGTTGCATTTTATATATATTTTATTCTTTGCTACATGATATTGTTCCATATTTAATGCTTTAGGGAGTGTATTGCAAGAGAACGCGCTAGAGCCAAACTTTTCTCCGACTTGATTCACTATTATCGTCACTGCTTATTCCTTATGTAACCTAATAAAATATATCCTATAACCTGGCCAGAGAACATACGTATGTTTAAAAAAAAAGCACGTAAATCGGATAAGTGGTTCTCCAGTGATAAGTACACTAACGGACGGACAGACAGACAGACGGACAGAGAGACATTGCATTTTATATATATTATAGATATTCTCTGCTAAATAATATTGTTCCATATTTAATCGGTTGGACTGTGTATTGCAAGAGAACGCGCTACCGGCAAACTTTGCCCGACTTCATTTACTATTATTGTCACTGCTCATTCCTTATGCTACCTATTGTAATAAAATATAGCCTATAACCTGGCCGGAGAACATATGTATGTTTAAAAAAAAAGCACGTAAATCGGATAAGTGGTTCTCCAGTGATAAGCACACTATCGGATGGACAGACAGACAGAGAGATATTGTATTTTATATATATTATAGATATTCTCTGCTAAGTAATATTGTTCCATATTTAATGATTTGGACTGTGTATTGCAAGAGAACGCGCTAGCGGCAAACTTTGTCCGACTTCATTTGTGATAAGCGCACTAACGGACAGACAGACAGAGATACGTTGCATTTTATATATTATAGATGTAATAAAATATATACCTATAACCTGGTTAGAGAACATATGTATGAATTTAAAAAATCACGTAAATCGGATAAGTGGTTCTCGAGGGATAATCGCAATAACGGACAGACAGACAGACAGACAAACAATACATTTTATATATATTATAGATATAAGATTATTATTATTATTATTATTATATAACCTGGCCAAAGAATATATGTATGAATTTAAAAAAAGACAGGTAAATCGGATAAGTGGTTCCCGCGCGATAAACGCACTAATGGACAGACAGAGAGATATTGCATTTTATATATATTATAGATTATACATTACATATATTCTTTGCTACATAATATTGTTCCATATTTAATGGTTTAGGCGGTGTATTGCAAAGGCACGCGCTAGCGGCAAACTTATTTCCGACATCATTCACTATTTTATGTCACTGCTCATTCCTTATGCTACCTATCGAAATAAAATATAGCCTATAACCTGGCCAGAGAACATATCAGAGAGACGTTGCATTTTATATATATTATTATATATATATATATATATATATATATATATATATATATATATATATATATATATATGTATATGTACATATATATATATATATATATATATATATATATATATATATATATATATATATATATACATATATATGTAGATGTATATATATATATATATATATATATATATATATATATATATATATATATATATATTCAGCTTATAAAGAAGTTTTATAATATAACGCGCTAGCGGCAAACTTATTTCCGACATCATTCACTATTTTATGTCACTGCTCATTCCTTATGCTACCTATCGAAATAAAATATAGCCTATAACCTGGCCAGAGAACATATCAGAGAGACGTTGCATTTTTATATATATATATATATATATATATATATATATATATATATATATATATATATATGTATATGTACATATATATATATATATATATATATATATATATATATATATATATATATATATACATATATATGTAGATGTATATATATATATATATATATATATATATATATATATATATATATATATATATATATATATATATTCAGCTTATAAAGAAGTTTTATAATATAAAAATTTTAAATTTGTACGTGACTTTTCAAATAAGTTAGAAGAAATATAGACTAGTAAATTATTCTTAACATGAATATTCTTGAATCTATTCTATTTTTTAATATTTCTGTTTCCAAGTAACCTGAGAATGTTTTATCACTGTTAATACCCTACCCTTTTGTTCATATCCAAATTTTTAAACTTTAAAAAATATTACATTTAAAATTATGAACGTCCTGTATCATTCCATCAACATAAAATTGAAAATAATATCCTCATAATTTATTAAAATAATGTCGATATCGTTAAAACAAATTTAATTTTAGATTACGACGTACCTGAGTATGGAAATTAGTAGTAAAGTTGCTGTTGTTGCTTAAGTACATACATAATGTATTTCAAATTTATTAAGGTTTGCGTGATAATAAGTACCGTCATTGGTATATTCCCACCGGTATTTTTTCAGAATAAATTATTAAAAATATTTTATACAATGTTTTTAGCACTTAGCACCATTGGACCTGTTATAAATATAATATTTTGTTTAGAAAATCATTTAGAAGCCGTAAGCTCTATCCTAGTAATTAAATATCTATATTTTGTATCGAATATTAGTCTTAATATTGCTAATATCGTTATATCTATCAAGTTTTTTTTCAGCAGAACTAAAATTATTAATTTATTAATCGCATCTGACCTCTTGTTAAATGATAATATAAATAAAACAAATTCGAAAAGAATTATTCTGGGGTTGTTTCTCTCCTCAGTAGCTAGATTTATTTATTCAAGTTACCGTATATGTCAACAATCAGAAAATGTCATATCCTGTATGAGTTATTTCTATCTCCTTTACAGACTGGAATTAACGATTTTAGCAGCTTGTTTAATAATTTCTGAAATAAAAAATCAAATAGAAAGTTGCAATCAGAGAATTAGATTACCAAAGAATATAATAGCTGTTATTAATGATAAATGTTTACAAAATAATTTATTCAAACTAATTGAAGACATTAACGACTTATTTGGATTCATATTATTAATATTTATCTTTATATTTATATTGACTATTATTGGTACTTCGATAAATTTGATATTTTTTAACCAACAATTATTTATCGTTTCTGCTTCTGTTGGAGAATTAATATTTTATTCCGCTTATACCGTAAGTAGTGCCATTTTTATAATTAATATTTCATCTGAAACTGAATTTAGAGCAAGGGTAAAAATGAATCAGTTTACTTTTAATTAATGTTAAATATTAGGAAGTAAATTAAAAATCAACTTTCACTTTTTTAAAATAACGATATGTTATTAAAATAACCGGTATATGTTAGTCAACAGAAATTTTTATTGGAAAATTTTAATCATAGAATTAAAACATAAAGAAAAAAATTAATGTTTATTTCTGAAAATTTTTATTGCTAATTAATTTTAATTTTCAAATTCTGTTTACTGCACTCTTGCCCTATTGGAAATTTCTAGTGAGAGAATTGTGTAGTAAATGGGACATTTCACTTGAAGCGGACAACCAAAAAAATGTGAGATGTTCAAATTCTTTCCAGTTTAGTTTAATTATAGTTCCGTTAGCCCTTATTACTAATTTGATATGTTTTCCTTATGCGAGGCCTATTTGCCGAGTTACGGGCTTCTGAAAATTTGGAGAAGTGTCAGTTATGCCCTATTTCAAGACCTGTTTCTTAGTTAAATAAACTTATGCCTGTTTGCGCACTGAAGCCTTTTGATTTATTATATTCCCCCATCTTGGTTACATAACCGTTTCAAGTTCTTCATGTATAATTTATCGCCACTATAGGGATCTACGATCAGTTTATGTATGTTCCAAGTTCACATAGTTTATACAGAGAGGTTTCTTTGTCTTTATCACATAGTCTGCATATCGTGGGGCCATTGTGGATACTCTTTTTTTGGAAATGTTTCCTCGGATGACAGTAGTCGGGGTTTAGTCCCACTACTAGTTTGGTCTGAACCCTTTTTAAACAAAGTATGTCGGTTGTTAGTTAAGGCCAAATACGTCCGTCGCATGTCTTTGGCCAGATGTGGAGAGCCAACGATCTTGATGTTGCTGATATGACCATCTGTTGATTGTTGTTTTTACCACTTGTTTTGGTATATCAAACGCTGGTTCTGGCCCCTGTATAGTCTTTCAGTATCTCTTATCCCCGAATATCCTGCAGTCCACACTAGTTTGACCATGTTGTTCCTGGAGGATAGTTTAACAGGTGAAGTTCTAAAGCCTTTAGAGCACTAACTGAGGGATAATAGATTTCTTGATTGAGATAGTCCCGTCTAATATTCTCGTGAACACAAGTTTGTCTGCTTGTCTCTGGGGGGTATTAGTCCTAAAATCATTTCCATAGATATGATGGGGGTGCTACTTAAAACTCCAGTTAAAAATAAGCAAGTGAACCTCTGGAGCCGAGGTTGTCCTTCTCTGGTCTATACTGCAGCTCCATATGTAACCATGGGTCTAATGACCGTGACGTACAGCCAAAGCATCGTGTTTGATTTAAGGCCACAGGATTTCCCAAAGAAGCTCCTACATCAAATAAGACATATTTTTGCTTTATCATGGTTTTTTTTGTTATTTGTTCCACGTTAATTTTGTGCCTAGTGTCAAGCCAATATATTTGTATTCATTAACGGTTTTCATCCATTCTCTCAGGATACTCAGGTTTTCGGGAAATTGTCTTTGATTCTTCTCTTTGTGAACAATTTAACAGAAGTCTTTGCAACGTTGACTTTCATATTTACTTCCTCACATTTTGCCTAAGCTCTGACTCAGTGGCAGTATGCTTCCCTTGGTTGAAGATAACTGTGCGTAGCGAAAACGCTTCTTGTGGGCATGCTTGAGTCATCTCTGCGTCTAAGGTTATTGTTCTTGTGGTGTCGTCTTTGAAAGGCTGTAATCATTGAGGTGAAGGATGTATGGTTAAAAGCCCCTTGTATGTCAATGAAAGCATCTAGAGCAACCTCCTTGTAGTACAGCAATGATTCGATCCTCACTATTAAGATATTTAAAGCTATCTCACACGAAGTCCCTGGTTGATAGGCATAGTAATGTGGAGGATTTTCTAGAATTATTCCTCTCTTATATGCCAACCTATCAATGTTTTCAGCGTTTTTAACCGAAAAGGTAAAAGGCTGATTGGTCGATATGTCTTCACTTCGGTGTATGTGTCACGTCCAGGTTTAGGAATGAAGACTATATTTGCAGATCTTCATGCTTAGGGGACATAGAATAGTGCAATGCATTCTCGATATATTGTGCATAAGTGCGGTACCAGATTGCCTATCCCTTGTTGTAGAGGTACTGAAGAGATTCCGTCTGGTTCTGTGGTTTTGTAGGGTTGAAAAGTCCCTATAGCCCATCTGATTTTTTTTTATACCTGTTCTGTAGTTTGCCGAATCAACTTCATTGGCTTTATGACAAAGGTTCAGTTAACTCTAAGCTACTTCCGGTTGTTAGATTCCCGTTCTCTAAAAGTACACCTGGAGAATTACTTCAAGTGTATTCTCTTGTTCGCTTTTTTATCGTGCCAACCGAGTATGAGATATGTTTTAAGACATTTTTTTCGATGTGTGCTGCTTGAGAAGTGTTTCTGACTTCTCCACAGAATTTCTTCCAAGCGTCTTTCTTTGCCTTCCTCAGGGCTTTATTGTACTTTGTAAGTGACTGAAAGCACCTATCCCATTCTCCTGAGATTTTTGTTTATAGTTTAACAGTTTCCTAATAGTTGTTCTCAAGTCCGCTAAAGAACAAAAGTAATGGTGAGTGCATTTTGAAGTTGATCAGAGTCTAGATTTATATTCACCACTTTTAAAAGTTAGTACTGATGAAAGCCAGACTATGTTTCAGCTGACTTCCGTAGGATTCTCATACGGTGTTCCAAAGATTTCGGTGAGTTGTCATGACCCTAACAAAATCGCGAAGTGTGAACTCTATGTCTGTGGTCAGACGTCGATGGTTCCTTTGGTACTGGCCATTTTTCTACAATATCGTGAATTGATACAGTGGTTACTATTATGTCGATAACCTTCTTCCTTGTCGTAACAAAAGTCGGTTCGTTTCCTTGAATTGCTAGAAGTTGGTTATTATTTACCCAGTACTCTAGTACAGCATTTCGGCTAGCATTGTTGTCATTGCTGGTCCATGCTGTATTTTTTGCAAGAAATTTATGTTGAGATGCTACATAGTGTTAGTCAAATGGAAAATTTTATGAGGAAGTTATCAGCTCTTTGATACTTTCACAATATCTCAGTTTAACTGGGCATGCATTCCATGTTGTAATTTATTTAGATACATATATGTTACCAGGTGACTTATTATATATTAATTTACCGCCTGTTACCCATTTCTCTTCTTCCTGTATGATTCATGGTTCTTGAATTCGGGCGATTGTTATTGATTTGTTGATTATCTTGCACTAGAGGCCTGCGGAACCACTCATAGTGTGTTGCAGGTTTACTTGCAGCAGCTTTACATTTTTCGCTTGCTTAAGCCAACACTCTAAAAGCTCCCTTCCATAATCCCAGTAGTATAGCTGGGGAGCTTCTGGGCCCGACCTTGAAATTTTTTTATCCGGCCGTCAGAACAAGTTTTGTTACTGAATTGAGGCAAAACAAGCGAATCATGCAATTCTTCTGGAAGAGTGAACAAAATTTGTGTTTAGCGGCCGCATAAGTTGTTGTGCAAAAGGATTAAGTACTCTTGATGGCCGGTGTCCATCGGAATCATGAAAAATGTGCAAGAAATGACATCATTTTGCTGAAAAAAAAGTGTAAGAAGTAGTTGAAATGGCTGAAATTGTGTGTCGTCAATGACCAGAGTGTGGTCAAAAAGACCTTGTTTCAGTGGTCAAAACGGCCTTATTGGAGAAGAATTGCTGAAAAAAAAAGTTGTCAAAAAGGCCTTCTATAGCTTAACCTTAACTAATGCGTACTTGCCCGCCTGAGTTACCTGTTTGAGTTGACACTTGTTACACCTGGTAAAAGAGGTGTTACCTGAGAATATCTGGTAGGTGTTTACTCACCTGGAGGAGAAGTAATTAATTAGCACAGGTGTGTGTAGTAAGTAGGGGATAGTTGGGTAAATTGGGCCTGATCGTAAGTGTTTTTGCGGGCATTTTCCTCCTTCGCCAGCTTTATCTGTATGAATTAGCGAAGCCTAGCCTATTCTGGACTGATCTTGAAGAGGTCGGTAGGTCGTTGTGAAACGTAAATATATATATATATATATATATATATATATATATATATATATATATGTAGATATATATATATATATATATATATATATATATATATATATATATATATATATGTATATATATATATATATATACATATATATATATATATATATATATATATATATATATATATATATATAAATATACACATATATATATATATATATATATATATATATATATATATATATATATATATATATACATATATATATATATATATATATATATATATATATATATATACATACATATATATATATACATACATATATATATATATATATATATATATATATATATATATATATATATATATATATATATATATATATATATATATATATATATATATATATATATATATATATATATATATATATATATATATATATATATACATATATATATATATATATATATATATATATATATATATATATATATATATATATATATATACATGTATATATATATATATATATATATATATATATATATATATATATATATATATATATATATATATATATATATATATACATACATATATATATATATATATATATATATATATATATATATATATATATATATATATATATATATATATATATATATATATATATATATATATATATATATATATATATATATATATATATATATATATATATATATATATATATATATATATATATATATATATATATATATATATATATATATATATATATATATATATATTCGAGAAACGTCAGCAAAGCTGATAAGAAAGGTCAAATTTAAAGTGGTAAACTGTTGTGTAGATGCATTGAAGAATGTAATAATTTATACGTAAAATAATAAAAACTGTTTATATAAATAAATATGAATTTCGAGAGGCCCGCAAAGCTGATAAGAAAGATCAAATTTAATGTGATAAGCTGTTGAGTAGATGCATTGGAGAATGTAATAATTTATACATATAATAACATACATTAAAACTGATACGAGGGAAATCAAACAAGAACAAAAGAAATACCAGAAAGAAATTTGAGACGTTAAAAAGGAAAATTTAAGACCAACAGAAGAAAATAAGGAATTAAAGGAGAACATGTAACGTATTAATGTAAAGATGGAGAACATAGAAAGAGAAGGAACAATATAGTCATATAAGGCCTGACGGTCAATACCAATGACGAAGATACATTAAAGGAATACATTAAAACATTCATTAAGAAATATATGGGAGTGGAAGTAAGAATTAAAAACGCAGAAAAATGGGGGAAAAAACTTGTCTGCTAGAATTAGAAAATGGGAGAGATAAACGAATAGTAATGGAAAATAAAAATAAGCTGAAAGGAGTAAAGGAACAAAAGATCTACATCAATGATGATATGCCGCCAGAACAAAGACTAATACAGAAAAAAATTAGAATGCAAGCTAAACAGAAGGAAAGAGATGGAAAGAGAGTTAAGGTGGGGTTTGGAAGAATGATGATAGATGGCAGACAGATGGAACTGGACTAGGGAGAGGGACATGCTTGAAAAATGTAAAAAGAAAGAAAATTCAAAAAACCAATAGAAAGGAGGAGGACAAACCAAGAAAATGTGATGACGAAAACCGCAATGAAAAAGGACAACAGAACGGGAAAGGAAGGAGAAAAGGAACGAGAACTTAATATGGAAGAGAGGAGAGAAAGAACAATAGAAACTTGGAAATTGGGCACATGGAACGTAAGAGGACTGAAAGGGAAGGAGGTGGAATTGATGGATGAGTTTGAAGGGACGGGCTTGGAAATATTGACAATTAGCGAAACAAAGAGAAAGGGACAAGGAAGAATAAGTTTAAATAATTAACATACATTGATATACAGTGGAGTGCAACAGAGCCAAAGAGCAGCGGCCGGGGTTGGATGCATAATACCTAGAAGAATAAACAAACAAGTAGGGGAAGTATCCGAAAGAGTACTCACAGTAGAACTGAAAAATGGCAAAGGAGAGATAATCACAGTGATAGCGGTATATGCGCCAGATGAAAATGAAAGAACAAAAGGACAAATTTTGGGAAGAATTGAGTACAATAACGGAAGAAGCTAGAGGAAGGCTGTATTTTGCCGGGGACTTTAATGCTAGAGTAGGCAGAAGAAACAATATAAAAACAACATCAATAGGACAACACGGTGAAGAACTTAGAAATAATAATAGAGAAAGGATGCTAGGCTATTGCCAAATAGATGACCTCATTATAACAAACACATTTTACCAACATAGAGACATATAAAAGTACACAAGGGTTCAACATACAAAACAAGAGAGGTCAATTATAGACTATATACTGGTATAAAGGAGCAAAAGAATATGTGAAAAACGTAAGAATAAGAAGAGGCGCCGAAATATACAGTGATTATTACCTACTAGTAGGAATAATCAAAGAAAGGTTGCCAAAAAATGAAAACCAAATAATAAGAAAATACAAATCAATAAGGACATATAAACTAAGAAATGAAGAAATTATGATCAAATACCGACAAATAATTGATGAGAAATTCGAAAAAGGATACAGAAATATACATAAAATATGCAAGTTTGGAAGAAAAATGGAGCAACTTCAAGAATATAATCCTGGACGGGGTTACCAAAGTATGCGGAGTGTGCAACGCACACAACAGTAAAAGACAAACAGCTTGGTGGAATGGTAATATCCAAGAAGAAATTATTGCGAAGAAGAAAGAATGGAAAAAATATCTCAAAACAAAAATACCAGAACAATATGAACTATATAAAGGAAAAAGGAAAAGTGTTGGTAAGAGAAGCAAAAGAAGAGTCATGGAAAGAATTCGGAGATAAAATAGAAGAAAATAGTAAAGAAAATCAAAAACTATTCTACAAAGTTCTTAAATCATTCAGTAAGGGCCAACCTATAACCGAATTATATGTGAAAAACAAAAACCAAGAAATCCTAACAGAGAAAGCTATAATGGAAAGAATACTTTGAAAAACTATTGGGGGGTAATGAAGAAAAAGATAATGCAAATTATGAAGATTTGGAACAACAAAATATGGAAGAAACCGAAAATAGGGAACAAAGAGAATGAAAAGATTTGCAGGGAGTTATAAGAATATTGAAAAATGGAAAAGTGTCAGGGAGTGATAAGATAACGTCTGAAATGATTACATACATGGGGAAGAAAGAAAAAACAATATTGTTAGAAATAATTAATAAAGCATGGGAAGAAGAAAAATTTCCGGCCGAAAGGGAATATCGTTTATTACACCAATTTATAAAATGGGAGATCACAAGGAATACAATAATTACAGAGGAATTACTATGCTGAACACAATTGTCAAAATGAGGGCATCATAAATAATAGGATAAAGAAAGTAATAGAACCACAACTATTTTAATCGCAAAGTCGATTTAGACCAGCAAGAACACCACAGATTATCGAAAAAACGATCAGAACAAAACAAAAGTCTACACCTTGCTTTCATAGACTTAGAAAAAGCATTTGACAGTGTGTCGAGAAATAAAGTGTGGGAAAGCGTAGAAAACAAGGGAATAAACAAAAAGACAATAAGAGTCATAAAGCAACAATGTGCAGTATGTAATAAAAAACAACAGAAAGTCGGAGGGATTTACAACACAGGAAGGTTTGAGGCAGGGAGGAAGCTTGAGCCTAACATTGTTCACTGATGATGAAATAATAATAAATGCGAAATAAAAGTGAAAAGAATGAAAATTCAATACTGGAAGCTGAAAAGAATAGAAATATCTAAAGCGGCTTTTGCTGATGATATTGTGCTGGTGGCGGAAAATGAGAGACAATTACAAGGAAATCTCGATATTTGGAATAAAGCGTTTAAAGAAGACGTTATGAAAATTAATATTTAGATAAAACAAAAGTAATGACAATGGAAAAACAACAAACGAACATTTACATAGAAGGGAATAAAATACAACAAGTGGAACAATATTACAGTATTTGGGAGTGATAATGGATGAAACTGGAAAACAAGACAAAGAAATTAATGCCAATAAATAATAAATTCATTAGGAAGAGAGAGGTGATGAAACAAACAAAAATAAAAGTGTTCAAAACAATTTATAGGATGATCTTAACATATGGATGTAAATCATGGACCCCAACAGACAGGCAGAAAAACACGATACAAACCGTCGAAATGAAATACCTGAGAGCAGTACAAGGACTTACACGGAAGGACAGAATAAGGAATACAGAAATAAGGAGAAGGCTAGGAGTACAAGCAATTATGGAATGTATACATCCCAGCTGGGATGGTGGAGACATATACAGAGAATGAAGGAAGATAGACAGATGAAACAACTGTATGAAGCCCGAATACAGGGAGCACAGAAGTGAGGAAGACCTAGACAAACCTGGAATAGGAGAATTGGAAGTATACTTAAGGAGAAGCGAAAATCCTGGAAAGAAGCAGTGAAAATGGCAAAGAATAGAGACAGATGAAAGAAGTTTATATGTGGAGATTGAGAGGGAAAAAAGGAGAATGTATAACTGCCCTACACCATATGATAGAAGGGATATACGGTTGTTATATATATATATATATATATATATATATATATATATATATATATATATATATATATATATATATATATATTTAACTGTTATTTAGATTAATTATTTTCCAACTTGGTTCTTCCATAGTGTCAATTTTACGTTTCAGATCAGTAATTGAGTGCTTCTGTGTTTGTTGTTGGTGTTGTTGCATATCTCACTTAAATTTTATTTCTAGTATTTCAACTTCTGCATTTTGTTTATTTTCAGGTTTCCTTTTTTTTTAACAGGTAAGGTTGCTGATAAGCTTCATCAAGCAGATTGATTCCTTCATTTTTATCGATGCCTTCATAATATACTGATTACTTCTATAATTATCATTCATTTTATCTTGATTAGTATCCTTTCCTCTTCTACTACTACTATACCCCATTCCTAATTTCAGCTTATTGTTAATGGCAGCAGACACACCTATAGTAGCAAGTTTTTCCTTCCAAGATGCATCCCTAGCATTAATTCGACTTAAGACATTTTTAAGTAATATTTTATCAGCTTGATGACGATCAGGTAAGGCACTGTATGTTAAATAGGCTATATCATGCTCTTTACAAGCTTCATCAAGCAGATTAATTCCTTTATTAATACTGGCTAGGCGTTCCTGTAGTTTTGTTCCAGGTCCACAAAAATTGTAGCCAGGTAAATGGACTTCAAAGGAAAGCTTATTAATGACACTATTCCAGAGTCTACCCCCTTGAACAGTACGGCTTCCGCTGGAATAGTATTTCATTTTTTTTATTTGTTCTTCGAGAAGAGCAAAATATATACTAACTATAAATTTAACACACCTCCTTTTTTATACTTATTTCTATTGAGTTTGTCTACAAGAAGAACAGAATTGTTCAACAGAAAACTAGATTAAAAGTTGAGAATCACGATTTACAAGAAATTAAAAATAATGTTAAACATAGTGTATTATTACCCTCTACGATGCGATGTATTATTTCAGGACCTAGTAATTGTGGAAAAACTTCAACTACGTTAAGCCTTCTTGAACATCCGAACGGTTTAAATTTGAAAATGTTTACCTGTATTCTAAGTCATTATATCAACCTAAATATATTTATTTGGAGCAACTATTAAAGCCAGTCAAGGGTCTTGACTGGTATTTTAGCATGGATCGACATAACAACATTGTCTGTTTCTATCTTTGTATGCCAAAATACGAAACATTTAATTCAAGACAATGCCAATGTTCAAACAGATTGATTTAAATTTGAGACATGTATATTCCGATCATGTTGGTACCAACATGTCGTTTGACAATTTTAAAGAGCCATGTTCTTTTTGTTGGAAAAAACCCTTTGGATTTTTATCAGTTTTTAAAGACAACATAATTGATGAAGGGAGATATCATTATGGTTTGGACAGCTATATATATTTAAATTAAAGTCCAGAAGAAGTTAATAGACATTTAAACATCACTATTACTACATGAGGGTTCTCAGGAAAAAGAAAAAATTAAGTGAAAGGAGTGTTAAAAAAATATTAGTCAACAAACGAAAGGATATAAAAAATAAATTAAACATTTTAAAACATGAACAAATTGCACATGAAACTCTTTTTCAATCCATAACGAAACATCTACAAAATATTGAAAGTAAATTGGATCCAAACAGTAAACAAACATATGAAAAAGCTGCTGCTCTTGAACCACCTAAATTAAATATAAATTTGAAGAATCTGATTATGAACAAGATGAAAATGAAGAAGAAGGAGACTTTTAGACTGAAACTGATAAGGATTCGGTGGTGTCTGAACCCACCTTCATTTCAACCTCCTCAGCTTACCTGAATACTCCGCATGGAATGAAATTTAATTTATCTATGTCAGCTCCACGGATGAAGAGAAAATTACACATTTCCACAGCCCCGAAACCAGACAATCTAAGAAAACTTCGCGTAAAAAATAATGAAAAGGATCTTTTACATGAGGAAGCGAAAAAAGAAAGGCATTATGAAGATCAATTAAATAAAACCTTAACAGATTATTATGAGAAACACCATCCTTTACCTGCGAAATATATTTAAAAATATCTTAAGGATCCTAAGAGTGAAGAATCGAAAGGAAAATTTAGAGTGAAATTTGATAAGGATATTGATCGATTTTCCATTGGTAATAAAACGAATAATTTTGATGGACTCGATCTATTATTAGGAACAAAGAGATTTACAGGTACTAGTGGTTTATATGGACTACTTTTTAATCTGACTCTGCCAACTACCTATACAAAAGTTCAATCTAGTCGAAATACGAATTTTAAAAAAATTATTAAACCAATAATACAAAAGCCAGAGATACAATCAGAATCAGATGATGATGATGATGAAGACTCAGACAAAGAACGAATAAAACAAGGACATGGAATGTTTATGACGGTTACAAATAATCCAATCGATTATGTATACTGGGATGATCCAAATGAGCTTGTCGAACGATTACAATTATTAATTGCATCTGACAGCAGGCAATACAAGTCACACAAACGAGATCAACTCAATTATTGAAGAATTACGTGAAGCTAATATTATTGAATCAAAATAACAATGTCACCCGTTTATTCAAGTGATATAAAAAAACGAATTGTTAAAGAACTCGATAAACCGGCAAGAAAATATTTTAAACCCAGGAGAGTCATGTTAAAACCACTTTTGGATCTAATGCAAGCAGACTTGTTAGATATGCGAGAATATGAAAAGGAAAACAATAGATTTAAGTACATATTTGTTATAAATAATTGTTTTACAAAGTACGTTTGGGCCTATCCATTAAAATCAAAAACATCTAAAGAAGTTGCACATGCTCTTGAAAATATATTCAAACAACAGACTCCCATGCATCTGTGTACAGATTCTAGAGGAGAATTTACGGGAAAGGAAGTACAGACCATAATGAAAAAATACAACATCAAACAATATGTTGTTTACAGTGAAAAAAAAAGCATCGATTGTGGAACGTGTAAACAGGACTCTTAAGAGTATGATGTGGAAGGAGTTTAATATCCAAAGATCGTAT
This sequence comes from Pachyrhynchus sulphureomaculatus, assembly GCA_019049505.1. Taxonomy (NCBI): domain Eukaryota; kingdom Metazoa; phylum Arthropoda; class Insecta; order Coleoptera; family Curculionidae; genus Pachyrhynchus; species Pachyrhynchus sulphureomaculatus. Next base: position 34,831,736 of record CM032452.1, read on the forward strand.
AAGTGGGTTAAATTACTAACAAATATCGTCAATAGTTATAATAATAAAAAACAGAACAATAGGTCTGAAACGTAGTGAAGTAACTAAAAAACATTAGAGAAGTCTACTCAACACAGTTTATAGTAACATAAAAATGACTACGCTTAACACAAAATATGATGTTGGTGATCGTGTACGTATATCAAAGCTTAGACGTGACTTTGACAAACATTACAAACCTAATTGGTCTACGAAAATTTTTACCATTAAAAAAGTACAACTTACAAGTCCTGTGGCGTATTTACTTCAAGACGAACACAATCAAGACCGCAAAGGTGGATTTTATGAACTGCAACTGCAAAAAGTTAAATATCCTGTTATTTACTTAGTTGAAAGTGCTAAAACGCCTAGGAAATAGAGTATTTATGAAATGGTTAGGTTTTGATAATAAACAGAATAGTTTGATAGATAAGAATAATGTTCAGTAGGTAGTGGAGAGAGAGAAACGAAAATATTTATATAAGGTAGAAATGGATCTAAACTTATAAGTTAATAATAAGTGTCTGAGAGAATACTGCCATAAAAAAATGCCAGTTATTTTAAGAGCAAAGTATTCCAAATCCGATGCGCATAATGAAAGATGTTTGGCATTTGAAGTTAAGGATCTTTTTAAAACGAGAGACGGTGCAAAACACACACCTTCTTCTTATTTTCCCAGTAAAGAAACAAGAGGAATCGAGAGCTGCCAACGAAAGACAAGGAAACAGAGAATTTGTCTACATAATACACATATTATTAACAGTTAACTCATAGTATTGATATCTGTAACACAACATCAAAATGGCTTATATAAGGGCTTGGAATGAAATATCCAAATTTCCAGATCTACCACATAATGTCATAATTTATTTTCAAGATTATTTAAATTGGAATATTATATCACGAAAACAACGCTTAAGCGAAGACCTAATGAGAACATTTATCAACAAAGTCAACTGGCAAGCCATCTCCAAATATCAGCAATTAAACGAACGATTTATTACTGAATTTCAAACAATGATTGATTGGAATGAAATTAGTATACATCAAACATTATCTGAAGATTTTATATATCATCATAGAGAACAAGTTAACTGGGATTTTATTAAAAAATTTCAACGAGTTAGTCCCGCCTTTTTGCAAGAAATGAAACCATACATTGATCAACAACAACTATTCAATTTTTAACTTTTTGTTAAAACATTTTCCTTTTAATATTAATATATATATATATATATATATATATATATATATATATATATATATATATATATATATACATATAATACTTTTCTGCTTATACTCATATTTAAATAAAAAGTTATTAACATTAATTTCTTTTAGAAAAAAATTGTTTATTTTATATCGAATTTATATTATAACTAAAAAAAATATTAATATATACATATATATATATATATATATATATATATATATATATATATATATATATATATATATATATATATATATATATATATATGTATATATATATATAACACTTTTCTGCTTATACTTGTGGTTTATTTACCTATACAACGACAACTACTATAGTAACCTAAGTCTATTTTAAAGAACTGTTAGGTAGTAGGTCTAATTTAGTACTATTAAATTTATATTTATATAAAAAGTTATTAAAATTATTTTCTTTTAAAAACGTACAAACGAACTTTGTAAAACAATTATTTATAACAAATATGTACTTAAATCCATTGTTTTCCTTTTCGTATTCTCGCATATCTACCAAGTCTGCTTGCATTAGATCCAAAAGTGGTTTTAACATGACTCTCCTGGGTTTAAAATATTTTCTTGCCGGTTTATCGAGTTCTTTAACAATTTGTTTTTTTTATATCACTTGAATAAACGGGTGACATTGTTATTGTGATTCAATAATATTAGCTTCACGTAATTCTTCAATAATTGAGTTGATCTCGTTTGTGTGACTTGTATTGCCTGCTGTCAGATGCAATTAATAATTGTAATCGTTCGACAAGCTCATTTGGATCATCCCAGTATACATAATCGATTGGATTATTTGTAACCTTCATAAACATTCCATGTCCTTGTTTTATTCGTTCTTTGTCTGAGTCTTCATCATCATCATCATCTGATTCTGATTCTATCTGTGGCTTTTGTATTATTGGTTTAATAATTTTTTTAAAATTCGTATTTCGACTAGATTGAACTTTTGTATAGGTAGTTGGCAGAGTCAGATTAAAAAGTAGTCCATATAAACCACTAGTACCTGTAAATCTCTTTGTTCCTAATAATAGATCGAGTCCATCAAAATTATTCGTTTTATTACCAATGGAAAATCGTTCAATATCCTTATCAAATTTCACTCTAAATTTTCCTTCCGATTCTTCACTCTTAGGATCCTTAAGATATTTTTAAATATATTTCGCAGGTAAAGGATGGTATTTCTCATAATAATCTGTTAAGGTTTTATTTAACGGATCTTCATAATGCCTTTCTTTTTTCACTTCCTTATGTAAAAGATCCTTTTCATTATTTTTTACGCGAAGTTTTCTTAGATTGTCTGGTTTCGGGGCTGTGGAAATGTGTAATTTTCTCTTCATCCGTGGAGCTGACATAGGTAAATTAAATTTCATTCCATGCGGAGTATTCAGGTAAGTTGAGGAGGTTGAAGGGAAGGTGGGTTCAGACACCACCGAATCCTTATCAGTTTCAGTCTAAAAGTCTCCTTCTTCTTCATTTTCATCTTGTTCATAATCAGATCCTTCAAATTTATATTTAATTTAGGTAGTTCAAGAGCAGCAGCTTTTTCATATGTTTGTTTACTGTTTGGATCCAATTTACTTTCAATATTTTGTAGATGTTTCGTTATGGATTGAAAAAGAGTTTCATGTGCAATTTGTTCATGTTTTAAAATGTTTAATTTATTTTTTATATCCTTTCGTTTGTTGACTAATATTTTTTTAACACTCTTTTCACTTGATTTTTTATTTTTCCTGAGAACCCTCATGTAGTAATAGTGATGTTTAAATGTCTATTAACTTCTTCTGAACTTTAATTTAAATATATATAGCTGTCCAAACCATAATGATATCTCCCTTCATCAATTATGTTGTCTTTAAAAACTGATAAAAATCCAAAGGGTTTTTTCCAACAAAAAGAACATGGCTCTTTAAAATTGTCAAACGACATGTTGGTACCAACATGATCGGAATATACATGTCTCAAATTTAAATCAATCTGTTTGAACATTGGCATTGTCTTGAATTAAATGTTTCGTATTTTGGCATATAAAGATAGAAACAGACAATGTTGTTATGTCGATCCATGCTAAAATACTATCAGATTACATCTTGGTTATCGCAGGCGACATCATAGAATATAAACACTGAATTTCGTTTTGCTTCCGATGATGTAATTATTGTTTCACCATTATCAAATGCAAAAAATCCTAGACCCTTGACTGGCTTTAAAAGTTGCTCCAAATAAATATATTTAGGTTGATATAATGACTTAGAATACAGGTAAACATTTTCAAATTTAAACCGTTCGGATGTTCAAGAAGGCTTAACATAGTTGAAGTTTTTCCACAATTACTAGGTCCTGAAATAATACATCGCATCGTAGAGGGTAATAATACACTATGTTTAACATTGTTTTTAATTTCTTGTAAATCATGATTCTCAACTTTTAGTCTAGTTTTCTGTTGAACAATTCTGTTCATCTTATAGACAAACTCAATAGAAATAAGTATAAAAAAGGAGGTGTGTTAAATTTATAGTTAGTATATATTTTGCTCTTCTCGAAGAACAAATAAAAAAAATGAAATACTATTCCAGCGGAAGCCGTACTGTTCAAGGGGGTAGACTCTGGAATAGTGTCATTAATAAACTTTCCTTTGAAGTCCATTTGCCTGGCTACAATTTTTGTGGACCTGGAACAAAACTACAGGAACGCCTAGCCAGTGGTAATAAAGGAATTAATCTGCTTGATGAAGCTTGTAAAGAGCATGATTTAGCCTATTTAACATACAGTGCCTTACCTGATCGTCATCAAGCTGATAAAATATTACTTAAAAATGCCTTAAGTCGAATTAATGCTAGGGATGCATCTTGGAAGGAAGAACTTGCTACTATAGGTGGGTCTGCTGCCATTAACACTAAGCTTAAATTAGGAATGGGGTATAGTAGTAGTAGAAGAGGAAAGGATACTAATCAAGATAAAATGAATGATAATTATAGAAGTAATCAGTATATTATGAAGGCAACGACAAAACTGAAGGAATCAATCTGCTTGATGAAGCTTATCAGCAACCTTACCTGTTAAAAGAAAAAGGAAACCTGAAAATAAACAAAACGCACTGTATTTTTTGCAGAAGTTGAAATACTAGAAAAAAAATTTAAGTGAGATATGCAACAACACCAGCAACAAACACAGAAGCACTCAATCACTGATCTGAAACGTAAAGTTGACACTATGGAAGAACCAAGTTGGAAAATAATTAATCTAAATAACAGTTAAAAGCGAAAACGTAGACATGATGATGGTCATGATGACATCAGTAAGAACACCAGACCTTGGAGGATTAAATAAAAAATTAAAACTATAACTTATATAGTAATAAATATTCAAATCTCTTCAAATATTAGTTAGTTATTTATAAACCTTTCAAAAGGGAACAATAATGACTAGTCGTAGGCATCGTCATTAGATAAGAAAAAAATATTAAATCTAAGAAACAAACTATTCGAAAAGGGGGAAAACGTAAACAAAATAAAAATAGAATTATAAAAAAAAATCCAGTTTTCAGTCAGTTGCAAAGAAAATAAAAAAGAATATATTAAAAGAAAAACCGTCAAGCTTAAACAGTGCACTTAATATTTCCATTAAGATAGCGAAAGAGGAAAAATGAAAAATCAAAGCACCGAGAGTCATTCAAATTCCTAAAACTGGAGGAATTCTACCCTCAATACCGATATTTGCCGGTCTTAGTGCTTTGGGCGCTTTGAGTGGAGGGGTAGCAGGTATAACAAAGGCTGTTAATGATGCTTGATTGGCTAAACAACAATTACATGAAAATCAACGGCACAGTAAAATGGAAGCAATTGCTATGGGTAAGGGTCTCTATTTAAAATTGTACAAAACTGGTATGGGTCTTTTTTTACGCCATCGTCCTCCAAAAATACAAAATTACCGATACCCATTCACGCTTTAACGAACCTAGAGATGAAATGTATGCAAAAAAGCTGGAAATTCTCTATTTTCGAGGAGTCTTTATAAAGGAGAGGTTACCGAGGAAAATTCATAAATATGAAACAGGAGTTATTAATTTGAATAACAACACTGGACCTGGTTTACATTGGCCTACCTATGAGAAATATGGAACTATCATTTATTATTTTGATAGTTTTGGAAATTTGTTACGATCAATTGAAACACAACTGTATTTTCAATCTAATAAACTATGTACTATTTTTTATAATCATGCTGCATATCAATCCTACAATTCTATTTTTTGTGGACAATTATGCTTAAACTTCTTATTTTATCTTGTATATGGTTAAAATAAAAGCAAGTTGCATCTCAATATTGTATTATTTATTAGTGTTACATTGAGTAGATCAGAACTAGTAGTAGTAATAGTGAAAAAAATGTCCTACACATTTACATTAACAGGAAATGAATCTCTAACGTCAACAAAAATTTATCCTCCAATTGTATTAAACGAAAACGAGGAGTTCGTTTTGGGCTTGATTAATTTTGAAAGTTACATCTTGAAAGGTGGAGTTGTCGATATAAGCATTAAATTTGAAACAAGTAAACAACAAAACAAAAAAAAAATGCCATACATATTAGATGTGCAAGGTTTCCAATATGAAAACATTGATTTCATATGTAAAGAAATCGCAATTATAAACATTAAAAATGTGTTTCATAGACACATAAATCTACCATTTCCTATTGACTGGTTCAATTCAACCCACCGTGAACATTTTGATTGTCATGGACTGTTATGGGACAACAGAAAAGTTAATGTTGACAAAGAACAATATTTACCAATGGAATGTCTATATCCATTTATTAAAAATAAAATTAAACCAGATGAGATAATGTATGTGAAAGGATTTATGAAAGAAAGATGGCTTAGAAATATTATTCCGAAAAATACTGTTATAGACCTCTTAGGCTGCAATAATTTAAAAACTCTTAGAAAAGTGTTGTAAGTCTAATTATCATTGTAATAATCGTTTCAGAAATACATTAAAACGTGCTAAGAAAAATTTATTAAGGGTATACAATCTATTGTATAATAAATAAAAAAGATGTGCCAAGAAAATTGTATTATTATTATTGAGGGATTGGTATATATTGCATAAAAAATAAAAAAAATTGGTTTGCATTTTAAAAGTTTTTTTTATTTTAGATATTACAAGTAACAAAAAGAAAAAAAATAATTATTTATGTAATAATATTACTATTAATATTTTTCTCTATACAAAGGCGGTAAAGAATTTAAATAAATCTCATCGCAATCGATATGATTTTTGTAATACTGCGTATGAATTAATTTTTATACATGACTCTGGTAACTCTAATATGTCTATATCTATTTTCCTGTTAATTTGATAACTTATTACATTTGCACTAATATCTGATAGTTTGCCTGGTGTCCATAGACCATCACCTAAATATTCAGGTTTAACAACACACATGACATCATATGAGCCTTTCTCTAACTTGTCAAATTTTAACTAAAAAATTATTATTGACGTTGGAGGTTATAAAAAAAAATGATTAATTCATATCACAAATATTGTGAAGATAAGAAGATAATTTATTATTATTATTATTAACCCATACCTTGAAAATAAATACCGTGAAGTTAAAGAAGATAATTTATAATTATTAACCGATACCTTGAAAATAAATACCGTGTACATAAGGAACTATTTTTATTTTTATGTGAAAAATATATGTATATGTTAGGTTAATTGTAACAAAATATTATTGACATTGGAGGTTATAAAAAATTATTATGTTTTATATAAGAAATACAAGGAGGGGGATAAATATTTTTATTATAATAATATTAAAATTTGCAAAAACTTAAATATAAACAAACAATCTTATAAACTAATTTACAAACATCACTCCAAACTAAATATTCTTCTTCTGAGTCCGAAATAGTTATTGTTTCTACATTTTTTTCTTTAATCCACTTTTTTCTTAATTTCTCTAGAGGTACATCATCATCTTCATCTTCATTACCATCTTTTGTTACTTTTCTTTCTTCTTTTTATTTTGTCAACAACCATCTCTGACATAGTACCTCTAAAGGTGAATTTTCTTCTTCTTTTTCCTGTCTTTCCGCTTCTTCTTTCTCTCTGAATTCAAATAATTTTAATAGTGCTATATTTCTTCTTTTCACTCTATTAATATAATCTTGTTCCATTAAAAAAGTATCGTAATCGTACAGAATATTCTAATAGTATGGTTTTTATTTGTTTTTACTACCTTTATATACAAATAATATATATTGAATTAATCGCTTACATAAGATATCACTTACGTAGGAATCACGCGTTCGAAAACAGAAGAAACCAGTGTAACACTTAAGGGAAAATTCAACTTTTACACACAAAAATGTATGCATAATATCACATATTATTTACCCCAACATTCTCCTAGAAAACTACATACATGGAGTCACTTAGTCTATGAGAAATCATAATAAGAGATATAAATTTAAATGGAGTTACTTAGTCTATAAAAAATCCTAATGATGCAAAATGCAATATAAATTTTTACATTTTTAATAATATTTATGCTGATTAATTATTTCAAAATAACAGTTATTTATTAGGCTTATTATATATACAGTCCCTGGCCAAATTATTAGACGCACTGTATTTTTTTTAGTAATTTTATGTTTCTTAAGAGTTTTTATGCAATAATGGTATATTTAAACTACAATATTATTGATTTTTATTTAAAAGAATTGTTGTAGACTACATATTTGTATTTATTTTTAACATATGGTAACACTGTGTTGACAAAGTGATACATGAACGTAAATAAGTACAAACCTGTATCAGTCGCGATCGGAATCGAGTCAGGTACGGACGTGTTTCTGTGGCTTTATGGACTGTGATTGTTTGTTTAACAGTTTTATACTACTCAGTTATTAGTTTATTTTGTATGCAGTGTTTTAAAAAAGTAATTGGACTATTTTCATTATGGGTGGAAAAGGCGATCTTTCACCACGTAAAAAAGCTGAAGTGAAGGCCCTTGTGATTGCGAAAACATTTACAAACCGAGAAATATCACGAAGATTGGAGGTTTCTGAAGCTAGTGTACGACGCATAAAAAAGAAAATTGAGTCAGGGAAGGAATTAAGCCCGAAAAGAAAGAAAAGATGCGGTAGAAAACCAATTTTCACTCCACGGTCAGAGAGATGTTTGAAGAAAATTTGTGTAGAAAATAGATTTGCTACCACAAAGGTAATAAAATCACAACTCCAGGATGCTAGCGTAAATGCTTCTGAGCGCACTGTTCGAAGAAAATTGAAAGAATTAGATTTTAAGGCCTGTCGCCCCGCCAGGAAGCCCAAGTTAACAGCTGCAATGAAAGCAAAGCGCCTGAAGTGGGCCAAACAATGGCAAGACAAAGACGTGGACTTCTGGAGATCGGTAAGATACAGCAATTTAATCAATAATTGGTACATTATTATCATTTTCAGTTAAATAAAGCAAATAAACATGGAAGTTTATATATTTTTCCTATTTTTGACAGGTCTGCTTCAGGGACGAAAGCACATTCGAAATTTTGCAGAATAAATGATGATTTGGTCAGTCATCAGCGGCAAGGGCACTGGACGTCTGTACGTCGTCAAAGGAATAATGAGGCAAGATCAGTACAAAGAAGTATTACAAAATCGGTTGATTCCGCAGCGCAGAGAATGGTTTCCAAATGGGGAACCATTCACTTTCATGCAAGATGGAGCTCCCTGCCACACTGCTCGGTCTGTTAAAGCTTTTTTGGCAGAAAAAAATATCCCTCTGTTGGATTGGCCCTAATATGAACCCCATTGAAAATGTGTGGGAGCTGATGAAAAGAGAAGTGGCTAAAGATGTGATTAGCAACAAAACCCAGCTCCTAGAAAAGATTATTCATGTGTGGAATCATCATCCTCAAATGCAGGAGACAGTACAATCTTGCATTGATAGCATGCCGCGCAGAATTAAAGCTTTGATAGCGGCTAAAGGTGGCTCAACTAAATATTGACTTTTACTAACATTAATTTCACTTTTCTTTAAAACTTAATAAACTTATGCTTTTCTAAAGTAATGCTGTTTTATTTATGTCAAATAAATAGGTAATTGATTGGATAATATAAAAATAAAAAACAAATCAATTTAAAATAATAAAACGGTACAATATCACTCGGTAATTAATATTTTACATGAAATCTTGCAGTGCGTCTAATAATTTGGCCAGGGACTGTGTTTTGATTAACTACTTCATGACAAATAGCATTGATCAAAGTGTCTGTGATAACAAGAGTTAGCTTGACAAGCTTATTTCGTAAATCAACGTCCATGAGAAGTATCAGTTCAGTAGAGATCGAGATAGACAAGTAGGTAAAAATGAACTACGAAACAAACCAGAACTCGTATACAATGAGTTGTAGATGTCCATCATGTCAAAGTAAAATAACATATATAGGTCACAAACCTTATAACCAGAATAAATATTGTTCCACTTGTACTCATTATAAAAACGCTTCATGGCAAACTGTACGTAGTCTAGGCTACATACCAAACGATACATTAGAAAGGCCAAAGGAAAAATTGGAAAATGAGGACAAGAAGAAATTTGCTGAAGAAAGTATAATTATTCACCATATATGTGATAGAAACAATGTGAGAAACCGAAATGGAGCATCTACAATTGGTGTATGGCTTTCAAAGCCCAAGAAGCATCAACACCGTTCATAATAAAATAATTACTTTTGGTTATGTGTTTAAAAGTTAATCGTATAGGAATGACAACGTTGGTCAAATTATAATTTTAAACCACTTTTTTTTTGCAAGAAATATGTTATCTAAAAGATGGAAATGTGTACCACTAGATTACTTTGAACCTAAGTTATTGAAAAAAACTGTTAGGTAGATTCTTTTAATATAACACTGTATCTCGCTCTCTCAAAATATTCAAATATTACATTCTCTAATGTATCCATCTAACACCTTATCACACACGAGTTTAACTTTTCTTATCAACTTTGCTCACCTCTAGCAAAATATTCATATTACATTCTCGAATGCTTAAATGCAATATACTTGACAACAGTTTAGAACACACGAGTTTGATCCCTTTTATCAGCTTTGCTGACCTCTCTGTCGAAATATTAACTATTATATTTTTCAATGCATATACTTTTAGCAGCAGCACCTTTGCTTTTTTTTACTTATAAAGGTTATTACTTTCTAAGACAGGTTATACGTTTTTGTCACCTACCTTTTTAACAACCTTTTTTACCCGTACAAACGTGCAAACAGTAGGTAATGTCTTTTTTTCTTTGTCAGCTAGCTTTTCTTACCTGTTCAAACAGGTCATTACTTCTTTTATACAGGTAAATGTCAATTTAAGAAGATTTCAGAGTGTTATTTTCATAAAAATAATTATCCATGGCATTGTGCATATTAGCTAACGTAAAATTAATATATAATTATAGAAATTGTGGGAAATAAAAAAATCATTGGTTAGATATCTTAGAATTAAATAGTAACCCAAGTCTATTTAAAATACTGTTAGGTAGTAGGTGTAATTTATTACTATTAAATTCATATTTATTTAAAAAGTTAATAAAATGACTTTCTTTTATAAAAAATTGCTTAATGGATATAGATATTTACGGCTATATCTTAGGATTAAATAGTAATTTAAGTGTATTTAAAAAACTGTTAGGGAGTATGAAATTTTAAATATAATTTCTTTCATTATTTATTTATTTTAACAAATATTTAAAAAAGTTATTAAAATTAATTTCTTTTAGAAAAAATTATTTAATATATATTTACACCTATTGTATTTATCGAATTTATATTATAATTAAAAAAAAAACACTTTTCTGTTTATACTTGTGGTTTATTTACCTATACAACGACCACTACTATAGTAACCTAAGTATATTTTAAAAAACTGTCAGGCAGTAGGTGTAATTTAGTACTATAAAATTCATATTTACATAAAGAATTATTAAAATTACTTTCCTTCAGAAAAAAATTGTTTAATATATATATATATATATATATATATATATATATATATATATATATATATATATATATATATACAGCTATATCTTAGGATTAAATAGTAATTTAAGTCTATTTAAAAGGCTGTTAGGGAGTATGAACTTTCAAATATAATTTCTTTCATTATTTATTTATTTTATCAAATATTTAATTTGCATATATTTTTTATAGCATAGGTGTAACTTAGTACTATTAAATTCATATTTATATAAAAGCTTATTAAAATTAATTTCTTTTAGAAAACAATTGTTTAATATATATATTTACAGCTATATCTTAGGATTAAATAGTAATTTAAGTTCTAATTTAGTCATATTTTATTTAAATAAAAGTTCTAAAAAAAAGTACAATTTTTTTTTATTTTTTAAATGCATGCTAGCATACCTGCTAATATTTAAACCATTTTAAAGCAATTTATGCATACGAGCACGCCTTCTCTCTTAACCCCATTAGTATGTTATTATATGTATAAATTATTACATTCTCCGATGCATCTCCTCAACAGCTTATCACATTAAATTTGATCTTTCTTATCAGCTTTGCTGACCTCTCGAAATTCATATTTATTTATATAAAAATTTATTATTATTTTACGTATAAATTATTACATTCTCCAGTGCATCTACTCAACAGCTTATCACTTTAAATTTGACCTTTCTTATCAGCTTTGGTGACCTTTCTCGAATTTAATATTATTTGCAAGTGTTTTCCTTTATACTTTATATATATATATATATATATATATATATATATATACATACATATATATATATATATATATATATATATATATATATATATATATATATATATATATATATATATATATATATATATATATATATATATATATATATATATATATATATATATATATATATATATATTACATCTTTCACAACGACCTACCGACCTCTTCAAAGTCAGTCCAGACTAGGCTAGGCTTGGCTAATTCATACAGATAAAGCTTGCGAAAGAGGAGGAAAGTGGCCGTAAAACGTAAGTAAAAACTACTTTCACCTACACTAATAAGGTCTTTTTTCACCAAAAAAAACCTCTTACGGTCAAGCCGAATTTTACCCAACTATCCCCTACTTTCTACAAACACACCTGTGATAATTAATTACTCCTCATTCAGGTGTGTCAATACCAGGTATTCAGGCAGGTATGCATTAGTTTTACTTATGTATGTATAAATTTCAAGGTCTGGCCCAGAAGCACCCCAGCTGTACTATTAATCCCGCACGTACTCTCATGTTGACCCACACGAAGGTTTTCAGAAACATTTCGTCGATGTTTTGCACAAACCTAACAACATTATCTCCCGTTGTGCGGTTTATTATATGCCATTCTGTAATTTCGTCAGTGTCAATAACTTGGTTCTCAGGATTTTCGAGAGAACTATTACCTTTTATTGTATTTAGAAAATATTTTGCCACCCTCACTTTAAGCTGTGCCCACGTCTCCCACAATGAGAGTTTTGAAACCTCAGTTCTGGTATCCTCTCCTCTGCATGAGAGGATGACCGCTCGTCTGCGTGACACGATGACCGCTTTGGACGGTTTCGTATCATTCTCCTATCACATGCATCTCTGAAAATTCCTGCGATACAGTTAGAGTCTCATTGAAAGCATTTCTGCCAACATGCTCCCTTCTTCTCTTTTTGCTTCCCGACTAATGTACGTCGGAATTGCTGCCATCGGATATAAAGCGTTTGCCACCAGCTGTCCCCAAAAGAGTGTGAGGGCTTCCTGCGCGAGAGGTACTGGACGCAGAATCTCCACCGCAGGAGTCGTGGATGTCCCCTTGATGGTCAGAGACAAGTTTTTTGGTCAGTTTTCCTCATGGCCAATTGATTCACTGCGCCGTTTTGTAGCTTGAATGACGATTTTCCATTGCTGAGCTCCAGAAAGTCAGTTTATTAAAGTTAAGATTTAATACGGAGTTACTCTCCTACACATCACTTTTTTTGGTTTCAAGTTTCAAAGTTGCGTCGTTGTTATCCACATCTATTGCCACCGGAGTTTGAATTAAGGCTCAAGTTCCCAGCTGTCCGATTTAAAGGTTTTTGTATCATTTTCATCCATTAAATTTCCCACGGGCAGGGAGGAAATAGAAAGTCGAATCCACAGTGCCACCTGTATAGACGAATGACTTTGGGACGTCACCTGCTATCCAAAAGGCTTGATGTCTGATAGGTTCAGCATCATTCATTCCCTCAGTACGGTAGCGTAACACCTTAGGATTGAGCCTGTGCAAATTATGGTGTAATGTTCTGTTCCTGTTATTACAGGAAGGGGTTGTTGCGTCTGTATGCCGTTGAAAATCCTCGATATTGTCTTCAGACAGCGTGTCACAAAATACATTTTAATGAAGCTAGACATGTCATGGAATGCCGACCATAGTACTCAAAAATGCGCAAGGGAACTACCGTCAGTTTTCCCTAGACTATTCAAGTTATCCTACGGAAAAGGAATATTTGCATGTTACTGGAAATGTGCTAGAATTTACCCGACACCCAAAAAAGTAAGGAGACCTCGCCAAACAACTCCCTATCAATCGCATTGCGTTTAATAATATCGAAAATTATGGGAAAGGCCATCAATCAGCAAATTCTGTAATATATAAATAGATTCAATTTTATTAGCGACCATCGATATGACTTTTGTAAGCAAATATTAACAAGAGATCATGTAAGTTATATCACACATGTTTGGAACAGTGTATTTGAAAATTTTGGAGAATCTGGAGTGGTTGCATTTGATAAATTCAATTGTGTTTTTGCAGATTGGTTGTTAGGTAAGCTACACTTTTATGGTATGTCTGAAAGACTTTGTTTATGGCTTTCGTGTTTCTTGAGAGAGCGTGCTCTACAAGTGGCAGTTGATTAGTTTCTTTTTAATACCTTTGCGCCCGAACGCTCCATAGTGTCTCCTACTAGCTATGTCCTTTACCTTAACGATCTACTGGGAAGGACCAGAAATTCAATCTACAGCTTTGCTGACAACGGTACACTTGTTTCTTCATTTACCTTGAAAGCTCGAACATCGGCTACTCATGGAAATATTCGCAGACAGCAGGAGGTAGTTCAACTTAACAAAGATCTGGAAGAAATTCCTTCTTGAGATGACAGTACTCAAGTGGGATTTCATGTTGCAAAAATCCAGGCGGCAATTTTGTCTTAAAAAAAATTATGGAACCCGACATCATTATGTAGGAATATTTAATTCCTTTAGCATTGTCACTTAACTTGCTGGGGGTGTTAAGAATTATAGACACATGATCATGTCGCATGCTTGTAAAAGAAAGTTTCTCAAGAGCTGGGAATATTATTTCTTCTCCGAAAATTTTCCACTTCACAAAAACTTTTAATCCAGTACAAAGTCCAAATTCGACCATTGATGAAATAGTACTCCCATGATAGAGATTCTACTCCTAAATATACGGTATATATCTTGGATTATACAAAAGAGAGCTATTCTCCTGACTGGAGACCCAGAACTCACCAGCAACCTTTATTCCTTGGAGCATCGAAGAACGGCTGGCAACTTGAATCTATTCTACAACTACTTTCATGGAAGATGTTCCATGGAGATAGGCCTCTTAAATCCTCTAAGACTGGTGAATGCTAGGAATATATGTGGCACAGATTTATCACATCTGTATGAGGCTCAGCGTTTCACACTTTATATTATATTTTTCAAAAATTCTTTTATACGGAGAATCTCATTGCTTTTGAATGATCTGTCAAGAAGTATGTTTCCCATCGAGTAAAATTTGCAGCGATTCAGCTGCGACTCGTTCATATAGCGCTTTCAGGATTTTCCTGCTGTACCTGTGCTATACCCACAAAAAATTTATAATGTACCACAATAGATCAAAGAATTATGTGATTATTTCCTAAAAAATCATGTAACTCTATGTAAATTTGACACAACGAAATAGTGGGCAGTTGGAGGCAGCAGAGTCATTTCTGGGTGAACAGTAACACGGGTACACTTAACATATATAGTACGTAGAATTTGACAGAAGATGTGCTAATAAAATATGCACCTTTGAACTTCTTACTCCATCTAGGGCAGCCATACTCAAACTGCGACCCGCGGGTCGTATGCGGCCCGCCAAGCTTTTGTAAGTGGTCTACCCAATGTAGGTTCAGATTCTATGTAACTAAGTCAATTATTTCAAATTTCGCGGGAATAATACGCGCACGTTTCCACCGCTTAGTTGCACTGGTTGAACCCGATGCGCTACGGGTACCCTCCCCCTCCTTCACCAACGCGTCGGCATTCATGTCACTGCGCTCTTATGTTATTGTTTTGATTTGACTGTAGGTGTCCAGCGAATACGAATTATTTACACAACTTTAATCATTTTCAAAGGTGGTGAGTAAATAAATGTACAGAAACAATATCACAGTAAATTAGCGAACGTTTGTAATATGAAACTATGACTTTGATTTAATTAATTGAATAAATATAAACACCAATGTTAGGAGTATCTTCCAAATTCAAACGAAAACTATCAGATGAAAATCGAATGTTTCAAGACGAGTGGGAAGCAGAATATTTTGTTGTGCCGAATAAAAGCAGTTCAGCTACTTGTTTGATATGTCGTGAAAGTGTTATATTAAAAAAATATAATATTACTCGTCATTTTACAACAAAACACAAGTCATTCAGTGAAATTTTTTTCAAGGGCCCATAAGAAATGAGAAATAGGCTTTTTTTAAAAGATCTTTGCAACAACAACGAAATGTTATGTCAGTGGCATCATCGCAAAATGCAGTGGTAACCAAGGCATCGTATGAAATTTGTTATATTCTTGGTAAAAATATGAAATCGATTACCGACGCAGAAATTATAAAAGAATGTTTCGTACATGCTGCTGATGTACTGTTTGATAAATTCAGTAACAAAAACCAGATACTATCGGAAATTAAAAAAATGCAGCTCTTTAATTCTATCTATGTGATACGTATTGAAGATATCGCCAAGCATATTCGTGATAACGTAACTAACCACTTGAAGAAGTGCATAATCCTAACATATGGATGTGAATTATGGACCCTAACAGACAGGCAGAAAAACAAGATACAAGCCGTCGAAATGAAATACCTGAGAGCAGCACAAGGAGTTAAACGGAAGGACAGAATAAGGAATACAGAAATAAGGAGAAGGTTGAGAGTACAAGCAAATATGGAATATATACAATAAAGACAGCTGGGATGGTGGTGACATATACAGAGAATGAAGGATGATAGACAGGTGAAACAAGTGTATGATGCCGAATAGAGGGCAAACAGAAGCGAGGAAGACCTAGACAGACCTGAAATAGGAGTATTGGAGGTATACTTAAGGAGAAGGGAAAATCCTGGAAAGTGGCAGTAAAAATGGCAAGGAGTAGAGACCCACCCTACACCATATGGTGGAATGCATATATATATATATATATATATATATATATATATATATATATATATATATATATATAAGAAATGCAAGTATTTTAGTTTAGCTTTCGATTCCAGCACCGATATTTCAGCAACATCGCAATGCTCGGTTTTTGTTAGATATTGCACTGAACAGAATTCAATTATCGAAGATTTTTTGAAATTCCTTCCAATGAAAGGCCAAACCAAAGGCACAGATTATCTCGATATTATTGGCAGTTTTCTAAAGCAAAATGAGATAGAAATAAAAAAAAATTATTTGTGTATGTACGGATCGATGTCCTTCAATGACTGAATCCGAAAATGGTTTTATTTCACTATTCAACAAGAAATATAATTTAACAAATTTAATAACATTTCATTACATTATTCACCAAGAAAATTTGGCGGCTGGTAATGCTAATCCAGAAATAGAAGCTGTGATGAAAACTGTTATACGTACTCTAAATTATATCCGAGCACGAAAACTGAACCACAGAAGAATTAAAAGTCTTTTGGAAGAAGTGGGTAGTCAATACGGCGACGTCCTTTTGCATACCTCGGTGCGTTGTCTTAGTAGAGTAAAACGTTTAGAAGGGTTGTTTTCTTTAAGTCAAGAAATAATGCTGTTTCTTTAGCAAAATGATAAAAATATCCTGACGGATGGTGGTGTCTTTTAGCTTTCCTGTGTGACATTCCTGAAAAGCTCAACGTCTGTTGAGTCTTCAGTCGAAGCTTGCAAGGTGAAAACAAAATAATTTCACAGATAGCGAATAAAATATTTGCTTTTGAAGAAAAACTAGGCATTTATTACAAAGAAATTCAAAACAAATTACTGCAAAATTTTCCGACTCTAACAAAGGTTACACAGGAGTGTATTGATATTTCCGAAGATAACTACTCGATAATTTCAAATTAAATATCTGCAATATGGGACGAATTTAAAAGAAGATTTCAGTATTTAAGAAAAATTAAAAATTTGCTTCTGCTTGTAGAAAATCCCTGGTACCTAGAGCCGACAACTATTTTACAATTGGCCTCAGTTTTTGTCTGTAACTACCCAGATTTGTTTGACGAGTTTATAGAAATGAAAAATGATATAAACTTAGAAGTTGTTTTTAAAGAAAAGAGAGATAAGAAAGAATACGCTGAATTTTGGACTATGGTGCCCGAGCAATATAAGACTGTTGAAAAATATCGCCAAATTCTGTTGTTTGCATCGACATGTTTGTGAATCATCCTATTCTAAAATGAAATATGTAAAGAACGTATACAGAAACCGCATTACAGATTCTCATCTCGATGACGTATTAAGAATAGCTTGCCGCAATTACAAGCCAGATCTAGATGAAATTGTTAGAAAATGTTCCCAATATCATCGTTCCCACTAAAATTTAAATAAACTTTTAGGTAAACTGTAATATATTTTTTCATTAACATCTAAATAACAGTTTGCAGCTGTGATTTATGTTGTGGCCCTCGCGACACAGCTGTAAATGTGTAAGTGGCCCAAGACAAAAAAACTTTGAGTATGGCTGATCTAGAGGTTATTTCCTGTTGACTAGCCGCCATTTAGTAATCCACATAACTAAATCTAAACTTTAGTTTAGAGCACTACTTACAAAAGGTGCCTATTTATCAATAATTTTCAGTTTCATAAGCTTTATGTAACATTTTAGACAAAAAATAATAACACGCCTGTGGAAAGTTTTATTCTTGTCTCGAGCATTAGCTGGCATAAGCGCTGCGTGCCCTTGTCATCTGTCCTTTTTTTCGATACGAATAAAACTCTTTATCACCTGGATATATTACACATTATTAAATGGGTAATAAACTTTATAAAATATATTTTTTAGGCTAATTTCTTAACTTTGGTGACAATAGGTGAAGGATTATCAAAAGAAATCACTAAAACAGTAAATATTTGTTATGATACTATGGAAAGAATAAGGTTTCATCGAGGATACGAAAAAATCTACAAAGAGTTACAAATAATTTCTGATCAATCATGTCAAACGAAATCTAAAAAAATAACTGCAGCAGGATTTTTTTCAATCGATCATTCTTTGCTTATTTTTATTTTTACGA
This sequence comes from Pachyrhynchus sulphureomaculatus, assembly GCA_019049505.1. Taxonomy (NCBI): domain Eukaryota; kingdom Metazoa; phylum Arthropoda; class Insecta; order Coleoptera; family Curculionidae; genus Pachyrhynchus; species Pachyrhynchus sulphureomaculatus. Next base: position 34,850,570 of record CM032452.1, read on the forward strand.
CTGTGTGTAATTATTTAATAGTTGCATGTCAGGTGATATCAGCATCTATTTCTTAAATCATTAGGATATACGGAAAGACGGACAACCTGAAAAGGGCGAACACAATGTGAGCTTACTAACCATATCTTAAATTAGGACATTGTGTGGTGTAGTTTACTTAGTGTATAATACTTATTAAAGTAAATATCAGTTATGCACTTTAAAATGATGAACAGCCTGTAGAAGTTCCATATTGTAAAATCATGCTAGATTGTACCAAATACAGGAGTTGAAGATTTAGCATTATCTTTCAATTAATCTGAATCTTATTTATTGTAATGCATCACTAAAATATCTTTTAAATACTTTTAAAAAGTTGTTCTAACAAAATTTAAATCCGCAGTTTTTAATAAGTTATCAAAATAAAAGTTTTCAACTTAGGATATAATAATAAATATTATTATTAGTATTATTGCTTTATATTATGTATTGACTGGTAATGAGTTACGTCATAAAAGAACTTATCTTAAATAAAGAATATTATTTAAATGTAGTAACACTGGCACATAATTACTCTCTCCCAATAAGTTCTTGGTGAACCAAATTAAACTTTTCATTTTGCTGGTTTCTCCTCTACACTAGTCTTCACGATTTTTAGGTCAAATTAAAGACTATGTTAGTTTTACATCTTATGCTTAAAGATGATGCAAAAGGGGCTCATTGTGGCAAGAAGTTATTTTTGTGTACGAGTGTTCTCAGTTTAAATATTTCAGTTATGTAAGAGCTATAAATATACACTGTATTTTAGATTTGGAGATGAAAAATATAAATATAGTTATTGTTTGAACGACGTAGTTTACAAATATTTTCCCGGTACAAGGAGTGATGTTACCTCATTCTTCCAGAGAAACATTGCTTCCTTGGAAATTTAGAAATGCTGATGACAAACCTATTATTATATAATATATTATACTATATTAATCTTATAAATGAAAATCTTATCTGCACCTCGTGTATGTTGCTCTCAGATACACTATTTAAATATTATAATCTATTGTAGTTTGAAAATATATGTCAATTTCACGTATTCATACGAGAAAATAAATGGGTTAGGGTATAGGATAATAGAATAATAATACGTAGAATATATAGAAATAATGAAATATTCACATACCATAAAATGGTCCTACTTGGCTCCCACATGGGTAATTATACTCCACTTCTGTAAAAAGTTTTACTGCATATATATACACATTTCATAAAATTGTGAAAGCACACAAAACATTTGACTATTAAATGACAACACTGAATCGACAAATTTTACATCCGCCATTTTTTTCTAATGACAGGTGTCACTTTTAAGCAAGATTTAAAATCGCTAAATTTTTTGTTTCTGAAAAAGCCATTTGTATCCTAGAAATAGCAAAGTGCATTGTGGTTAAGTGCGTTTTTATCTTATTTTGTATATAATTAGATAAAGGAAAATGTAAATATTTCAGTGATTTACTGGGTTGGTCATGATAATGACATTACTTTTTTGCACGTTCCTATTTTGCATCGCATGGACGGATAACTTTGCACCTGGAGCAAATTAAACACAAAATTATGGGATAAATAAATAAACAGAAAATGATTCTTCTAAATAATTATAAATACACTTTATTTGAAGATTGTTTTGGTGTTGTTTCAGAAAAGATGCCAAGAAATTATAAAAAACGTTTATGCTCCAGAAATTATAAAAATTACAAAGATGAAACTTTAAGAGCATGTATGGCCTCTATAGAAAACAAAGAATTCACTCAAAGAAAAGCCAGTGAATAATATGGCATCCCACGAAAAACTAGTATTAAGGAGCTAAGACTCTTGCCATCTAAAATATCGTCGAGATCACCAGGCGCTCCAACATTTGTGACTAAAGAAGCATTGTTTGTGAATTGCATTCTAAGACTAGTTTATGAATTGCATTCTAAGACTAGTAAGGTTTTCCTTTGACAGTTTTCCATCTTCGCGTTGTAAACCGAACATATTTGGATGAAATTGGCCGAAAAGTTTTAAAATTTAAAGATAATTGTCGAGGAACTGAGTGGGTGTCAAGTTTTTTTAAAAAAATCATTTATGTTTATCGCAGAGATTTGCTGCCAACATTAAGCGTAACAGAGCAACAGTTGACAACGACACAGTCACTGCTTACATACGAAATTTGGAAGAGGTAGTTAGAGATATCTCGCCCTAAAACATATGAAACTTTGATGAGACTAACCTCTCAGACGACCCTAGTCAAAAAAAATTCATAACAAAGCAAGGCGTAAAATACCCGGAACTTATTAGAAACACCTCCAAAAATTTAACTTCCATGTATGCTGGAAATACTGCGGGGGAATTACTACCACCATATACAGTATATAAGGCCAAGCAACAGTGGTACAAAAAAGCAGTTTCCCATTTGTGCTAAACAGGCTGGTTGATATTTTGGAATTAACGCGGGAGTTGAATCTGAGTTCAGGTTTTCGAAAATGTGGAATTTATCCGTTTGACGTCAATCCATTAATAGAGGGGTTGCCCAGAACTGTCGATAAGACTGCTTTTTTCTACAAACCCTTGAAGCTAAGAGGCTAGAATGGACGAAAGGTGGAACTACAAAAAGACATCGTACAAAACTAAACGTCACTCCAGGAAAAAGTGTGACTGAAGAATTAAGCATAAACTTAGGTGAAAAAGGAAATCAAGAGTCGGCAGAGCCATCAAGGACAAAAGGACCACGCCGCCGTAGACTCAGTAGCGAAAGCTCTTACGCAGAAATCGCCGACATGTCTGTTTCAGATGTTGCTTCCCTTGGAGAATTAGAAAACTTTGAAATGGATACCAATTCTGTGACTGAAAATTGTATTCAAAATAGCAATTTCAAGCCACTCATACAGGCAGTTGGGCAATATGTGGTATTCACGTATGAGGGCGAAATGTTTCTAGGCATAATTACAAAAATGTCTGCCAAGGGGTCGTACGTGTCTTCGATAAAGAAGTCCCTAAAATTCTGGAAGTGGCCTAAACCGTGGGATAAAATGCAATATGACTGGAAGGAAGTATTGGGTTGCATTGATCTACCTAAAAAAGTTAGTAGTCGTCGTGACACCCATTCAGTTCCAGAACTAGACCAAATTTGGAATTTTTAAAATATAGTATTTTTATAAAAGATTTTGTAGTTTTAAGTGTTTTTTTTTTTTATTTTAAAAGGTTTATAATTAGATTGGATACGACTATTGAATTTACTTTGAGTATAAAACACCTGATTTATGTCTAAAGAAGACGAGAAATAATTTAATTGAAGTTACTATAGTTAAAGTAAAAAATTAAGAAAATGAGAAAGAGGATTTTCTCTTAGTAGTGATTTATTTTAATTTTGAAAGTATTTCTGTTAGGATAGAAATATTTTGGTAGGTATAGGATGAGAATATATAACAAACCAATGAAACAAAATGACTTTCGTACGAAGTATATGAATAATAAATATTTTTATCCAACAAATTGACTTTAATTTTATTTTTAATCGTTTCTCATCGAAATTGAAAGTTAAAATGTGCTACAGGAATTATTACTGGAGCATAGTTTGAATAAGGAAAGTGTAAATTTGCTTCAAAATCTTTTAGAACTGAGATCGCTTGTAAGCAACATACAGGAGCAAAGATACCCATGATAATGGGTAACATTGCTCCTTATTCATGGTTTTATATACATATATATATATATATATATATATATATATATATATATATATATATATATATATATATATATATATATATATATATATATATATATATCTGTATATATATATATATATATATATATATATATATATATATTATATATATATATATATATATATATATATATATATATATATATATATATATGTATGTATATATATATATGTATGTATATATATATATATATATATATATATATATATATATATATATATATATATATATATATATATAACAAAATACTTTATGGCGTAGTTTTATGCATAGGATGTGCTAGTAAAGATGTTCTTCTTTTTATAAATATATGTGCGTATATGTAAGAATTAATCATATTTTCCTAAATTTGGAGCAAATATGGAAGTAAAGTAGGCCCATTTTACGGTATTATTTTTTCATAACATAACCACAGCTATTTCCAAAAAAGAAATAATAAAATACAATACAAACAAACGAAAGATACAATGCCGTGTTTATAAATATCATTTCCTGAGGTAAATTCATAACGACGAAAAATAAAAATCCATCATTTATTTATTTACGCCACATGGTGTTTAAATTTTTTTTTTCCAGTATGACGTTTTTTGGTACCGATATCCTGCCTGCAAAAATTTATGATCGGTCACTTAGTACCCTTTAAATACGAAATACTTTTAATTAAAAATAATATAGTGGTTATTACAAAAATAATGTTATGGTATGAACAGTAAATATACAAAATATTTTCTTAGTTGGGACATTTATTTTAAAAAGCATTAGTGTTTAGTGAAAAAGTTATTTCAGCAGATGTAGCATATAGACAATTTGAACAATAAATATGGCCTTTTGATATTATTCAAGTGCATTAATAAGTTATGCGAACATGTGAGTGCAGTAAAATGTTTGTTTTTACATTATTGTAACTTCACCTACTTTAATAGGTAATTGAATTATCGACTATTGGTTCCGTTTAACACACAACCCACGTTACGCCAGTCACTTTTACTGTTGTTGAAAAAAAAGAATACAGAGGAAGGAAACAGAAACAAAGAAAAATAAATAAATACTATTAATTTTATCACGTTTCTTTCATTTTCTATATATATATATATATATATATATATATATATATATATATATATATATATATATGTATATATATTTATATATATATATATATATATATATATATATATATATATATATATATATATATATATATATATATATATACATATATATATATATATATATATATATATATATATATATATATATATATATATATATATATATATATATAAATACTATTAATTTTATCACGTTTCTTTCATTTTCTATATATATATATATATATATATATATATATATATATATATATATATATATATATATATATATATGTATATATATTTATATATATATATATATATATATACATATATATATATATATATATATATATATATATATATATATATATATATATATATATATACATATATATATATATATATATATATATATATATATATATATATATATATATATATATACATATACATATATATATATATATATATATATATATATATATATATATATATATATATATATATATATATATATACAGTGTGCCCCAAATTACACACTTTCAAAGGTAAACCCCTTTATCTAAAGGATACACATATATGTACATACATATATATATATATATATATATATATATATATATATATATGTATATATATATTTATATATATATGTATATATATATATATATATATATATATATATATATATATATACATACATATATATATATATATATATATATATATATATATATATATATATATATATATATACATACATATATATATATATATATATATATATATATATATATATATGCATATATATATATATATATATATATATATATATATATATATATACGTATATATATATATATATATATATATATATATATATATATATATATATATATATATATATATATATATATATATATATATATATATATATATATATATATATATATATATATATATATATATATATATATATATATATATATATATATATATATATATATATATATATATATATATATATATATATATATATATATATATATATATATATATATATATATATATATATATATATATATATATATATATATATATATATATATATATATATATATATATATATATATATATATATATATATATATATATATATATATATATATATATATATATATATATATATATATATATGTATATATAATATATATATATATATATATATATATATATATATATATATATATATATATATATATACGTATATATATATATATATATATATATATATATATATATATACATATACATATATATATATATATATATATATATATATATATATATATATATATATATATATATATATATATATATATATATATATACATATATATATATATATATATATATATATATATATATATATATATATATATACATATACATATATATATATATATATATATATATATATATATATATATATATATATATATATATATATATATATATATATATATATATATACAGTGTGCTCCAAATTAGGCACTTTCAAAGGTAAACCCCTTTATCTAAAGGAGATAGACGAAAACTGATGTCGGTCTCTGAGGCTCAATTTTTATGATAAACTCAGTGGTGAAAACCGCATATCAATGTCTAGTACCCTTTTAGATATACAGGGTGAAGATACTGAAGGAAGTCGGTTGGTGAAATATCCAATCATTTAGAGGTGTTGTTTGTATGACGTGTTTTTGGGCTTATCTGTTGACTAAAGATGATCTGTAGTTTGCTATGCATTTCGTTCATTTCTTGACAATATTTTTTGGCCGTGATGATTTTTTCCGGATTCAGAATGTTGTAGTACTACCACCAACGAGACCCGATTATCTTCACTTGATTTACCTGAAGAGAACTTGTAAAATTTCGTTCAGTTTAATCATATGAGCGAAGAATAGATAGTTGTACAACTGCAGTATATCTGGTAAGAACGATTTACTTATTTCGATCAATTCGTGTGATCCTATTTGTCACATTTCCTCAGTTTATTAGCGATTTCTTGCAGTTCCGAACTGTTTAAGCGTTTACACGTAACTTGTTATGAAGCTGTCAATTTTTTGCAAGCGGATCAGGTCCAATCGACGTCGTCAATTTGTACTTGTCAGCTGCTAAAAGACGCCCACGCTTCCTTTATTTTCAAGGCTGTCATCTTCATCCTGAAATTTTTTAAACCAACGTATGCAATTGTCTGGCAAAATACACTGTTGATGGCGCCTCTGTTGCTGTGTCGCACAGTTATCTATTAGCAAGAGGTACTATGATCGAAATTAAAAAAAAGTGGAAATAACTCAATTTTTTATAATCACGAAAAGGAAGAATTAGGCTGGTGAACGCTGCTGATTATCTCTCCTTGTAATTTATTCTCCTCTTGCAAAGAACATACTGAGATTTTATATCTAACGTTTCCTCTAGTAAAGACCATAATCAGCTTCATTTTTTTCAATCCGAACCTGGAGTTTTTTTGACAGTATTTTTCACCCCAAATATCGCCTGCACTTTATAAAACACCAAACTAGGACATGCATGTTTTGTTCCATATCACAATATAATATCCAAGGTGAAGAAGCAAATCGCAAACACAAAGTATCAGCTAGAGAGATTTAAAAGGCATACTGCCAAAAGTGTGTGTAGTCAACGAACTTTAACGCCATCGAGTGTGAAACCACAAATAATAAATTATTTATAAGCGAATAGGTTACTAATACCTCTATTAAAAGAGTAGCAGTAACTGTAGAAATAGAGTACCAATACTGTACTATAAGATATCTAGCGGTAAGTCTTAGAAATAAAGATCAATATAAACAGTAGCACTACTGACCCAGGCATATAGGTTTTGCAGTTTTTGCTCAGGGTTTTGCAAATCTCTTAAGAAAAAAAAAGTTCAAGTCGAACTTGTGCAATTAGTGTTTTGTTCGGTGATGGCATTTAAAATAAAATGAAATCCTTACCTTGGCTAAGCTAATTAGGTCCTTGACATGTATATATCTTAATACCCAATATGTATCTTCACATTTTTTCTTAGTCAATAATTTATAATAGTTACAGCATCTTAGCTACCTAATAGCCAATAAACCAATCTAGCTCAATCTAAAATTTAGTAATCAAAGTATAAAACAAATATATCTAAATATTTTTTAATTATAAACAAGTAAAATAAAATTATTTTCTCTCTAGAAAAGCGACGTGAGGTAGTAGTAATTGACGAAAAATTATGTTAAAATGACCTCCACCATATTGTTGTGAAACATAGTTTTTAGTATTTTTTATACTAGATAAATTATCCAACATAATGCACTCGTGCTAACTTTCGCTCAATCTACATTTTATTAAGGATATTTCAGGATTTTCTCCAAATTTTTTGACCAGTACTTTTTAAGATAGGGTGGATGGTTAAAGATTATTGGCCATTTTTTAAAAATAATACAAAGAAAAGTGTGCGCGAGTATTACATCATATTTGCTTTTGAACTTCCGTTTTCACAAGCTTTCACTTGACACTCCACTCGATGACCTGAAAAATGAAAAATTTTTCTTTTCGCGTTCGATTTCACCTCCCAAAACTAACGCCTTAAGTTAAAATTTAATTTTCAAATTATGCAGCTCTGATTGGGCCATTAATTCATTTATTTATGTCAAATTTCCACTTTCTATGTCAAATAGTTTCGGAGAAAATCGGGTGTGAGAGGCAGAAAGACGGACAAACGGACACCGCAGTGATACCATAACTGTTCCGTACGGAACACTAATAAAAATAATGTTTAACTTAGCATATTATAAGAAAAGTCCCCATCCCTTTAATGTGTTTAACAATAAATAATAATACTATTGAATCTATGTATAATTTATCTACTGATATCCCTTTCACTCCCTTCGCCTGAACGTAGATCGTTCAAGAATTAAAGATTTGGTTTCTACTTCAAGTATTATATATGTACTAAATTTCAAAGCGAAATCTTATCTCATAAAGTCGCAAAACGGTTCTGTCAAATTGTTCTTGATTCCTAGAATCAATTGCTCTGGGAGAAATTAAGTACATTACATTACATCTGACAAACACTTCTTATGAACATATTTACCTAAGAGACTCAAGTGACCAACTTCTCTTTCGAAAGAATCAAGGTTTATAATGATTTCCGATACACCAATCAGACTCCCTACTGGACAAGATCTAACAAACGCAGAGTATGTTTGAGAGCAGAGCTTCTCATATGGAGGAGTAAGTTTATCTCTAAAGCTTTCTGGTACGAAATATTATTTCAAGGCATTCAGAAACTTCCGCTACTTTGCACGCAGCATGATAAATAAGTTTAACAATACATATTAATTAAAATGATTTTCTAACAAACTTTATCCATCTCTTGTAACTGAAATTCTCGAAAAGTTATTGCTTGTCCTTTATTATGGCCATATTTGAAGTAGTCTAGCAACAGTCTCTGGGGATGTTCAAGATTTTATGACCGTATTAAATTTCGGCGTTTTAGATTCACACATGCAGAAGGACAATGGCTCCTAAGTAGCATAGAAAATAAGTATTTATTCTGATCGGCTGTATCGACATATCACCGAGTTGACTGTCAAGCAGTCATATAGGGCCGATGGTAGTGTAAAATCATAATACAATGCAATGCCTGCTTGAAGGCTTAAAAATATAGATACTAAAGCACAAGTCGCCTCTCATACTACAGAGCGAGGTAAATTTCAGCATAGAACCCTCAAGGCTAACTTTTTTATATATAAGTTCTAAATTCATTGAAAGCAAGACAATTAGGGCAATTAGGGAGTTTCTAAAAACTACACTGAATCAAGTTGAACTCTAAAAAGCGGCTAGTTTCATCCAAGGAAACTCAAAGTTATCCATAACATTGATTAAAAATGAATTAAAAGAAATTAAAAACTATTTGTTCACAGTGTTTTGCCAAGAATTTGAGTTTTCGTGAAATGAAGTCACGATTTGCTCTAACTAGGTAATTAATTCTCTAATCTTTCGGTGGTTAGGAGACGTTTTTTAAGCAAAATCCAAAAGTACATTCTCAATTACTAGGCGAATTTGTTACATAAATTATTCAAAAATTTTCACGTACCCTAAAAACCACACAACAAATGAAAACAGAGCCTCTCTTTTTATTTTCCTATCTATAGGAATAGTGAAGTAAAAAAAGCATTTGAAATTGCACAGTTTAGATACAGCAATATTATGATTTTATTCTCTCTGTGGTATCATCAGGAGTATTGTCCTGAGTTTTGAGCCTTGGAAAAAATTAAAATTTTCAAAACGCGTTTTTTGAGCTTAAAATGCGAATGATTCCGGTTATATATGTCGGATCGGCACGAAAAAGAAACAAACGTATTGAAATCTGCAACAAATCCTCGTTAGTTTTAAGTCGCTCAAATGTGTACATAACCTACAAAATTGAAAAAACCGGCAAAAAATCGTTTTTTTTTTTCATTTTACTGTACAGGTCGACTAAGTGTTAAGTTATAAACAATTGAAGTTTTCAAAATGGATTTTTTGAGTCTAAATGTGAATAACTCCGGTTATATCAGTCGGATCGAGACAAATAAAAAACTAAATTCTTTGTAATGAAATTTTCAACAAATCCTTGTTGGTTTTAAATCGTTCAAATGTGTACATATCCTACAAAATTGATAAAACAGGCAAAAATTTGTTTCTATTCATTTTATTGTACAGATCGACTAAGTCAACCGATCGGCTTGAAACTTTCAGAAAATGTGCATTTTATTCTAGCAGAAATATCCTGAAATTTTGGTTCAATCACTGAACCCAGTGGGCAAAATCAAATTTGTTTCTTAAAATTTGAATTGCCCACCATTTTATTTTTTTTTTTTTTTTTTTTTTTTATTGGTCTAGCACACGTGCTGCAGGGAAGTCCCTAAAGCGCTCCAGGAGCGGCACGAGTGCGGAAAAAAAAAAAGCGATTCACGTTGTTCTTGAATCGCTGTAAATTGTACTCGGTGGGAAACACAGCGCTGGGCAAATTATTCCAAAGCGATGACGTTTTCCATATAAAAGATTGCTTGAAAAGCGTCGTACGCAGAGTAACAAGCTGAACCTCATACGGATGCGAAGCACCAGCGCGACGTGTATTTCTAACATGCACCGCTTTGGGAGGAATTAAGCGGGCTACATCCTTCGAACACTTTCCATGAAAATACTTGTAGAACAGACTCAAGTCGCCAACCGTTCTTCGATGTTCCAGCGAATCAAGGCCGCCGGTCAATTCCGGGTCCCCAATCAGACGGACCGCTCTTCTCTGAACAGAATCCAACAAATGCAGTGTATGTTTGGGAGCGGAGCCCCAAACGTGGGAGCAGTATTCCATAGTTGGTCGAATTTGGGCTTTGTAAAGAATTAACAGTTGCTGTGGGGTGTAAAGCTTTCTGGTTCTAAATAATATTCCCAATTTTTGAGAAGCTCTCCTTGCTATGCCTGCAACATGTTCATGCCAAGACATATTTGCTCCTAAACTAACGCCCAACAAACTGAGCGACGATGCTAGGGGAATGGAGTGCCCCGACATAACTATGTCGGGTTCAGCAACGTTAACTTTTTTAGAAAAAACTGCCGCTTGGGTTTTTGTAGCGTTAAATTCCACTTGGTTACTGTCACCCCAAGATAGAATTTCTTCCAGGTCTTTGTTAAGTTGAACGACCTCCTGCTGTCTGCGGATATTCGCCTGAGCAGCCGATGTCCGAGCGTTCAAGGTGAATGAAGAGACAAGCGTACTGTCATCTGCAAAGCTATAGATTGGATTCCCGGTCTTTTCCAGCAGATCGTTAATGTAAATGAGAAAGAGAGTAGGAGACAGTATGGAGCCCTGGGGCACACCGGCGTTGATAGTGAGGTTGTTAGAAAGAAATCCGTCGACCGCCACTCGTAAAGAACGCTCTCTGAGGAAACATGAGAGCCACAAACAGAATCTTTCAGACATACCATAAGAGCGCAACTTAGCCAACAGTCCATCGTGCCAAACACGGTCGAATGCCTTGGATATGTCAAGAGCAACCGCTCGAGATTTTCCAAAGTGTTCAATTGCGTTGTTCCAAACATGTGTTACATAAGTCAGAAGATCTCCTGTTGATCTATGTTTACGAAAACCATATTGGTGATCGCTAATAATATTGAATCGTTCAAGATATTTTAGAAGATGCTCATTGATAACCTTTTCCATGACTTTCGATATTATTGAAAGCAGTGCAACTGGTCGGTAGTTATTTGGCAAGGTCTTCTTACCTTTTTTAGGTATCGGCTGAACCGTGGCACATTTCCAGCAGGACGGAAATATTCCCTTTCTGTAGGATAGGTTAAAAAGTCTACAAAAAACTGGTGTTAGTTCCCTTGCACAGTTTTTGAGAACTATGGCAGGTATTCCGTCAGCGCCTTCTTGGTGTCTAGCTTCATTAAAATACGCTTTATGATGCGCTGTCTGAAGACAACATCGGGCATCCTTGACTGCAATATGGGAATAGTAGGTGGTGTTTTTCCTTGGAAATCGACAGTAGAATGTGAAGCAAAGAGTTCAGCCAACAAGTTCGCTCTCTCAACAGGTGTGGTTGCAATGGAATTATCTGGCCGTGTGAGTGGTGGTATCGTGGATTTGGTAAAGTTTTGACTAACTGCCTTAGCGACTGCCTAAAAGGACCTGGAATTGTTGGGACAAGCGAGAAGTTTGTTTCTAATTCGTTGATTGTGTGCCTCCTTGGTTTCGTCGATAATTCCCTTGCATCTGTTCCGGGCATGAACAAAGATGTTTCGATTTAAGGTGTTAGGATTTTCACGCCACTGTCGGTAGGCAATATGTTTAGAAGCAACAGCTTCTTTGCATTTTCGGTCGAACCAAGGCTTGCCGTTGGAGGAGCATTTCTTCGAAAAAGGGATTTTCTGGAAATCTGAAAAATGGGAATTTTATGCCATTTGGTCCAAAATGGATCTTTTTTTTTAATTTATGTCTTAACGCCAGCTTTCCGATACCATTAAAAAAATTGTGGAGTCATTTTAACCTTTTTTTTTTACATTTGTTTATTAAACAAATAAAAACAAAAATTGGTAAAGAGTCGCGAGAACTTTATTCAAAAAAAATCGTTTCTCAATTGTTGGTATAAAACAGCGGGCAATTCAAATTTTCAATAACAAATTCAATTGTGTCCACTGGGTTCAATATTTTTACACCAAAATTTCAGTGAATTTTTGCCATAACAAAAGGAACATTCCCTGAAAGTTTCAAGCCGATCGGTTCACTCAGTCGACCTGTACTATAAAATGAAAAAAATAATTTTGCCTGTTTTTTTCAATTTTATAGGTTATGTACATATTTGAGCCATTTAAAACTAACAAGGACTTGTTGAAAATTTCATTGCAAAGAGTTTAGTTTTTTGTTTGTCTCGATTCGACTGATCTAACCGGAGTTATTTATATTTTAAGCTCAAAAAACGAGTTTCGAAAACCTTAATTATTTATAAACAAAAGAGCAACAGTTTTTCGAGGTTCGAGACTCAGGTGATACCCCAGAGCGGATAAAATCATAATATTGCTGTATCTAAACTATGCCTATCTCATCATTATTTTGACCTTTTTTTACTGCACTAGTAATTATAGTATTCGTAAAAAAAATATCTTTCGAGATCTTTGGTTTTTTTCACGTCTTCAAACTTGGTCCATAGATAAAATCTAGCAAGGAATTGAAGCCCATAGTTTTTGAAAGGTATCGCTTCAAGTCAAGGAAATCGGTCTATATATTTTAAAAGGTTATAATAGTAATATGAAAGTCTTTTCACTTTTTTTTGTTGAATTATAAACAAATTTTATTTATAAATATTTATAATAAAACATGTAAGGGGCGAACGGGGTGGGAGAAGAGAATAAAGATGCTTCATATACATCGTTTTATATATCCTTTCCGATGATTGACAATCATCGCTCCTGATGAAGCTAACATGGTTACCGAAACGCGCGTCGAGTGTAAAAAAAGGGTTCTGTATATACTAAGTAGTAATAAATCTTTTCAGTGACTTTATCTCTTGAAGAATAGCAAATAGAAAACTGTAAGCGAGTTTTTATGTAAAGTGTTGTTCCTGCCCCCTAGATTGTCTATCTCCTCTTATTGTTACCAAACTCCTTACAACAGGGCAGAAATGGATTAGAAAAGAATTTTTTTTAGAATATCTGTCATAAGCGTCGAGATCTAGATCTTATATTGGGATTGTCCGACAAAGTAAGAGTTGATACAATGGGTTAATAAGGGTCTTTTACCTCCAAAACAGGTGAAAAGTTTCCAGGAAAGTTGGTTGTGATCATTTCTTGGGTCTGCGAAGAAATTTTATTTATTGAATATATCTAAAAAGCGTTCACAATTAATATGGAGTTTTACAATATAAAACCTAAGGCTCACTGCCTTGGCTGTTGCACGAGAATTGCAGGGTATACAAGGCTCTCACCGTTTAAGTAATTATCAAAAACTGTTGATTTACGTAGTTCATCATAAACTCTATAATCTTGATTTAACGCCCTTCTACCTATTTTGTTTAAATAGCTCCCTAAAGGGCTAAAAAATGTTCCCCATGTAGTGTGGTCGGATTTTTTTCGACGGAATGAGACCACACGTGAATCAATGGACTGAGTGTATTAGTGTCGACTGTTCGTACGTAAAAATATAGTTTCTTAAGCTCTGCAAGTTTTTTTCCTAATGAGATTGTTAAAAAAATGCACTTTATTTAAATTTCATATGCTCGGCTCTAATGAGGCCATCAATTCTTATATTAGTACCAAATTTCAACTTTCTATGTCAAATAGTTTCGGAGAAAATGGGGTGTGAGACGGATAGACGGACACCGAAGTGATCTTATAAGTGTTCCGTATGGAATACTAAAAATTATTAAACGAACTTAATGCCGAATTTAGAAGGGCCTTAATCTGCTTAGTTCTGAGGAAAAACTCGAAGAACTTAAATTATTTTTCTACATACCTTCTATCTACTATCTATATACTATACTATCTAAAATAGTACATTTAGTTGAGCGTTTTTAGGTTATTATGTTATCTCTAAAAAAAATCTGTTTTCACACCTCAAAAAGCGACACTACACCAACTTTTTTACTATGAAGTTCTTCAGATGTTTGAACTAAAATAATTCGCAGGGTCCTAAATCAAGGCTACAGAGCAGCTGTTGTAACTCCGTAAATCACACACGGCTTTCGGTAATAGGTTGAACTGCGCGAGAATTGTAGACCCTATAGTTGTCGCACAACCACAAAATTTGCGTTTCTCCATAAATCGGGACGTTTTTCTATAACAATCTGCCTTTGATTTTGTATCATCGTAAACCTTCTCATTAACTGTGGACTTTTTTTTTGCATATATTCAATAACGAAAATTCTTTCGCATTACCAAAAAATAGTCATCATTCCAGAAGACGATAAGTTCTATAAATTATAGTTTGGCATTCTTGCTGGTAAATATATACCGTGTTATAAATGCATTAAATATTAAAAAATATTTCATTTTTATAGTCTTTAACATGAAGTTTTTTGATGATAATAAAATTGAGAAAAAATCAGTTACACGGTAGTAGTTAGAAAAAATTAGTTAAAAAAAATGTTATGCATAATATCGTTATTAACAATAAACAGTTGTGTCTTTATCCGCTCTGAGTTAACAAAGGAAATGATGGCATGATTACATTTTTATCGTCTATTGTAATAATTCAAATCAGTAAAGTCCGGGTTATGTCGAAGTGATGAATTCCGATAGGTTCGAATAGCTTAAACTGAAAAATCAACCATCTATAGGTGGTAATCCAAAAATATATGTATTTTGGCAAATATCACTATAAGTTTTAGAATAAACTCTGGTACAAATTTTCGTTCAATATAAATTTATTTATTTCTACCCCTATTAAGTGAAATTTTTGTCAGATGTTAGTAACAGTTCTGTTAACCTAAACAACAAACACGTTAGTTAATAGGAATAGCGCATACATTCATCAAAATTTAATCCCCTTTATTTTTGAATAATATAGTCATTAAAATGTCCTAAAGTTAAGAAATTCTTCTGTAAATGTTACACGAGATTTGAGATTAAATTTGCACTCACAGTCAACTCAAAACCAATTTATTCATGTTCGTATATATTCATATTTTTGCTTTCTTTCTTAAAGTAAGTAATGCATTCGTGAAAAAATAAACACTTCGATATTTTGAGCTTTCTTCATTTTAGGGTCACTAGACCAGAAAAACCCATTTACTCATTTTCGACGGTCCGTCTATTTGTATCTGTCGGTTTGTAGGCTTCTTGGCATGATAGGTTTCGAACGAAATGCGATATTAGTTTCAAAATTGGTGTATACGAAAAGGTGAAGCGTATAGTTTTTGAACGATATTGCTTCTAGTCAAGGAGGTGAAAGCGAGGGAACATTTTAAATGGTTTTAACAGTACTACTTTAATTTTTCTTGTTTTTTTTTTTGTTGAAATAATAAACTCATTTAGACACTTATAATTTGTAGTTAAATTATATAAGGGGTCAAAGGAGATGGGGAGGACATGGGAGGACTTGCTTTGTTTTTCAGGGTTTTTAGGTCCAGAGGTTCAAAAATTATATTATTTTTTCATTGCTTGCAATTTTAACCCTGGAAAAGGCTAAACAGTTAGGGGGTTGTTTAATGTTGTATAATTTTAACAGCATTTTGAAATATTTACAGGTTGTTTTGTTTTATCTAATGGTCAAATTTTTAGCAGGTAATTTATAGACAGTTAAACGTTGTTTCCTATATATCCTTTCTAGAGTCTTTGCATTCGAGGAATCAGGCAGTTAAGCTATTTTCTAATTATTTTCAATATTTATGGGGAAAGCGGGTGAAAAAGGTGGTGGTCAAATGTGGTATACTCTCAATAATATGTTAATAGGGAACGATGGTTAAAGGGATGTGGATCATTAAATATTGTATAGTTTCAATTCCAATGTGACAATTTTCCTGGTTTAAGGTTGGAATATTTTATAAAATTGTTACTAATTATGTGTAGTAAAAGGTATACGAGGTGAAAGGAATGAGGTAAGGGATTAGAAGGGCAGTTGCGTATATATTTTAGAGCGCTTTTTTATTGGTTGCAATATTAACAGACATAGTAAGCGGGAGGGATTGAGATCTGGTTACACAGTAACCTAAAAATGTTAAATTGATTACAGCATAAGTTTAATTAAGTGAAATTTACTTACCTTTGGCACAATAGGTAATTATTGTTGTTATTTCTCTTGTTAAAAAGAAGGGTTGTATTCGTGAAAAAAATTACCTTCCACGATTTTCGCTGTTTTTTATATTTTAGGGTTCATGGGTGATGAGAAAATGATACTAAAATATTTGAAGTAGAACTGAAACCTGTAGTTTTTGGGCAATATCGTTTCAGTGGAAGGAGGTAGATGTCGATATTTTATATAAACTTAATTCTATTAGAAATTTACGTTCCCTTTACTTGAGAAAGTAAAATGTGGTACTTATTTTAGAACTGCATTTTTGCAAGAAAAGTACTGAGCAGATCATTTTAACGACTTTTGCTATGGTAGTAGTATGCCCATCCATATTTACTAACAAATTGGACATGGCCCTAAGAATTTCAAGAATTTATTTGAGGAATTCGGCTATGAGAATTAATCGATAGTAACGTCATCATTGGCTGTTGACTAAATTTTATTACTATATGTGGTGTCCAAAGAACTTCAAGAACTCATCTAAAAAAGTGACATTATGTTTACAAAATCTCTTCGATAATGATGTCTTCAATTAGAGGTTGTTGACTAAAAAAGCCTTAATTAAAATTTTAAGGTGAGATTTTGTATCCACAAAATTCTAGCAGTTAATTTTAGGAAGTGATGTAAGATCTACAAATAATGATGTCATCACCCAGAAGTTAATGATCAAAAGGGAACCTCAGGAAAAAATCGGACTAAATATGTTTGTAATAAACTTTTATGTACCCTGTATTCTGTTAAATTATGGGTTGGGGACCTATTTTTGTCAGTTTGTTATTTTGTGGTAGATAGAATAGCATTGGATTGAAGCTGAGAAGTATTCAAAGAGCAAAAAAATTAGGATTTTTATTTCATTCTACTAGATAATTTAAAAAGGTTTCATCGCTTATGTTGTTAATTAGTAGTCAAAACTACTCTAAAATTTTCTTATAGTTTGAAAACCCGTGTATCAAAAATATATAGAAGGAGAGTGATTTATAATCTTTTTACATAATCGTTATGTTATGTTAGTGATGAACAGGCAAATAAACAAACTACTATTGACATATAAAATGTCACTTGTGTACTCGCTTCGGTGGTACATATACTAAAATTGAAACGATTCAGAGAATATTAGCACGGCCCCTGCGCAAAGATGAAACGCAAAATCGTGAAGCGTTCTACATTTTTCTGATTAACTTTCATCTACAAACTTTCAGTAAAAAGGACTTGGCCGGCTTCGAAATTAATCAACTTTTCAGACAGAGATTTCATACTCTATACCCGAATAAATCCATAATATACACGGATGGATCAAGGACGATTGGGGGAATGGGAGCAGCATTCGTGCACGATCAAATCACGAGACAGTTCAAGCTTCCCCTTCACTCCTCAATATTCACAGCAGCTTTGGCAATAAAAGAAGTAATCAGATATAATCAGATATGCAATCAGATCCAAAGAAAATAATAACTTCCTTATCGCGTTTGACCCATTAAGTGCCTTAAAGGCCATCAGATCCAACAACTCTAATTATGCATATCTGAGGCAAATTTCAGATTTACTTTATATCGCCAACATCAGGAAAAAATAAATTACTCTCATCTGGATATCAAGTCATTCAGGAATTAAGCGTAATGACATGGGGAAAGCTTCTTACAGAGACATCATCATCACAGGGGAGAATCACATGAACCATTTTGTAAAAATATTATCATCAATAACCAGAAATGCTTTTCAATTGGAATGGGACCTTAAGGTTTCCAATAACAAGTTGTGGGAAGTTAAATCTCAAGTCCATCCCCCTCCACATACATAGTCTCAACAGATCAGAGAACACAACTCTGAGAAGATTTGCAATAGGACATACATATTACACGCATTCCCATTTATTAAGAGGTGAACCCGCTCCATCATGCTCTATTTGCAATTCAGCATTGTCAGTAAAACACATATTTGAAGCAAAACATTCATCTCATTTAAGATCTAAACACAATATTCCATAGGATATCAAAATTAATATCTTTTAAACAAATAAGGCAGGTATAATCAAATAGCTCAAAGAACTCAAAATAGTTATCTAGCTCTATCTTGGGCGCCAAATGACCATTAATGTCGACGGGCCCCACCCCAATAAATATGTTAGAAAAAAAAAGTTGTAAGTCTAGGTCACATAAACATTATAAATTAAATAGGTAATGAGTGTCAGTTTCTAAAAGAAAACCTGAAAAAAAAACATCGTCAAATAAAATTACAACTTAACAAAAACTGGCATGTCCTTTTTTCTATGTCACCAGTTAAATGTCGGATGTCATCTATAATATCAAAAGTGAATAAAATATTAGGTAATTTATATCTAAGAGATACACTGTTAGAAAGAACAATTACGATGATCGGTTCCATGAGTCAAAAGTTATAGGTTTTTCTTTCTATTTCTGTCAAGTGTATCAATGTACTAAACTGAGAAATTTAGGCGGTAGAAACAAAACTCAGTCTGCCGTGTTAAGTCAAAAGAACAAATGATCAAAATTAACGAAATATTGCTTTTTTCACATTGCGCAAGCTTAAACGCAAAAAGTCGTATCTTTAATAGAGATACGTTAATTTGATTGGTTATTTAGAAGTAGGCCTTGACTGGTTATTTAGAAGTATGCCTACGATTTGGAAGAATAATAAACGCATGTTAGATTTACGTCCAAAAAGCTTTCTTTAGGATCAGTAGCTCATGACGTGAATATCAGAGAATCTTACGAAAATATAAAATCCCATCAAAAACATAAAATGTAAAAAAATGCCAAGTCTCGCAATGCAGTCTTTACACCACAAAAGTAAAGTAAGTAAGATCTCATGTAAAACCAAGTCATTTATTTTAGTTAGTATCTATGGAAGCACCTATTCAACAACTTTGTCATAAATTGTTATCTAATTAGTTACCTACCAACATTTATAGTGACCATATCAATATTAGACATCTTTACTTCTATAATAAATATAATGAGTTGGCAATGGCACGGCAACATAATCACATAAGAATAATCTACTATTTGCAGTGCACTTAAGAATAAAGTATTTTAAATAGTAGATTATTCTTATGTGATTATGTTGCCGTGTGATTGCTAAGTCATTATATTTATTATAGAAATAAAGATATCTAATATTGATACGGTCACTATAAATGTTGGTAGGTAACTAAACAGATAACAATTTATGACTAAGTTGTTGAATAGGTGCTTCCATAGATACTAACTAAAATAACTGACTTGGTTTTACATGAGATCTCACAACTTTTTGTGGTGGAAGGACTGCGTTACGAGACTTGGCATTTTTTTACATTTTATGTTTTTGATGGGATCTCATTTCTTTTTGTAGGTAGTCCTCTTTTTTTTTTCTTCTCGGGTAATATTCCTTGTACGTCAGCTATGGATTTTCTTAAACCCCACTCCCTGTCTCTATTGGTTTTTCTCAAAGCCTATGATGTAACAATTTTTGACAAGTCTGGAAGATAAGTGCTTCTAAGTCGATTATATTCAACGATTGCAGACTCCTGAGCTTTGATACTACCGAAGTCGACATTAATTAGATGTAATCCTCCCAGACTTGTCACTCTCGAAAGTACCACGTATGCTTGACCGCATGTGAACACTGAAGAACCGATGGCCAACAGTGCACTGTTTAGAGTTAGCCCCTGGCTTTTGTGTATGGTAATAGCATAGGCTATACATATCGGAAACTGTTTGCGATGAACATAAGCTCTATTAATAATTTCAAGTTTAGTTTTGACTGGACCAAGCTCGTAAAGATGTTCATTATTAAATGTAATAAGTATTTTTTTAAATTTTATCTGCATTTTCAGGATCAACCTTTACTCCTTATACTATACCGATAGAACCGTTGACTAAGCCACGTCAATATTTCGTCTTAACATGACTTTTGCTCCTATTTTAATAACTATATTCTCTTCTAGCCCTGCTGTCATGGAAGCATCATCTTCATACTTTTTTATAATTAAAATATATTTTAAGTATTTCACTTAACAATTTTTTAATTACACGAAGTAGGTAAGTATTATTGAAGGAATATATTTGATAAATGAAAAATATTATTAAATGTAACATATTAATTAATAAATAATACAAATTATTTATAATTATGGATTTTTTAGTGATTAATTAACTTTATACGACGTATTATTTACCGGGACTTACGGTTGACCTTGCATTATGCTATGTATGGCTGAGCGCTGCGCGCTCTCCACGCTCTATCTTAAAAACGGTTAAGCTTATAAAAAAATGTTTAGAACAAAATTTGTAGAGAATTTTATGCTCTACAATTTTTATAATAAATATAAATATCATTGAAACTATGGGAAGCGAGATATTTGCGAAAAACCGAATTTTGTGACCTTTGACCTTGAATATCTTAAGACGCGGACACGAGATTTTATGGGGCTTTTGAGACAACTTTTAGAATGCCAAAATAAAGGTTTATACAAGTTTACAGCTTATTATCTCTCATTCCGAGGTTGACCCTTTTTTAGCTTAAGTGACTGTACAGTTTAGAAAACGGGACTGAAATTTCGGTATGATTCAGTTTTTCCTTCCTTTATAGGCTAAACACTAACTAAATTCAAAATTTGAAGTTTGTGTGTCTGTTAGAAGTACCTTAGAATTTTGATGATCGGTGAGTGTATAAGTGACAAAATTAGAGAACTTCGACTGGCGATAGTTCGAAAACTATAAGGTATAAATAGTTGGTTTTTAGGAATATAGCTAGTATAGTATATCCTTTTGGTCACTGAAAATTCAGGCTTCTAGCTTTATCCACAACGAAGTTACAGGGGGTCGAAAGTGCCGTGAGTAGCTTCGAGAAAAGGATGGTACGGCTGTGCTTTCTGCTCGACTTGGCGGGGGCACTGCCTTGCCCCCAGATTACTCCTAGCAAAACTCGAGTATGCTAAACAAAAATTCTTGGCAAATATATGGAGACCCAAAAGTCGTTGCTTGAATTGTAGCTTGGTTTTGCAATAGTATTGTAACTTTGTTTGCGAGTAGATAAATGAAATACTTCCAGAAACTATTTATGCAAAAATTAAAGAGGAATATCCGTAAATATTTAAAAATTAAAACTTTTAAAGATGATATGTTTATGCAAAATCTAAATTTTCTGGATGGAACTGCCTGGAACTGTTTCGGAGATGTCTTTTTAGGTAATCATAAGGCAGACAATTATACAAGTTTAATTAATAACCTTGAGACAACTTACCATATTTTGAAAGGTAACATCTAGTTAAAAATGCACTTCCTGGATTCATACATGTAACTCTGTCCCAAAGTTCTGGGTGCTATTAGCTCAAAACTTTACCATTATGAAGAAGCGACATGGTATTGACGGACTACTGTTGGATACTTAAAAGAGACCGACCCGCAACTAAGCACTTACGAAAATCGTAAAATATTAAGTTTTTCTTTATAATTTATACCCTAGTTATTCAACTTAAAATTAATTTTTACGATCTTAATTTAAAAAAGAAAATTTCATGTCACAAAAAAGTCGCTTGTTACAATCTTTTTCGGAATTATTGTATTGTTAAGAACAACTAACACTCTCAATATATGGTACAAACTTCTCAGTAATAAAAAAGTTGAAATCTTGTAGGGCAGTGTAACTCTTCGATTATCAATAGACATTTTTTTGCCAAATCGGTTTAAACGGAAATATGTCCTTTTGGCGACATTCCAGTACTTTTAAAAACAACTTTAAAAATTGTTGAGTTTGATCACAAGTATGATTAAATGTTACTACTTATTTCACCTATTTGTTCCGACCAAATTATTTTTCTGAGTTTTGGAAGACCAGTTTTGTTACCCCTGTTTTCAAGTCAGGGGACAAGGCTGATATCGCAAACTGTAGGTATTTTAAGTGCTATTTCTAAGTAACTAAAGTATTGGCATCTAACCTGGGACAATCTATAATAGTTGAACAGTTTGGTTTTCAGAGAGGTAAGTGTCCTGAATTGAACTTGATTTGCTATACGGACTACCTGTCGAGGACCTTGGAGAGTGGATCTGAGGTACGTTCCATCTATACCGATTTCTCTAAGGCCTTTGATAGGGTCAAACCTAATGTTCTTCTTAAGAAGCCTAATACCGTAGCATATCGGGTTCACTGTTTGACTGGATTAGGAGTTATTTGTGTAGCAGAATTCAGGTGGTTCGAGCTAATAATTTTAGGTCTGTCAATATTACTGTCCGAGTCCATGGTTAGCGTTAGGGATATGGGGGTTAAGTTTGATTCGAGACTGAGTTTTATTCCTCATATAACCGAGGTAATGTCTAGGTCTCTGAGGAAGCTTGGGTTTATTAGGCGTTGCTCATCAGAATTTTCATTCATTACCTCTATAAAAATGCAGTACTGCTTGTTGATTAGTTCTCTCTTGGAATATTTCATGTGTGTGGAACCCACCTTTTGCGTGCCATTCTAGGAGCTTGGAACTTGTTCAGAGTAAATTTCTACGTCATATTAATTATACATTCTTTAACAATGATTCTTTTAGTTATTCAAAACTGACATCTATATTAAACTTAAATATCCTGTCTAAAAGGAGAGTTCATCTTGTCATGTTCTTTAACATTTTAATTGCCTTTGTAAATTGTCCAGAACTTTTATCTCAGATTAATTTATATGCACTCTCTAGTCATACTAGATCTACGTTGTCCTTCTTCAAACCTTATAAGACAACCTATGGAGCTAATACATTCATGACAAGATCTATGGGCATTGTAAATAACTGCCAATCACTGGATTTGTTCTCCAGATCTTTTTCTCTTTTTAAGAGGCAGATCGGGGTTCTTTTCTGAATTTCCTAGTTTTAACCTTTAGTTTTAAGAGTCATTAGAGATGTAAACTTTTATATTTTGTCTTTATAAGTTGATTGGGCATGTCCCGTAAATAAATAAATAAATAAATGTTTTTGTAATTTTTACTTATCAGCTGTTTAGTTTATTTTTGTACAAATTCTTTATTATGAATAATATTATTATTAATATTATTAAAAAGTAATAAATGGCTTTCTTCCATATTCCTGATAAATTCTATTCCATTCTTCATAATTCTTCCTCAATTGTGATCGAACTTCTAGTGTATTATTTATGTTTAAAAACTGAAATTCAGTTGGATTTGTGGCTGGCCATGTAACATTAATCAATTCAGTCTCTTCTGGAGTAGGATTCCTAGAAATAATAGTTATTTATGCATCTCGGGTACGCACATATATTTTTTTTTGTAAATATTTTGTGAGGTTCAAATGAAACTTACTAAACGTTACATGTTGTAAGAAAATTAATTTTTGGGCAGTATGCGGGTCAAGCCTAACCTTCTGATCACACATCACAACATATAACTGCGTATTATTTACCGGGACTCACGGTTGACCTTGCATTATGCTATGTATGGCTGAGCGCTGCGCGCTTTCCGCGCTCTATCTTAAAAACGGTTAAGCTTATAAAAAAATGTTTAGAACAAAATTCGTAGAGATTTTTATGCTCTGGGAAGCGAGATATTTGCGAAAAACCGAATTTTGTGACCTTTGACCTTGAATATCTTAAGACGCGGACACGAGATTTTATGGGGCTTTTGAGACAACTTTTAGAATGCCAAAATAAAGATTTATACAAGTTTACAGCTTATTATCTCTCATTCCGAGGTTGACCCTTTTTTAGCTTAAGTGATTGTACAGTTTAGAAAACGGGACTGAAATTTCGGGATGATTCAGTTTTTCCTTCCTTTATAGGCTAAACACTAACTAAATTCAAAATTTGAAGTATGCGGGTCAAGCCTAACCTTCTGATCACACATCACAACATATAACTAAGCGTATGAACTTACTGGTTTTAATCTACCTAAACAAGTCGTCATCATTTCCTAAAAGCGGCAATGCACAGATATGATATTGACAGTACGGCGTCATCGTTAGCCGAATTTATACTTTCATCCGGTGAATCTTCTTTTACATGCTACGTTTATAATATCGCCACATCGCATAGTAAGCGCAATAGTCGTCTACCGACCTACAGCAACTTATACCAAACCAGTGAATCTAAACAAGTCTTGGAGAAATAGACTAAGAGGAGAACCATAGCCAAACAGCCGATTCAATCCAACGTTACCGGCTTTATTTTGTCTATATCCTATACTAAAGCTAAATGCTTGTAGGTCCGACGTGCTGACATACTAGTAGAAAAGGAATTATTTTATTTCTCTTTCTTCTTTCTTTCTACCGCAAGGGGGATACTTTCATACCGGGGCGATCAGTATCCTCCTTGCTATCACCACCCACACACAGATGCCAACCAAGTGGGCTGCCTCTGAACCCGTGAGAGCACTATTCTTATCTCTAAGATACATACATGTTTTTACTTTCCCCGATGAAACATGATTCTGCTAGGACTCGAATAATTGACAGTTTGACTCTATTTTAGACAAATATTTACTAACGTAATCTCATCTGTTCTCTTTGCTATAAAAACACGGATATCAAGTATTCATGTACCAGATTCAACTGGCTACGCACGCAGTGATAATTGGCCGGAAAATCAACACTGGATTGGAGTTGGTAGAACGTCCATCTGTGTTCGTCCAAAAAACCCTTTCACGAAGTCACGGTGAAGGTGACCAAAACTGTCTTGAGTGATGCCAACTACAAGCCGATACTCAGAGATCCTAACCGATTTCAGAAGTATAATACTTCCCCGAGGAAACATCTTCAATAGAAAGCATCATACAATATTGTTATTTATGCTCCCGTTCGAGATCATCACCAGGGTGACGTCAACCGTCATTAGATGACGTTGACGATCATGGATTTGTGGTATCAGTCATTTGCCACTGATATCGGCTATTACCGGTATTCATCCGTCCATTAACATTGCTATCTGCTGTGATTATTATGTGGTTATACTTACTATGTTCAACCGGACTATTTACCGCTCTTTCTCGTTTCATCGTCAATCGTACGAGTAAACTGTTCCTTTTTTCACACCTCCGTCTTCACTTAGGATTATTTCTTTCGTTTGGCCACTGATTTACCGTTTCTCCACAGTGACAACTTATACGAAGTAGGTTCCTTACTAAGGAAATCTAAAGAATTGCCGAGATATTTAACCGTGGAATAATCTAAATAAGGGTGAATTAATCGATAGATAGCCGACGCCCCATATACCAATGCATGTGAAGCATTTGCTACTAATGTATCAAATAAACATACATTTACATAAACCTAGCAATACGGGTTCAAGCTTGAACATAGGATAACCTACCATACGTCCAGATAGTTGACTTCTTTAATAATCGAGATTACAGAGTGTGTGTTTCAAAGGTGTTTGACAAGATATGGTACAAGGAACTGTGTCATAACTTATGTTTCTTCTCATATTACAGAGGCGGTCGTCATTCATTACGAGCAAAAAATGTACGATAGAAGAAGTGACCCCAGAAGAAAAAAACGAGAAGCTGGGGTACCCCAACCTCCACAGTTGTTTAATTTTGGCACGGATGATTCTTCAACCTGATGTTATGTGTTTATGCTACTTACATCACAACAGCGGATTCTAATCAGTAGGGTCCAGGTACAACTGAACAAATTGCCGTATTGCTTTGGTCAATTGTAAGAATCAAAGTTAATTCTACAAGGCGATTCTCTTCGCTAAGCAAAATAAGTAGTAGCTCCATTGACCTAGCCTAATACATGCCCAAACCAAGCTTAAATGCCAAAGAAGGCGCATTATGTTCAATTTTAACATTTACACATTGCGAAATAGTTAGCCCTATTTTAATGTTATTATCATAAGACCTTTCCCGAAACTTTAAATTAAACTGGACACATAAGACAAGAAGTTGCCACTAGAGAGCCATCGCAAAGTAATATACAACAGAGACGTGTGCTTGAATCTCATTATCTTTGACAGTTTTTCAAAAAACTTTCTATCATCGTCAGGGTTTTTATAAAGTTTACTAATTAATTGTAAACCTCCATCTAATAACCAATTGTAGGAGCTTCTACAAATAGTTATAACTAAGTAAGTTGTTGGATTGCACCAGGATGTCGCTTCCTATCTCATTGAATTTAAAGTGGAATTGGAAATAAAATTATAAAAATTTTATAATACAGTGAGGAGGTAGCGACTCCCTAGATCTCCATGGGGCATTCTTTGGAAACCACTATTCTAACACAATATTGCGAGTGACTGTTTGATGTGTCGACATGCTCTGAACTGCGTTAACAGATCGATGCCAGTAGCTGTTTTAAAGCATTGGGTCCAAAACGAATTCATAATCTCTTATCTACTTATAATATCGTCGGCTTTTATGGTGACTCTTGAGGAATTATCTTAGCAACTATATCGTGTATTTCCTCTTTCACTTCTCCCTATTACTCTTTCTGTTATTAGTATTATTCCTGAGAAATCGTGGCTCTTAGGATTAGATTATGTCAAATTGGTTTTTCGACATTTCGTCTACGATTGGACGAGGTATCTTCAGGGAACTTTACACTTTGGTATTAAAACACTAAATGAGCTCAAAGAAGCACAACTCAAGTATTTATACTTGACCGAGGTTTACCGAACCCTGATCACGTGTGATGTAGAGCCAAATCTCTATTAATGTTGTTGGGATGTTTGGAGATTTGCATTTTTTTCCCAGACCTTTGTTTTGTAGAAATTAGAAACAGAAACAACTTTGATTTCTCTTACATTGATGAACGTATGCAAAAGTATATCAATCTTAAAGGCGAATATTTTGAGAAACTATAAAATAATTTGTACCAATTTTTTTTTTCCTTCCATTGTTTTTGTAAAAACTTAAAAGGTAGCCCGCGTACAACTGATAGTACATTTTTTTGTTTTTAATACGTCTTTCATGTTCGTTAACGCTAATTACTGTTGATATTCCAGTTTCTCCTACGTATATCCTAGCACATAAACAGGGAATTTGGTAGATACGTTATGTTTGTAAACGAAATGCGTCTTTTGGTGGTCACACGCAATATTTAATTTTGTTGTTAGAGTGTTCGAATGTTGGATATTTTAAGTAAATCTGTTGACTCCTGATTATTATCTTTTCAAGCGGTTAAATGAATGTTTAATATCGTTGTTGCATTAACGATATTAAATATTCCGTTTTTAGGGAACTGGTCAGTTTATCTATTTCTAACAGGATTTAATGAATTTTAATCACATGTTGATAAAGCTCTATATACTAATGAGTTAATGACGGTTTTTAAAAAGGATGATGGTGTGGAGTAGCATTTCAATATCTATTGGTATGAATTGGCTATCTATAAACCCATTATCGCAAGAAACCGTTATTTTCTTTGTACCAATACACACTGAAAATTTTTATTCGGATGATGTTGATTGAAGTGATTCAAAAAGGCATTCAGGTTTTCTTCATCATATGGCCGATAACAAATGTGTCATCAACATAGCTTGAAAATTTGACAATGCCTGTGATCATCAAAAGACACAATTCCTTTCCAAACAGGAGTCTATAAAATTCCCTGCTCATGTGGCAAGGTGTATGCAGTAGAAGTTGAAAGATCAATAGCAACTAGAATTAAGGAACATGAAAAATGTGCTAAAAAGAAATAAATTTTATCAACTGTAGCTAAACATCAACGCTCTACAGGCCCCACCATAAGAGAAACCAAAGTTCTTGTTTCTGTTTTTAATTTTTATAAATCCTATCATCCTAAAAATTTTAATAGAGACCTGAGTTACGGTTTTTATCACATGTGGAAAACGATTATTTCACTGGTTCACAATTCGGTGAATCCTTGACTTGTGCTTTTTCGAGCTCATTCAGTGTTCTGAATTAAAAGAATAAAGATCTCTGGTATAATCATAGGTGAAACGTCGGAAAGCTACTCTAACTTGACATGGTCTAATCCCAAGAACCACAATTTTTCATCTAACCAAGCTTTCATTTCGTACTAACATTATTGTTATTATAAATTAGAATATAACTGGATAATTTACGGAAGTCTGGAGAATTTATTTTTCACTATACTTACAAATATTTGGCAAAATTTGTCCACAATTTTACAACCCGCTTTTGAGTTAATACGTCTGCTGGAAGCGTAGTATTACTAATGGACCTGAAATTCCATATAAATGGAAGTTCGGCATTATGATAAGCTTTTTCTGATCCTAAAAATAAAGTAAATTGAAAACATTAGTCAAGATTGTCTTCGAGAAATATTAAATTGAGCTTTATGGTAGTTTTTGCTTAAATTCATTACACAGGGTGCCCCATATGCATGGAATAATGATTCCACAGCATTTATTAATCAGTGTGTCAAAAAATATTTAAATAAAAGTTATAGGGTGTTATATGGCGAACATGCTGATATTGACAATAAAATGTTGCGAACTGTCAGTTAGAAGAAATTACGCCATCTTGATTTTTATTAAATGGAAAGCCCTGTATATTTTTTTCTTTTTGAGTCCTACTAAAAACTCTAGATATTATTTGTCTAGCATACCATATGTCTAAATTGAACTGATCTATTTAAAGAAATTTAAAATGGCGTAATTTCTTCGAACTGACAGTTCAAAACATTTTATTGTCAACGTCAGCATGTGCGCCGTATAACACCCTCTAACTTTTATTTAAACATTTATCGATAAACTGATTAATAAATGCTGTGGAATCATTATTCATATTCAAGTTTGACGAAGTTGCAACCGATCAGGGATTTCTCTGATATAGTTTGCAGTCTTTTAGAAAGACTTGATCAGTCGAGGATCTTGAACTGAGCAGGATATAGTCATGAAAAGTGGTCACATATTGTTACGGAAACTAACCTTAAACAAATATGTTAGACCTTTTCACGACCTAAAAATTAAAGGTAAAAATCAATATAGTGAATATATTACCGAAAATGATTTCGGTATATATTATGACAATATTAAAAATATCTTAGAACAACTCATAATATCTAAGATTTCTACTCCTGTTGTAGTTAAATATTATTTTCGTTGAAAGAGTCATGGAAGCATATATAATTTGGTCATTACGTGCCTTAGAAAAACATAGTAGGAATAAATAGGTTAAAATATCCTTACATGTTATGAACATTCTGTTTATAACAATAAAATAAAAAGAACACTTCATAAATAGAGCACATTTGTAACGTATATTCATATTTAATTTTATAGTCCTCAATGGCAGCAATTCCATGCTCTTCTAATGGCGAGGGTAACCCTTGTAAAAACTTCCATAAAGCGAAAAAACATTGTCTCCGCATTCTTTCAACCTGAAGAATGAAGCAAATTTTGATGGACTCGTCTAAACTGTATGGCTCCTAAGACAACATTTCTCAGTTAAAATTATTCGGCAAGTCAGTTGTAACTTTCTTCCTTGATGATTACAGGTAAAGATAATCTTTTATATAACTTTTCTTTGCTGTCCTGAGATTTTTGATCACGGGGATAATCAACTTGACCGCTCCTTTCACTACGATTGTAATTCTGGTTTAAAAACCCTAACTCATATTTTATTGATCGCAATAATTTAGTATCGAAATGATTGGTCCTCAACCTCACCAAGCACAATTTTTTCCCTTCTGCCAATTTTTTTGTGAAAATATGGTTTGACGATCTACTTTGGAAAAGTGCTCTACGAGTTTCATACTTTGGTCAACTGTTGATATTTTTAGCCTTTGTTTATTATTTATGGTAATCCGCTAATGACGAGAATAAGTAACCCATCAAGGAACTGTTTGCGCACCACCATCATTAAGCAGAGAACTGTGAATTTCTGTTGGGTGTTTGATACTCAATGTTTCGGTAGCCGGTAGATAGTCCTTTACGATCTCGGTGGGGATAGATCTACTTCATGAACACTGCTATGATGATTAGTGTCATTGGCAGTCGTCACCGAATGATTGTCGGTATAAGCGATCCTGCTCCAATTTGCGAACAGTTACGGATGGATGAACAAATGGAGTTAAGGGCACTTTTTTTTTCTGGGATTAGCCCCAAAGGCCACGGAAAGACTACTACATTCAAGACCCCTAGTACAATTACCATGTCTCAAAATCATAATAGGAAGGTACTTAGTGATCATGGAATTCGGACACCATGTTCCGGCAGGGGAGGATATTCTTCACCAGACGGTAGGGTCTCCCAGGCAAGGGAAAATATGACGATGTTGTAGGCCCTTTGGACTCGGTGAGAGAAATGAACGTGGGGACCGATTGTGTATTTTTGCAATAGAACATCAACTAGTTAGAACTAATACGTTTTTCAAGCTACTAACTTGACGTTTGTATACTTGAAAATTCCCCAAGATAGCTCAAATCACATTGTTAGAAATCAAATCGATTATATTATGATCAAGATAAGATATAGGAACCCAAAAACAGGTGTAAAGACATATCCTGGTGATGATATTCAGTTGACCACAACCGTTTAGTCGGATTAGTACATATTAAAACTGAAGAAAACAAAATAGGCAAGAACATTAGAAGACGTTAACTAAAAAATTCTCTTTAAGTACCTACGCCCGAAAATGATAAAGAAAAAGATCGGATGACAACAGACATATTTGAGTTGATGGAAAATAAAAAGAAAATCAAGGGTACAGATAACGTGAGATACAGGCAGATAGATAAGCAGATAAAAAAGCTATCAGAGAAGAAAAAAATGGTTAGAGACTCAATGTAGCGAGATAGAGCTACTAGAATTCAAGTACGATTCCTTTAACTTCTATAAAAAAGTTAAAGAAGCAAGAGGGTTATGGAAGCCTAAGAAAATGGGATGTACAACGGATGATTGGAGCAAAGTATTGACTGACGTGGAACACATAAGTGCTAAATGGAAGAAATACGTCGAACGGACCTTTGAGGTTGAAAGAGGTGACAATACATTTAATAATATATGTGACAGCGAACCCCCCATTATGTTTAAGGAAGTTGGAAAGGAGAAAAAAGTTGGTAAATCGGTAGGACCAGATAACTTGTATTCAAAACTTATTAAACTCATGAACGATAAACAAATAAATTGGTTAACAACAATATTTAACAACGTCTACAATACTAGCCAAATTCCACTAAACTGGCCTATATCTATATCTAAACCCTACCTAAGAACTCAAATGCAAAAAAATGAGAAGACAACAGGCTTACTGAACTCATGAGCTATCTTCTTAGTTTTTCTCAAAATAACACGTAAAGGATTTTAAAAAAATGCGAATCACATATAACCTCCACACAATTTGACTTTCGGGATGCTTGAGGAACTAGAGAAGCACTGTTCTAACTTTGTAGAGACGTTGGTTGCGGCATATATGTGCGCTTTGTCGATTACCAAAAAGATTTTAATAGAGCTAAACAAGACGTACTTATGTTAATTTTAAAAAATACTGGTCTGGATGACAAAGATCTTTGTATTATCCACAACCTATATTATAAACAGTCTGCAGCTATCAAAACAGACTAACAAATAACAGAAGAAATTATAATAAAACGAAGTATACGACAATGTTGTGTGTTGTCCCCTCTTCTATTTAATGTTATTATAAAAATGACTCTAGATGATATCATGAATGGAGAATGTCTCAACAACATCAGGTACGCGGACGATACTCTTAACCTCGCAAATAGTTTAGAAGATCTTCAAACCTTCGTAACACGTATAGCAGAGACCAGTCAAAGATACGCCTTAGATTTTAACATTTAAAAAACCAAATATATGATCATCACTAAAAATCAAATTCCCCCCAGTCAATTAACAATTAATCAGCAATCAATAGCACGTGTTACCAATTAAACATAGTTAAGTATAAATATAAATGACCAATGAGATCACTCAAGAGAAATTAGGCAGAGGTTCCAAAAGACCAGGTCAATTTTCGTCAGAATGCGCTTCATCTTCAGCAGTCACGATCTTCCACTCCAAACCAAAGTACGGCTATAAAGATGCTATGTGTTTACGGTTCTCCTCTATGGGGTAGAATCTTGGACAGTGACAGAGGCAACATGAAAAAGATCTAGGCATTTGAGATCTGGCGCTACAGACGTGTTGAAAATATCGTGGGTGGACCATGTTTCGAACCAAGAGGTAAAATATCTTGGCTGCAGAATTTACGGAAGTGGTTCTAGTTAACCATTACACAACTTTTCAGAATGGCAGTCAATAAAGTTAAAATAGCTATGCTAATAGCCAACATACGAAACGGATAGGTAAGACAAGAAGAGAAATGTTTCGATTTTAATATATGATTTTTGACCTCACCGTCACGGGACTCGCGAACAATATTTTAAATACTCGTCAATTAAAAAATGTCATGTTTTCTTCAGATTTTAAAAACAACTGACCTCACTTTTACTGTGATTGTATTATTCAACTGGCTGCGCGACTGCCATATAAATAATTTAAGATATAATCCCGGTAATAGAACTGGAACCAGATAATCAATAGCTTTTCACTTAGCCCGATGCCTTGTGAATAACAAATGTAGTTCAGCCAATGTGTCAGTTTCCCAGAAAGAGCTAATGAATCTATATATACTACTTAATCTCTATATTTTTCAGTAAGATTTTTTAGTAAAAAGATAATGAAGTTAGGCACCAAACTAGCGTCTGGCTTTGATAAAATACCTGCCATAGGACTGAAAAAATGTTCAACAGAATTAATACCAGTTTTCTGGAGGCTTTTTAACCTACACTATATAAATGGAATACTTCCTACTTGCTGAAAATGCTCTACAGATTAGCCGATACCCAAAAAAGGCAACAAGACCTTGTCAAACAACTACCGGCCAGTCGCACTGCTCTCATTATAATCAAAGGTTATGGAAAAGGTTAGCTATCAGCATAGTCTAAAATATCTGGAATGATTCAATGTTATTAGCAATAATGGCTTTCTTAAAAAAAAGTTCAACTTATGTCACACATATTTGAAACAA
Organism: Pachyrhynchus sulphureomaculatus; assembly: GCA_019049505.1. Taxonomy (NCBI): domain Eukaryota; kingdom Metazoa; phylum Arthropoda; class Insecta; order Coleoptera; family Curculionidae; genus Pachyrhynchus; species Pachyrhynchus sulphureomaculatus. The sequence goes on from CM032452.1 coordinate 34,884,664, forward strand.
CGGAATTGAACATTTTGGGGAATCTAAAGCAGTTGCACTTAATATATCCAAGGTATTCGATCGTATTTTGCATGACTGATTGTTGACTAAGCTATACTTTTATGGTATGTTAATGCTGTGTTTTCTCAGCTAACGTTATTTACGAAGAGCTTGACGGATTCGTTCAAATACCTTCACTATCGACGGTGGTGTATCTCAAGGAACAGAAATCCAATCTACAACTTTTCAGATTATAGTACGCTTTTTTCGAATGCTCGAATATCGTCTACTAATACAAATATTCTCAGACGGCAGGAAGACGCCCAACTTAACAAAGAGCTGAGAGAAACTCTATCTTGGGGAGATAGTAACCAAGTAGAATTTAATACTACAAAAGCGCAGGCAGCAGTATCTTCTAAAGAAGTTAACACGCCGAAACTCGGTAGAGATATATAAGGATACTCCATTCCTCTAGCATCATCACTCCACCTGCTGGGCGTTAACTTAGGAGCAAATACGTCTTGGCATGAATATTTTACATGTATAGAAAAGGGAGCTTCTTGGCTGGGAACATTTTTTCGAACTAGAAAGCTCCAAACTCCACAACCTTTTACTCTATATGAAGTTTAAATTCGACCAACAATAAAATACCCCTCCCAAACATACCCTGCGTTTGTTGGATTCTAAGAATCTTGATTTCTTGGAACATTGAAGAGCGGTTGGCGAATTGTATTGACTACAAGTACTTTCATGGAATGTGTTAGATAGTAGTCCGCTTAATTTTTCCTAGAGCGGTTCATGTTGGGACTACACGTCGCGCTAATACATCATATCCGCTTGAGGTTTAGCTTGTGACTACTAGTACAACCATTTTCAAGAATTCTTTTATATGGTGAATCTGATGCCTTTAAAACGATTTGCCTAGAACCACGTTAGCCAACGAGTACAATTTACGGCGATTCCTGTAGCGTTTTAGGGATTGTCCTATAGCACACATCCCATGCCCATAAAAAAGTTTTGCACTCAATTCATTGATGTTAGGATGGATGAGTTTTTTAAAAATAACAGAGCAATTAAAATTTTTAATCCCATGGGCAAGAAGCTCTCGGTTTTCAAGTCCTAATTTAATATTTAGTAAACCAGAAAATACAGGAAAAATTCAGGTAAACTTTGAAAATCAGGCATTTTTTAGATTCATGAAGTAGGAATCAGCAGTAAACTAAGTAATTTTAGCTAAAAGAACTAGTTCATTGGTTTTGCCAATTATGCGCTTAAAATCCGTAAACAATACGCTAACATGCAGCTCTAAAATAAATATTAAATTGGAAATTCTTATACTAAAAATAACCGGTCAAGTGGAAGTTGAACTTGTACAATTAGTGTTCCGTACTTTGATTGCTCCTAAAATTTAAAAAAAAAATCGTAACGAAGGTATAAAATGATCAGTGACTTCAGAAAACACATCCAAAATGAGTATTCAACAAAGTTTGTTTCCGATCTTTAATGAAAACTGATGACCTTGAAATTTTTGTTTGTTTATATATCACATAAATTATTAAAGGTAAGGCACTAGTGATAATTTTTGTTCAATCTACACTCCGTGGAGAATATTTTTTCAAAATTTCTTGATCAGTGCTTTTCGAGATAAAGGAACAGTGATTTTTTGCGATTTTTTAAAAATAATGCAAAGAAAAGTTCGCGCAGGTATTACATTATATATATGTTTAAACTCGTGTTTTTACAAGCTTTCATTTGACACCAAATTTCAACTGTCTGTGTCAAATAGTTTTGGAGAAAATCGGGTGTGACAGACCGATAGACAGGCGGACAGACGGACAAACGGACAGACACTGTACGGAACACTAAAAGTAACTTTGAGTACTACAACTTGATATTTTAATTGATCAGTGATTGATTAAAAGTATTAAGAAGGGCTACAGTGGTAATTAAAACTGAAACCTAACGTTTCCGTCTACATATTATGCTTATTAAAATTTGAAACATTGAAAAAAAAAGGTTTTCAGGTTCCTTTTTTTTTAGAACTTTCAAAAGGCTGTACAATACAATACGATACAGTCTAAGTTATCAACCTACCTCTTTCTCCACTGCTTTATTCTCATATATGTCTGACTACAAATAATTATGCTTCAAATTTGTTCATTGTAGCAAGCAAACCCCCCAAAAAGTATTCATAGTACTTTTGAAACTACTAAATTTAACTATCTCTAACCGTCTCTCAATATCTCTCAATAACTACAGATTGCTATATTTTATGCATTATATGTATAACAAAATTTAAACTGACTCGTATTTCGTTCTAGGCTTATATACAGGATGCCCCATATGTATGGAATAATGATTCCACAACATTTATTAATCAGGGTATCAAAAAAATGTTTAAATATAGGTTATAAGGTGTTATACGGCGTATATGCTGATGTTGAAAACAAAATATATTACAACATCTTAAATTGTTTTTAATGGAAAGCCCTGTATAATATTTTATTTTTGAGTCCAACTAAAAATTCTAGATTTTATTTGTCTAACATACCATATGTCTAAATTGAACTGTTTTGGAATTATTGATATTTGAAATTAAGGAGATCAAATTAAATTTTTTTTATGCTGGCTTGTGTTAAACATTTACTGTCAAGTTACAACTTAACTCAAAAATGATTTATTGACGAAAACGTTTATTGCTGCATTTTATGAAACTGCAATTTGAGCGTAATATCATTTCATCATCAGGTTTTTGATTCAGATATTCTGCGTTAAAAATTTCACACACCTCCTGTTGTGTTCTCCTACGGTCTCCGTAACCAACCATCATTAACAAAGTGATTCGTTCAGTTTATGTTATTCAGTTTATGTTAAATGTACAATGGTACATTTAACATAAACTGAACGAATCACTTTGTTAATGATGGTTGGTTACGGAGACCGTAGGAGAACACAACAGGAGGTGTGTGAAATTTTTAACGCAGAATATCTGAATCAAAAACCTATTACTCAGTCCGTAGTTAGCAAAACATTAAAACGATTTAGGCAATCACGTCATGAGATGATAAAAAGTAAGATGTTTTATTGAAAATTACAGAAAATCCCTATACAGCCACACCTATACATAAGTAAAGGTACCTTAAGCCATATACTGAATGAAGAAAAATAGTATCCATACAACTCATTCTATTGCAAGAATTATCTGAAGATGACTACGATAGACGGGTTGAATTTTGCGAGGTCATGATGGAACGAATCAATAATAATCCTAACCTAATTCATAATATTGTTTTTTCTGACGAGGCCACATTTTGTCTTAACGGAAGAGTCATAACTGCCGGTAATGGTCTACTGAGAATCCCCACTGGATAATTGACAGTCATTCTCAAAGACCAGAAAAGATAAACATGCGGGCAGGGATTTGTGGACGTCATATCATTGGTACCATTTTTACTGATGGAAATCTTACAGGACAGCGGTATTTACAGTTACTCCAAGAGCAAGTTATTCCAACTTATGCAGGTCTTTTTCCGGATGAAAATAATTTGGATACCCCTAATAGGAATCTGTGTAATCAACAGGATGGAGAAACTCCTCACTATAAAATCAGTGTTCGTAGATATTTGGATGCGATTTTTCCTAATCGTTGGATAGGCAGAAGAGGTGTTGTAGGGGTCCCGACCTTACTCGACTCGATTTCTTTTATGGTCATTTGAAAACCAAAGTTTACCGAAGACGACCGGAAACTGTTGAAGATTTACAACAAAGAATTCAGTCTAAAGTAACAGAGATCACCCCAGATTCTTTGCAAAACTCTCTTCGGGCTGTTTATGACAGATTGGGTCATTGCTTTACTGTTAAGGGTTTAAATTTTGAGCAATTGTTACCTTAAAAATAAACCTAGAGTATTTATTAATAGTTGTTTTGTCTTTTTCTATCTTAAATTTCAAATGATAATAGTTCCAAAAAAGTTCAATTTAGACATATGGTATGTTAGACAAATAATATTTAGAATTTTTAGTAGGACTCAAAAATAAAATAATATACAGTGCTTTCCGTTTAAAAAAAATCAAGATGGCAACATTTCTTGGAACTGGCAGTTCAAAACATGTTATTTTCAACGTCATCATGTGCGCTATATAACACCCTACGACTTTTATTTAAACATGCTGTGGAATCATTAGTCCATACACATTGGGCACTCTGTATAGAATGGAAACAACAAGGAAACACACACACAGATGAATGGAATAGGGTTTAGAGACAGGCAGATACAGATATTTTATCATTATGCATTAAACTTACCATCTTCTATTAATGATTCAAATGGTCGTCCATAATAAGCAAACTGATAAAGATAGACTGGCACATATTTGGACGAAAGTTCGGACTGTTTGATAGTTGGTTTGGCAACCATGTTGTCGGTGATGTACTAAAAAGAGATGAACTGAATATTGTTAGCGAGAAAAGTGGGTAAAATTATTTACCCAGTACCCTTCCAATTGTACACAGTACAATAAGTAGAGGATTTGAAATTTTCATAAGACTAGCCAAATATTACAATTCAATATATTAAATTATCAGTGATGTATCGTAAGATACTTTACCAAACAAAAATAAGGAAATCTTGACCATTTCCTTATTTTTAATTGGTAAAGTATCTTATGTTAATTTTTTTAGGTTACTCTATAATCATATTCCAATAACCTCTATATAGAATTTCCATTATAGATAGATAACGAAATAATCATTTTTAATAGCAAGAGCTATGGTGTCACCGGTCAATAATCAAAATAGGGACAAACTGTAAATTATCGATATACCAGCCGTGCCCGCAGCTCAGTTCGCGAGGACTTAATTCACTGTTATCGTAACTGCTTATTCGTTTTGTTACCTAAAGTAATAAAATATATCCTATAACATGGCCAGAAAACATATGTATTTTATAAAAAAAACACGTAAATCGGATAAGTGATTCTCGAGTGATAAGCGCACTAATGGAGAAATAGACAGACAGAGAGACGTTGCATTTTATATATAATATACAAGATTATAGATACCCTGGCCAGAGAACAAATGTATGAATTACACATAAATCGGATAAGTGGTTATCGAGTGATAAGCGCACTAACGGACAGACAGACAGTCAGAGAGACGTTGCATTTTATAATTATTATAGATATAGATTATGATTATTATTATATAACCTGGTCAGAGAACATATGTATGAATTAAAAAAAAAATTACGTAAATCGAATAAGTTGTTCTCGAGTGATAAGCGCACTAACGGACAAACAGACAGTCAGAGAGACGTTACATTTTATATATATTGTATTCTTTGTTACATGATATTGTTCTATGTTTAATGATTTAGGCAGCGTATTGCAAGAGAGTGCGCTAGCGGCAAACATTTTTCCGACTTGGTTCACTTTTATCGTCGTTGCTTATTTCTTATATTACTTAACGCAATAAAATATATCCCACAATCGGGCCAGGAAACATATGTATGGTTAAAAAAAAGCACGTTAATCGGATAAGTGGTTTTCGAGTGATAAGCGCACTAACGGACAGACAGACAGACAGAGAGACTTTGCATTTTATATATGTATATTATAGAAGATTATAGATAACATGGCCAGAGAACAAAAGTATGAAAAAAGTATGAATCAAAAAAAAAACGTAAATCAGATAAGTGGTTCTCGAGTGATACGCGCACTAACGTACAGACAGACGGACAGACAGATATATAGACAGATAGACAGACAGAGAGACGTTGTATTTTATATATTATAGAAGATTATAGATAACCTGGCCAGAGAACAAATGTATGAATTTAAAAAAAACACGAAAATCGGATAAGTGGTTCTCGAGTGATAAGTGCAATAACGAATAAACAGACAGACAGAGAGACGTTGCATTTTATATATATTATATTCTTTGCTACATGATATTGTTCCATATTTAATGGTTTAGGCAGTGTATTAAAAGAGCACGTAAATCGGATAAGAGTGATAAGCGCACTAATTGACTGACAGACAGAGAGACGTTGCATTTTATATATATATTATAGATTACCGGTTGGTTTATCAATTCTTAGCTCAGTTTTCTCAGTTGCCCTACAGGATGGGTATGCACGCATTGTTCAAATCTCTGAGATGATATCATAGGATACGTAACCCTGCATTGTAACGATGAAAATACCACGATACAGTCAGAACTGGTATAAAAAAAAATAGAAACTTTGGTTCACAGACAAGATAGTCAGCTGCTTGATCAGCGTTTTATAAATACTTAGATATCTCCCAGCACCTTTTTGATAATAGGGCTGACATGTTGTGTAAAATTACCATTCTATGCCCAGTTCGACTAGGATTCCTTTTAATGTTTTAGTAATTTCTTAATGATAACTGAGAACATGCTCCTTATTTGCTGGATCTGATTTGCTAAAGGTAAATATCTATTAAGCATAGGTTTTGATCAAATTTGTTGATACAGGAACCGTAAAATCATCAATGTAGTTTTTTTAGTACCACGTCCGAGATGTTATAGGAGATTGGTGTGTTAGTCACTATTTTCCTATTTTAGTCTGTAGAGTAGCCCAGGGAGATAGGGGTGGTATATGTCCTTCACCTCTCTAGATGTAGAGAATATACTTCTTAGTAATAACTTTTTTTATTGGGGGTTATTTTTTAGGAAACTTGTTCACCGGTCATCGATTTTTAAATAAAGTAGTGGTTCAAGCTTTTAGAGTTCCAGACTAAGGGAATTTTTTTCGCTCTTTGAATGTTCACTTGCTCCCCTCTGTTTATTTATTGACGCTCCCCCCTCAAAAAGTACGAGGATAGATTCAAAAGTTCGCGGCCTAGTCAAGAAAACAAAATAAAATATGTACAAAAATATTTTTATTTTTTGACGTAATCTCCACCTATCTCTTTGCACTTTTTCCACCTGCTTTCCAAAGCTTCCACACCTGTTTCAAAAAAAGATTCCTCAAGGTTTTCAAAATACTGGTGAACTGCAGCTTCGACTTCTTCATTTGATGAAAATTTTTGGCCATCGAGGTGTTTTTTTAGGTTTCGGATGAAAGTCCGAAGGTGCTAAATCAGGAGAATAAACCGGGCGGGGCAGCAATTCGAAAGCACAATCACGAATTTTAGCCATAGACTCAACAGACGTGTGAACGCGAGCGTTGTCCTGATGGAACAAAACTTTCTTTCTCAGTAATCCTGGGTGTTTCTCTTTAATTTCTTGACGTAAACGACGCAAAAGGGTGTAATAGTAAGTCGAGTTTATTGTATCGCTTTTAGGAAGGTAGTTCAGCATAATAATACCTTTAGCATCCCAAAAAACTGACTCCATTACTTTTCCAGCCGACAGAATTGTCTTCGCTTTCTTTGGGGTCGGTTCACCAGATTTTTTCCACTGCTTGGATTATTGTTTTGATTTTGGAGCATAGTGGTGAACCCAGGTTTTGTCCATTGTCACAAACCTTTTAAGGAAATCTTGCGAGTCAACCTCAAACATCTCCAAACAGTTGCGAGAAATCCTGAGTCGAATTCGTTTGTGTTCAACTGAAAGCAATCTGCGGACCCACTTAGCGGAAACCTTAGAAAATCCGAGTTCGTTGGCAATGATGTTTTGTATTCGTTTAATCTCCGTGATAGTTAATCTGTGGTCTTTCAATATGGGACCACACACTTTGCCGATGTTTTCTTCAGCCGTAGATGTCGTGGGCCGGCCGGAGCGAGGGTCATCTTCGATGCTCTCTCGTCCACGTTTAAATTCTGTAACCCATCTTTTCACAGTGGTATATGATGGAGCAGATTCCCCTAGTGTTATTTTCATATCATCGTGTATATATATCATTTAGTGTTAATTTTTTTTTAAACAGGTACTTGATGACCGCGCGTTGTTCAATTTTTTCCATTTTTCAAAAAACGCTGCACTTAGTCTCACTAAACCCGTTCTAGCTTAACAACCACAAATTCTACAGCAACAAAATTTTACACTCTGACAACCAAAGAAAGTATGAACTTATTGAGGGTACTATAATAAAAGTATTATAATTATTTTTTGTGAGGCCGCGAACTTTTCAGTCCATCCTCTTATCTTTAATTTTACTGTTATATTTTTTTCCTATTGAGTCCCTCTAGAAAAAGTTTTAAAGCTAATACTTTTATTTTCCGTTTATTTGTGTACCCTAGTACGATGACTAGGACTTAGATTGTCGTTATGAATTCTTGCGTTGCTGCGAAAAAATTGCGTTGACGTAGATAGGCTTCTCGAGCTTGTATGTCAATTGGCTCACTCCCAGTGATAGTCAGGAATTTTCCATGCATGCTTATCCGCTAACACAACTCAACGATTTATCTCGCTTACTTGTAATTTGTTGCAAAATTAGCTCAGAAGATTTTGATTTGTTTATGGTATCTAGCGGTTACATCTTGGTTACAGCGTTCTTCCATTCTACAAGTCTAGTGGAATCTTTTAGTAGAATAGCTCAGATAATGCACTCTACTTTTTGGGATCTCCTTTGTTATTTAACTTTTAATTTCATTCTTAGTCCAGTTGGTAGTTCTAAACCTGTATGGATAGTAGATGATGCGTTAAGCTAGACCATATTTCTTGCGGATAATTTGTAGCGTAGAATAGAGCAAGGTAGCTACAGATTGATATTGTAAAGGTAGTTCGAAAGTTTTTGAATCGTTTATGGTACTAGCGATTACATTTTGGATACCTCGTTTTCCCATTTTGCGAAGCTAGTGGAATCTTAGTAGAAGATCTGAGATGATGCAGTCTACATTTTAGAGTAGTATGTTTATTCTAATATTAATTTTATTAAGTTTGGTCTTAGTCCAGTTGATAACCCAAAAAGTGTAGGTGACAGTAGATGGTGCGTCAGCCTGAGCCACATTTTTTTCCGAATAATTTCTAGCGCAGAATAGAGCGAGGTAACTTTAGATATACTTCGAATATTTTAGTTTTAGGCATTAATTTGGTCTATGCCCAGATCTTGAAGATATTTGGGATACTTATACTGCTTCCTCAGCTCCATACCTTTAACGATTCTTTGATTTTCATTCACTTTAGGCTCACAGTGGTATAAGATGGTTTTCTGTAGACCAAATGCCCTAAGGTATCATTACTTTTCCTTTATACTATCACATCTCGGAAAAGAATGGTAACATGTGATCTAATTTTATTATCTATTTTCTAATTGAAATTTTTCCATGAAAATTCAAATATGTAGATGATAGACATTTATGTTAAATCTACCAAAGAAAAATTAAGGTTATTATGCCGAAATATGTCTGCTAATATAGAAACTGAATAGTCAATGGAAACATTTATATATAGTAATTCAATCTCAATACTGACCATAATATCTCCAAAGATCAAGTTACTAGTGTAACCTGTCAATAACATATTGTAATTTTTAATAAATAAAATAATTTTCCGGTGAAAGGATTTAGGATTTGCTAAATATTTACTTTCCAGCCGTGCAACTCGAAGATCCGCAGTTTTTTTTTCCATTAATCGGTAATACCCCACCGTCCAATCGTATGTGAAACAGATTTTTCAACATATAAAAAGGCAACAATTTTGCAAACCTCCTAAATTCTTTCGTAGGAAAAATTAGTTTATTTATCAAACTTTCACAATATTTTATTGGAAGCTTGAAAACCATGATAATAATCTAGTCAGTTTTATCTTTGAATCACTATTTACAAATGTCCCAATTAACAATTAAATTATATTTAGGCACGGCAACCTGAATTCTTCTTTGGTAGTTTTGATAGAAATATGTTTGTCGTCCAGATATTTCATTTTTCAAGGATTAACTACCAGCAGCAGTTATGGATTTTCTACTGTCTTATTTAGTGCAGAATATTTTGTTATAGTCTTTAAAGAAAGTGTTTTAAACTCATCTGCTCTAAAACCAAAATTTTGGTGAATTTGGCCACATAGTGAGGAAAACCTAAATGCATCTTGGAATCATTTTCGTCAACAACATTCGAATATAAAATTTACAATGGAAACTGTATCGTATGGCACCTATCTAGATGTACCAATACAATGGGAAAGTCTTTTGGACTACGGAAAGTCAACTCATATCAACAGACAACCAAACAATATTAATCTTGATTAGGGTTTTCGCCACATATTCTGTTACGTAAGTTCATTCTCTGTTCATATAGGCAACTGATACTGCACTCGGCTCAACTCTCATTGGTCAACCTCGCGCACGCGCACATACAGCAAGGAACGGCACCAAAAATGCAAAATAGATCTCCATAAGAAAATACATGGGATTTTGCTCTAGAACATACATAGCCTTATCTACTTTGATGTTACGCTTTGCTGCTACTTTATGGCTGGTTTCGATTCATACAATATTATTGGCAATGGATTATTTCCTTGTAGCAGCATTACGGATGGGAGCCTGGCCTATTACGATTCTTAAATATTTGCCTTCTGGCAAATATACGGCTTAAAGATTTTGAATTTTGGAGTCTTTGTAGAATTTGACGGTGTCAGTGCTAAAGTTTAAGAAAGCGAAATTAACTAAAATATCCGTGAGATGTCGTTATAACTAACAACTAAAATTTTCTTTCCATGATTATTTCAAGAAAAAAACTTTCTTTTAGTTAGGGACAAAGTTGCAAAAAGTATTTTCCCCACTAATTTCATATAAGTTTTAGTTTAGGTAGATATTTTATAATCTAATGTCAATTTAGATTTAAGTAGACGGTCACAGCGATATTGGATTTTGAAAAAAATGAACAATATGTTAGGGTGCATGTCGGTGGCCTAATTTTGTTAAATAATCTTGGAAAATACCTCTTGAATCTCAAGAACCACGGTTTCTCACACAACATATAGCAAGGAAACTGAAAACGAATCCCAAAACTTGAGGATAGAAATGAAGCCAAAATTTCTGTTTTAATGGAAATTTGTACTATTAAAGCAGTGTTTATTTTTGATATTCTAGTTGTCTATAAATTTAGTTTCAATCAGTCACTAGTCGTTTGTCATAATTTTAATTGATATAAACTAAAAATAATACTTACGCTGCTTACAGCTGCTAAATTATTTGAAAATGTCTCTCCGTGTTGAACATACATATTGTATATCGCCTTAGCAACTATATCATTTACGCTAGAATTTTGATGAAGGTTTCCTGGAATTAATACATCTGGACTAGCATCATACGATTCAGCTATATCTTTCTCATTCTTTAAATCTAAAATATATATGGTTCACGTTTATGGAATATATATGAGAAAAAAAATTCTTAAAACAGTAGCTCTAAATTAATTATTTAGGCTTACCTCCTACAAACAGACCACCTTCATTAGCGCAAATGCCTATCATCAGTGGTACTTGGTTAAACTTTCCACTTTCAAGTAATTCATAAGGGGATTCAGTAAGAAAAGGATCATCATTTTGAGCTTCTATCACCGGAGATGGGGTTCCCTAATAAATTTCATTTTCATATTAAGAATTTTACTGTCTCACACTAAATATGTTGTCCTAATATTACAACTCGATATTTTTGGTGACATATAATTTATGGTGATATTCATGGCAAAAAAATTTAAGCAGGGGAAGGCCGTTGGAGATACTTGTAACTAAGACCGCACATTTTGCTGTATATATTCCTTTTTGTTAAAATTGAACAAAGTATTTTTTCTCTACATATACATTAGGGTGGTCACAAGGTATAAGGGAGAAAAATATTTTCATCGTAGTGCCGACAGGACCCCCCTAAAATTTACCGTTTGTCTAAAAAATAAGATTTGCACAGTTTTAGCTTAATTAGATAACATTAACTCGTGCCTCATGTAGGTTAAAGCTGTAAAATTCGAAAAAATCGTGGTTTTTCTCTCATAAAATGAAAATTATTACTGTCTTAAATTTTTGCTTTTACCACTTTTTTGTTAAAACTTTTATATTTGAAGATATTCATCATCCAAGATCGGACATGATTCGAATCCTCAAATTCAATATTCGACATGTTTAGAAAACGAAAGTGAAAAATGGCAACAAAGATAACGAACTTAAATACTTTTGACCATCTTTTGTTTCCTTTGTATTATAAACAATTATACAAGTGCATTATTATACAATTTATAATAAGATATAAAATTGTCATTTGTTTTAACTTTATAAATAATTTTACGAATTGCAAGATAGTAGGTACCTACCTGATATTTAGTTCTACTCTTTGAAAGGTTAGTTTTGATTACAAGAAGGCTTTTGTTAAGGACCATTTTATCAGATAATTCTACCTGGAGTGTTAAAACCACACTCCTTCTTTCTTGTTCCTTGTCTGGGATGCCCGAGGAGAAGTTAGAGATTTTTAGTTTACGTTTGCCTTTCAAGCAGTGAACATTTCAGAAACGTTCGTTTAGTGACTTTTTTGTGAGGATTGCAGGACAATGCATGTATTTAATCGGCCACATGTCTCATCAAATAAGTGGCAGTAAATTATCACCTAATTGTCAAGTTTTATGCAGTTTATTTTATAATATACGGTGTGAAGTGAAATTAATCACCAGAGACGCTGCAACATTTAAATACAGGCAGTTTAAATTTTTTGGGATAAAGCTAAGAAACCAGCCAGATACCTGAAAGACTGTGTTGCAAAATTAGAAAAATTGTACGAAGAGTGGAGAACACTGCAAAAAGCTAAAAGATCTAAAAGCACAACGCAAAATAAAAAAGTAGAAGCTTTCAAGTCATAGATATTTGTTTATTTCTAATCAATATTTGTGTAAAAGCGTGGTTCAACGCCCCAAACCCACTTTGGCCTCCAACTAAGACCTACAATTGTTAAAATCTTTTGTGAAATACAAACAAATTGATAAAGAACTTGCAGGCAAGGCACTGTCTAAAATGATAAATCATCTGTGGTATCTCATTTTCATTTTTGATGATACTTGAGAAAAAAATGTCAATACAAGCATGGCTGCAAAAAGTCTAAAATTAATTTCCATTGAAGAAGAAAGTTACGTTGATAGGGATGTAAAAGCAAGGCTCAATCTCGAACAAGTGGATGATTTATTGGACAAAAATTGATTGTTTTGTTTCTCATCAAATTCTAAATTTTGTCTAGAGATTTGAAATTGATACAAACTTTTTAAATACTGATCTGGATGAATGGTGTGAAAATTCACACTATTTAAAAGCTAACAAAATAATAAACAGTTTTAAGGTTGTCAATGACACAGCTGAAACAGGAGTCAAATTAATTGAAGACTTTAATTTCTGTTTAACAAAAAATGAAAAACAATGGCAGTTTCTGTTACAAGTTTGTATCTGAATGTAGGAAAATTTTTCCTGACTCTTCATCTTATCTAAGCCATTACCACCTTAATCAGATAATAAATTATAAAATGTAATAATAATAATAAATTCTTTCCTTTTTTAAAACTAAACTTTAAATAATTAAATGCATTTGAACATTATTTCTTTTCATTTTTATACTTTTTTGCTTTTCTCTTCTCCTAAATCCTCCATTTTTAATTTGGATTTTGCTCTATTTACTTTTGAAAATAGTTTTAACTAAACTCTTTTTTATGTACATATTGAAAAAAAAAAAATCTAGAGAGCCGATGTAACTGAATCTTGCAATGTTTTTAGAGATTTCCATAAAAGTCAAATTTTTAACCTTGATGAAGCACGGGTTAACGTTATCCAATTGAGCTGAAACTTTACCAATCTCATTTTTTAGTCAATTGACAACTTTTAGGAGGCTTCCCCAAAAAAAATTCGAATATTGGTTTTTTGTGACCACCCTAATATACATACATAATTTTCAGATTTCTTAATTTCAGAAATTTTGAATAGAATGTGATACATTCGGAACAACTCTTCTAATCCCCTCTGCTACTACTTTAACTCATTTTGACGATAAATTATTATATTTAAAATTTAATTAATATTTCAACCAGAAATTTTGAAAAATATTCATATTACTGACACTATTTAAAATATATTTAGTTATTTCCAAAGAGGATTTATAAAGTAAATATTGATAGTTTTAGCGATTATAATTTTAAAAAAAATGACTAAACAATTACAAAAGTATAATAAATTACCAGCTCTTTGGCTTCTTCGCCAAAGTGATGAGACCCAGATAGGTCGAAAGCTAAAATGAGATGAACTACAAAGGAGTAGTAGACCCAGTTTTGACCGAGTTTTAGAAAACGGGAAACTGGCAAATCACAAACTTCGTAAAATCCGCCAAAAGACAAAATTCGTCCTGGTTTGGATCGCGTTGCGTGACGCTTTGAGTCCCGAAGTTCGAAACGTATTCTTTGTCCAACAAATCAGATTGTTAAGTTTAGCTTGTTTCGACTTAAGTTCGTCTAAGAGTCTGAAGAGACGAACTTAAGTCGAAACAAGCTAAACTTGACAGCCTGATTTGTTGGACAAAGAATACTTCGGGACTCAAAGTGTCACGCAACGCCATCCAAACCAGGTCGAATTTTGTCTTTTGGCGGATTTTACGAAGTTTGTGATTTGTCAGTTTTCTGTTTCCTGAAACTGGGTCCAAACCGGGTCTATTACTCGTTTGTAGTTCAATCCTATTTTAGCTTTCGACCTATCTCAGTCTCATCAGTTTGGCGAAGAAGCCAAAGAGCTGGTAATTTATTATACTTTTGTAATATTTTAGTAGTTCAAGAAGTGATTCTAGAAAGCAGAGAACTAAAGTTTTGTTCATTTCCCAAAGGACACAAAGTCTGTGATCGAGTTCTGGGTTTGCCGTAGTTTCACAAAATCATAGCGGAGCCGTCGACTCGAATTTGAGTTTGTACGATTTTTCTCTTTGCTATAATGTTTTCGTACTAAACAATTATTAGAATTACACCACAATTTAAAAAAAAAATAATTTTACATAATAAAATAATCAGTCCAATTTTAAAGTGCTTTTGTGAGTAAAAGTGTTTTATGAGCCCTTAATATTTTGCCAAATCGATTGTTAATTTATTATTTTCTGGTATATACTTTTTAAACAAACTTATTCTGTATCTTGTCAGAGTACGGGCTCGACTTCTTGTGATATCAATTTTAACTTATTATTAACATTTTTAAATTCAGAAGGGTACTTCTTTACAAACATCACTACTTAATATAATAATACGATGCTGGATAGCTTTAAAATTCCACACGATATAAAGATGAATTGGCAAGATTCTCATGGAAGGGACGAAAATATGTTGTCAATTATTATTTCCTGTAACAATCCATCCAGTTTTTTCAGTTGTGTGCCTCCCATATACCATAATACCAAAAAATGCAGATAGGAATACACCAAAGCATAGTAGATGCCTAGAACTTGCTCTGTTGGAAGTGTATATTTCGGATTTTTAAAAAATAACCAGCTATTTGCTCAATACTCCAACTTGCAAATACAAATTTTAAAGTCGATTTATATATTTTTAAGTCACCTTGCAATCACATTTCTTTACATTTTGATAAGTTTGGAATTAGTGAAAAAATCCGTAAAAAAGACGTATAATATAATTATTCGAAGCAACGGCTTTATTCCTTTTATGGGTGATTATAATTAATAATATTGCTTACACTTTGTTCTCTATTCCAACTAAAATTTCATAATACTATTGAAACGGCACAAAATTTCTCGACTCCTATCCCTTTTATCCCATTTCCCTGAAGCGATATTTAACAAAATTGAGAGTTTTCATGCCTTCCTTAAGTTTGACATTTGTCCAAAATTTGAAATAAATGTCTGTCTCCGTTCGAGAGTTATCGTGCCAACAAATAGACTGATCGAGACCGAAGCGAAAATTGTATACTAACACGTAGGCCGAAAAGTTTTTGGTCTGATACATAGATGTCGCCCTTTTCAAAAATCCATGTGATTTTTAAGAAGTATCAACCTTCAAACGATACGTGTCAAAATTTCATGACCTTTGATATTTTCAAAACAATGGAAAAAAGTAAATTTTGTGTGTAGATTAATCACTGTTTTTTGATGGGAAAAAATACCGTTCAAGCAAAGAAATGGCTTGATAAGTGTTACGGGGCTCTGCCCCTGGAAAAAACACTTATCATTTACTGTTATGCGGAATTTAAACCCGTTGTAAAGATACAAATGATGCTGAACACTCTGGACGCCCAAATGCGGTGGTTACACCGGAAAACATCAAAAAAATCCACAAAATTGTTTTGGATGACCGTAAAGTGAAATTGCATGAGATAGCTGACATCCTAAAATCAAAAGAACGTGTTGGTCATATTTTGCATAAACATTTGGGAATAAGGAGGCTCTATTCAAAATGGGTACTGCGTTTGCTCACAGTGGACCAAAAACAACAACGTGTTGATGATTCCGAGCGCTGTTAGGACCTGTTTAAGCGAAATAAAAAGGATTTTTTCATGCGATAATTAGTATAACTAAGTAAAAGTATTTTAATTTAAATGTAGTTGGGAGTTCAAGAAACGCTTCTTCGATAGAATGTGAATTAATTTTTAATTTTTCGGTGCTTAAAAAATAAATAGATAATGCAAAATTTTACTATAGCTAATAAAGTTTAAGATTTCTAGCTTCAAGCAAGTTGTACCCACGTAGATTAGTCAATTTTTTTGACCAATCCTGTAGTAAAAAAATATAACAAATTTTTATTTTTTTTTAAATTTTGTTTTATAATTTGAACATTATTATTTTTAGTTATAAGTTTTCATACAATTTATATTGTTATATTGCATTAATATTTTAATTTATTGCTAAATGTAGTTTTAATTTACTTTGTAATATTAATAAAGTATAATCTTAGTTAAATAAAGTAAATAAGTAAATAAATTAATAAATAGCTGGCGGTAGCTTTCATTTATAACCAGAGTGCATATAAACAGAGTGTCGCTAATATACAATTCTTCTTTCTGATTGATCTGCCATATTATAAAAAATTTTATTTAGATATGCGGCATTTCGATTAAAAATTAAGTCACAAAGATTAAAATAAATTAGTAGTTAAACCATATTTCATAGTAAGATAATGACACTGCATGAGACTATTGAGTTAAAATTATTAAGTTTCCTTTTAGCATTATTTTTGTGTGTATATTCACTTACATTTGCAGGAATGCAATAAGCTTTACCTTATCTTGCTTTCTCACTTATTTCTCAATATATACACAATTACGGTTTAATTTGTCAAGTTAACATTTCTTTATCAACTCTACACTATAAGAATTATTTTGTTTTTTTCTTTAAATTTTTTGGCGTTAGACGTTTTGGTTAATAACAATTTTTTTTTAATGGTTAAATTCGATACTATATATTTTTTTCACCTATTGCTTTATTTTGCGGAATTTTCATACTTTAAAACCATTTAATAAGAGGATTTAGAAAAATTGCAGCAGAAAAATTAAGGAATCGAAAGTTATATATTTTAACTAAGAATGATATTTATAGTACATCAACATTTTGTACCTGGATATAATTTATATATTTTTTTCATACTATGCTTCGTAACAAAATCTGTTTGTTTTGCATTACGTAAAACTTTTCTTTAAAATGTATTTTTTTATTATGTTATTTTAATGCAAAAAAAATAACAAATAAGATTTACAAATACGAGTAGAATACTGAATTTGAGAAATCAGCATGGAATTATACCCACGAAAAGGGATTAAAATAAAAAATATGCTAAAATTCTACCGAAGAAGCATTTCTTGAACCACCAACTATATAGTATTTGAATTCAAAATATTTAACTTAGTTATACTACGAGTAAATATAAAAATTTTAATGTAAATATTGCATCATTCTATGTAAAAATAAATAAATATTACAAAATATTTTAATATTTTTGTTGTTTAGTTTTTTTTTGTTTTCAAGAAATTAAGTAAACCTATGTGTAGGCATATATATATATATATATATATCTATATATATATATATATATATATATATACAAATATATAAATATATATATATATATATATATATATATATATATACAAATATATAAATATATAAATATATACATATATATATATATATATATATATATATATATATATATATATATATATATATATATATACATATATATATATATATATATATATATATATATATATATATATATATATATATATATATATATATATATATATATATATATATATATATATATATATATATATATATATATATACATATATATATATATGTATATACATATATACATATATACATATATATATATATATATATATATATATATATATATATATATATATATATATATATATATATATACATATATATATGTATATACATATATACATATATACATATATATATATATATATATATATATATATATATATATATATATATATATATATATATATATATATATATATATATATATATATATACATACATACATACATACATATATATATATATATATATATATATATATATATATATATATATATATATATATATATATATATATATATATATATATTTATAACTTAATAAAGTAATAAATGAAATATGATAATTTTTTAAAAAAATTGACTTTTTTTGTTTTTAAATAAAAAAAGAAAAATGAGAGATATTTAGTAAAATAGCTATAATTTTATGATCCCGCTCTAAAAACTTAGGACCCTAGAGATTTTTGAACGAGGAATTCATTTTTCGTAGTTACAAAAAAATGGCGGCACACAATGTTGGCCTATTTTGGAACTTAAAATGGCCAAAAAGGTATCTGAATGGTGCAAATGATAATTTTTGTAAAAAGTAAGCAAATTATTCTTGACATTTTTTTTTAAATTTTTGCTTCGTTTTCGCACAATTTAGAGTTGAAAAAACACGAATTTAGCAGATATCACATTTTTGACCAAGTTTGAACTGCTATACATGGGAACCATTAATATGTATATATATATATATATATATATATATATATATATATATATATATATATATATATATATATATATATATATATATATATATATATATATATATATATATATATATATATATATATATATATATATATATATATATATATATATATATATATATATATATATATATATATATATATATATATATATATATATATATATATATATATATATATATATATATATATATATATGTATATATATATATATATATACATGTATATATATATATATATATATATATATATATATATATATATATATATATATATATATATATATATATATGTGTAAGATGTGAAAAAATGTTGCCCCAAGCTTGGGCGTGATTTTGTAGCCTATGAAAAGGTGTTTAATTGCGCCCCACGTACACTGCGTCATTTTGTAAGCTGTGAAAAAGTGTTCTCAGTTTGAGGCATCTTTTTTTTTGTACCCTGTGAGAAGTTGTTTGTCCCACGCTTGAGCGCAATTTTGTAACATTGGAACTTACCCGCTTTAATTTCTGATAATAAATTGAGTGAAACCTGATTTTAAAAGAACTAAAGAAATTAAACACACACTAGCTCAGTTTTCTTTGGTAGAGAGATATGGGTAAGAGATATTTGTCTTACGTCTTGTTGGAATTATTTTCTATTTTTTAAAAAGCTTCAGTTGTACAAGTCTTTTGGGCACCACTCATTTTAAAATAGAAAGGATTTAACTTCAGCTAAAAAAATGAGAAAAAACTGAAGTGTTTTATGGATATTACTAAAAAGAATTAGTCTAGTACAACTTATCCTGAAAAAAAAAAATAAGTATTCAGTGAGACACTAGCTTTAATCAACAAAAAGAAAATTTATTCATGTTTTAAAAATAAAAAGTTCTAACCTTTACAGTTTTACCTAACAAATTCTAGCCTAACTAGTAGTTGTTACATTAAAATTTTAGACTATTATAACCCCCGAAGACGAGAAATCGTGCTTTACACTTCACTTTTTAGTCTGTTTTACATTGCAGTTAAGGCGCTACTCTCGAATAAGTCTATTGAAGGGAGTTTTGTTGACTTACTGTTTTTTATTCCTGCTGTGATCGACTACGCCCGATTTCACACTTTTTCTTAAGAAACACTTAGAAAGCCCACTACGGCTTTTATTTAAGAAACTGGTACTTTTACTTAGCGGCTCTGATGAAAATTAGCCGACTTCGGCTAGATGGAAAATAGCCTCTCGGCTAGACGGTACTGCCTGGCTGCGGCTAGATGGAAAACAGCCCGGCAGCGGCTTGATGGTACTGCCTGGTTGCGGCTAGATGGAAAACAACCCCGATTCAAGCTCTGAGGAGCCTTAAATAATCGTGCGACTTTTGCCGGTAATATCACGACGCTCCAATCAAAACTGCGGATCAAACATTTCACCAATCGCGGCCTGGCGGTAGGTTCGGTCCGGAACCCGCATAACACAGTATATACCGAACGTCCTGGAACTTCTGTTTAATATACCGTTCGATACAAAAATGAAAATAATTACAATTTGAAATGGAAAAATCAGTAACATTACATGGTCTTAAAATCTAGGAAAAAATGAATGTTACATTTACCCCCTTCCAAAAAGAAATAGACTACACTAGTCTATTAAACTTAGGCTACTTATGAAAAGGTACAAAGTGGTACACTATCACTTAATACTAAGGTCAGAACTTAAAACAAAAGTACAAACTTCGGACCTTACTACTAGACTTAATTCAATTAAGCACTAATATTAAGTACAATGAAAACCAAATGAAAATCTTTGCATGTACACAAGAATCTTATAACTAGACTTAACTTAATTAAGCACTAAGGTTGAGTACATCAAAAAGTAAATAAAAATCCTTGCATGAACATAGGAAATACCTTTCCAAAATAACGATCGCGGTCTTCTTATATAAAAGAATCAGCTCTGTTATTGTTACCAAAACAAAAAATATAACTTTGTCTAGACTCTTGTCTAAATCAAAAAAAGTGAACTGAAATAAAATATGAACACCCCCCTTAAAATCTTTTAAGGATTGTCTGAAAATTTTCTATTTCAGCAAAAGAAATTTATAAAAATTCTTAAATAAAGAAAAAAAATAAAAAAATGATTCTAGTGCAAACACTTACACTAAAAAGAAAAAGTCTTGTCAGACCATTTAGCACTAGGCCAAAAAAAAATAATATCTGGATAAATATCCAGACAAACGCTCGGGAAAAATCGCCATCCATGCTCTAGCTCATCGCTAAGAGAACATTCTAAATCTAGTATCACTACTAGTCGCACTCAGAAAATAATCGCACTCTACATCGCACAATGTCGACGTCCTAAGACATCTAGACATGCTAAAATCGCTAGGGAAAACGCTCTGGTTGATCGCCAGAAAACACGTCAGCTCATCGCCAACAAAACACTCTGGTATCGCCAGAAAAAACTTCGGCTCCTCGCCAAGAAAACACTCTGGTATATCGCCAGAAAAAAAGCCTCGGCTCCTCGCCAAGAAAACACTCTGGCATATCGCCGGAAAAATATCGGCTCCTCGCCAAGAAAACACTCTGTAAGTAGTCCTCGACTACACAAAGTCTGCGTTCTAAAAGAACAATCTCGCCATTAACATAGTGAGCAGCTATAAAAGCTAACAATACCACTATAGGCACAGTGAATAGCTATAAAAGCTAAAATTCACTCTAAACACAGTGAATAGCTATAAAAGCTAAAATTCACCAAACTGAATGATCCTGCTTCAAAAAGCAATGTTCACAAAGAACAGAATGATTAGTCTGCGCACAACTAACATTCAAGGAAACATTCCCAAACATAACTATATGAGACAGCAAGTCTCGAAATAGGACCTCCCTAAAGTCATAATCCTATATATGGGAGTCCATAAGCAAAACGACTCAAAATCACACATTTTGAGCACATGCCCTCCGGCAACCAACATACACTGAAATATATACAGAAATATGTACAGAAATATATACAGAAATATATACAGAAGTACATACAGGAGTTCAAATCCCAAACTCTTGGTTATGATTACTCCATACTGAGCTTGGTGAAAGCTCTTAGCAAAAGCTAATCAAATCTCCAGCACATCGCACCAAAGTGACAAATCTGCCTAGAAACATGAGCCAGAAAAAACGCCCTCCGTCATTCTTCAGGGTGGCTACTCTGAGATATAAAACTTAACCAGCATTGCGCTTCTCCAAGTTGCATGAAGAACCCTCGTGTACTGGTCTCGCCCTAGAACAACAACGAAAAACATTCAATCCATCCCACATAACAGGAGACAAACACCTCACCACGATATACTGAATGGTGGAGACAATAAAATACAGAATTGGTGACCCTGGAGTCCACCAACAAAAGGGAGTAGATTATAGCATCCACTAAACTAAAACGGTGTCTACCACACCACCATAAGTCAAAAAAATTTAATCAATAGGGTGTTCCGAAACACACTACTGCCAACAGCCTGTCACCACTAATAGGCTAATTGGAGCTGAGGTCGACTACAGTAGCTAGGCTCTCCTTTGGTTCAAATAGAAATAACCATTGGGTAACAAAACCCCTAAAGGTCCCAAAGGTCAAACGTTCACCCCCCATAGACTACCCTTCCAATCAGTCTGTTCCTCAGGAAGACTAACTCCCTGCCAAACGTCGTAACGGCATCTGTTAGCACCCGGTGCATCACAGCCTGTAAAAACAGATAACTCATGGGATACAACCTAAAAGGTTTACAAGGTTGACTTAACCAAGCTTCTTACGGAAATTTCCAAAAAACGAAACTGAGCTTGAAAAGCTACAGGAAGCAAAAATTTCTCAATTTTTCGGTGGCAACGCAACAAAACTTTTGAAGACGACAAGAGCTTTCCCAGCTTAATCAGAAACAAGAAGAAAATATCGTTGACAGCTAAAATATTCGATCATGGTGTTAATCGTCTCCCTAGACAATAGCCTCTAGAAGAAACTGCTACAGGTATCAGGCATAACCGTTTTCTGTCAGCCCAAACTTCTAGATTACCTCTTGGAAATCTAAAAATTCGGTTAGGAATCTTCCTTCACTGCGCTTAGCCTCTCTTGACAAGGTTCTCATCTCGGTATCAAATTTTGATCATTTCTTTGTGAAACGACTGTCTTACTCTGCTCTCATCTCCTGTAAATGATCAGCCTTTAGTTCTCCTGCAGAACTTCAATTTTCTATCTATCTGATAGTAAACCGAAAAAAAACTCAACATACGCCTATGAGACCATGCAAAAAAATTTTTTAAAAAAATTAGTGACTCAAAGGTAACGTTTAAACGGCTCTGAAAAAAAATAGAAAATACCCTCAGTTTGTCAATTCAGAAGAAGATCTAAATCAAAATAATCCAAGTCTTAGACTTACTGGATAAACCAAAATCAATTTACTCTTAATTGCACCCAACATATACCACTAAGGTAATAGAAATACACCCACTCGGGTAACAAACTTTGAACTTGCTCATAAAAATTTTGACTCTACTTCATACCACGCGAGCTCCATCTTGCGCTTGTCCAAACTCAAGATCACTTTGGATTGCCTCTAATCAAAATTTCGCTTCCAAGTGTCAAGAACTGGATATTATTTGGGGTCATAAGCAAATCAAATCCCGCGACCACCGACATACCAGTCTTATGATATATCCTGAGTGTGACTCTTTCGCAAGCTCGCAACAGCTGAGTCGATGCTAAACATCAACTACAATCAACCTAAGTTTGGATATGATCAGTACCCAAAACCTTAGCAAAAACTATAAAAGTAAGCTATCCTCAGCTCAACTTTTATAACAGTCAAAAAAAACGAGGTCGTCACCTCTACAGAGCAACATCAAAAAAAATAAAGTGAAGCAATTAAGATAATGTAAATATAAATTATTCTTCTTCTGACAAACTTTCATTAGGGTTAGGTTCATTGAATGGTTTTAAGTCTTTAATATGCCATCGTCCTATTTTAGTCCCATCTAAATTAACTAAACCATAAACTAAATCTGAAATCTTTTCTCTAATCACGCAATGCACATACTTAGGTACCAACTTAGATGTGAATTTATCTGCTGCACTGGAAAGAATTTTATTTTTTCGCCCAACGTGATCACCTATATTAAAGGCAAAATCCCTTTTCCTAAGATTGTAAGACTTACTGTTCCGTTCATAAGCCTTATGTATCCTACTACGCACGTCGGTGAAAATATCTTTTAAACTCTTTAAATTTTCGGCGTACGCACCCCTGTTACCCGGAATTATTTCGCTGTCAACATTGACATCCAAATCTAAATTTTTATAATACGATCCAGATAGAGGTATATGTCTGCCGTAAACTAAGAAAGACGGTGTAAACCCTGTTACTTCGTTTCTTGCGGTGTACACGGGATTAAAACGGATGTTAAAACTATATGTCCCACTTAAGCTCTTAAAACACACAGAAGTAAACTGAGTACCGTTATCGCATATCGAAAGCGATGAAACTCCGTGGATTAGAAAAATATCGTTTTCTAAAATTTTTCAAAAAGCATTCGGCTTTAGAGCTTTTCAAAGGAAATAACACGGTATACTTTGTTAACCAGCAAGAAATTACGAAAAGTCATTTATTTCCTTGTTTTGAACGTGGAAATGGACCTACTAGATCAGCTGCTATGACTTGAAAAGGGTAATTGACCGTTTTCTCTTTTCCCATCAGTCCCATAGGTAGTGTATTTGGAGAATTCTGCGCTCCACATATTTCACAAGTCCTCACAAACTTTAAGATATCAAAACGCATTTTAAACGCATGTTGTCTCAGCCTAATCGCCCAACGCGCTAGTTTGCCACTAGGGTTTTTAATAGAATTAAGCCACAATAAACTATAATGATCTGTTATGACCGTGAAAGGAACACCTTCTATGTAAGGTCGAAACTTTTCGATGTTAAAGAGTACTGCTAAACATTCTTTTTCAACAACCGAATAGTTACGTTCAGCCTTTGATAAAGTTCTACTGGCATACGCTATCACTCTTTCCTCACCATTGATTTTCTGTGTTAGGACGCCCCCTAAACCGGTATTAGAAGCATCACTAGAAATATAAAACTGTTGGGAAAAGTCTGGTTGGGATAAAATGGGAGCTGAAACCAATAGCTCTTTAATCTTTATAAAAGATTCTTCGGCTGCCTTAGTCCAATCTATCGATTGTCCTTTTTTTCGTCCTTTCAAAAGATCATTAATAGGCGACAACAAGGTAGAAAAATTCTCGATAAAACGTCTATACCATGAACACATTCCTACGAAGCGCTTAACTTCCGTAGTATTTGTAGGTCTCGCATAATTAACCATGCTTGCTATTTTATCCGGATCGGTACGCAAGGAATTTGAGCCTACAATATAGCCTAAAAACTTTAGAGAAGTTTTGAAAAAATCACATTTGCTCAAATTTATCGTCAGTCCGGCCTCTTTCAATCTATCTTTTACTTCCTTAAGTAAGCGAATATGCGATTCGAAGCCTTCCGATGTTACTAAAATATCATAGAGATAGGTAAAAATATGTGGCTCATATTTCGGACCAAATATAGCGTCCACTAAACGTTGCTGAGTTTGAGCAGCGTTCTTTAGACCAAACGGCATAGTGACGAACTGAAATAGACCTCGGCCTACTACTGCAAAAGCGGTCTTTTCTTTAGAGGATTTGTCTAAAGGAATTTGCCAGAAAGCCTTTCTAAGATCTATCGAAGATACATACTTAGCATTCCTGAGTGATGTCAAAATTCTGTCGATGTTCGGTAATGGATAGTTATCAAATTTGCTGACCTCGTTGAGCTTTCTTCCGTCAAAGCATAGACGATACTGTCCATCGGCCTTTTTCACCAATAAGATTGGAGAACACCAAGGACTGTTTGATTCTTCAATCACTCCGAGTTTCAACATTTCGTCTAACTCCTTATTTAATACTTTTGACATATACGGAGACATGGCGATGGGCCTTGTCTTTACAGGATTGGCATCAGCCGTATCTATAGACATGGTGATTTTATTCGTTCGGCCTAACCTATCTTTACTACTTATTTCATTGAAAGAGCTTATTAATTTTTCTGCTTTTAAGCGTTCCGTCCGCGAGAGATCATCTAGGGTACATAGACGCGAGAAAAGGTTTTCTAAAGAACTTTCTGAATAACAATCTCTAAAACTTGTTTGAGAATTGACTTCTAGGGACTGTGGATACCACGAATTATTTTTAAAATTTACAAAAATTCCGAATTTTTGTGCAAAATCACATCCTAAAACCAAAGTATGTGATAGAGAAGGTACTACTAAAGCAGAAATTACTAAATAATGACCATTGCAGGCTAGCGGCAACTCAACCGTACCTAAAACTTTTAGACGGCTGCCATCTGCAGTGGTAACACTTCTATTTTTGACGTGGCATATTTTTATACTTAAATCACTTAAAATTTTAACACCATTCTGACCTACAACGGAGGCATTTGCACCAGAGTCAAGTAAAGCCGAGAAATGGGCACCTAATAGATCTATCTTTATATGCGGTCTATTATCTAAATATTTATGCACGAATAAAGGAGACATGTGACCATTTGGAGAAGCAGGAGAGAGCTTAAGAAGGAGAATTTTTATTAGACTTAAAAAAAATCAGAAACTTTTTGTAACTATTTAGTCCAATCTGATCTATTGGAATATTTCTTTTCTTAAGATCCTCGTCAAAATCTTTCTTTTATCCGCGACCGGACGTTCTGAGAGAGTACGACGGATTTTCAGTTCATAGTCTAATTCATATTCCAGTGGGTGATTGACTTTAAAATTGAAGTCTTCCATGATAAATGAATACTATTTAAAAGAACTGTTTAAAAAGTCGTGAAAATATTTCTCCTGTGCTCCCAATAGTCTAAATAAAAAATATGTAAAGGCACTTAAAATATGTAAACTTCTTTACCAAACATTAAAAAAAATCTTCAACAATTTCAAAAAAAATTTCTAAGTATCGCCTTGTATTAATATTCTTTTATTAAGATATCTTAAGAATTTTCAACAAAAAATCTCCAAATACCGTTTCGTATATCAGCAAAGTATTTTTAATATTCATGCAAAACATCGGTGAAAAAAACGTACTGTTTTTTGTTCTCGGTTCACCGCAAAATCTAACACTGCAAAAAATTAAAGTAAACCAGCACATCTGCTAATCTGAACTATAAAGCTAGCTGTTAAGAAAAAAGTAGGAATCTCTTATCTTAGAGTCAACAACAAAATTCAAATATCTATATCAGATAAATTGAAATAAAAAAATTCTACAAATTTCCTGCTTTTGTCTTACTGCTATAGTGTAGTTTCGTTTAATAAATATTATGAAATAAAAATATCTGCAAAGTTAGAGCTTTTATTTTGTTCGAAAGCTAGTACACTGAACCCTTTTTTAAAAAATAAAATTCCAAAAGTCCCACGTTGGGCGCCATTTTGTAAGATGTGAAAAAAAATGTTGCCCCAAGCTTGGGCGTGATTTTGTAGCCTATGAAAAGGTGTTTAATTGCGCCCCACGTACACTGCGTCATTTTGTAAGCTGTGAAAAAGTGTTCTCAGTTTGAGGCATCTTTTTTTTTGTACCCTGTGAGAAGTTGTTTGTCCCACGCTTGAGCGCAATTTTGTACATTGGAACTTACCCGCTTTAATTTCTGATAATAAATTGAGTGAAACCTGATTTTAAAAGAACTAAAGAAATTAAACACACACTAGCTCAGTTTTCTTTGGTAGAGAGATATGGGTAAGAGATATTTGTCTTACGTCTTGTTGGAATTATTTTCTATTTTTTAAAAAGCTTCAGTTGTACAAGTCTTTTGGGCACCACTCATTTTAAAATAGAAAGGATTTAACTTCAGCTAAAAAAATGAGAAAAAAACTGAAGTGTTTTATGGATATTACTAAAAAGAATTAGTCTAGTACAACTTATCCTGAAAAAAAAAAATAAGTATTCAGTGAGACACTAGCTTTAATCAACAAAAAGAAAATTTATTCATGTTTTAAAAATAAAAAGTTCTAACCTTTACAGTTTTACCTAACAAATTCTAGCCTAACTAGTAGTTGTTACATTAAAATTTTAGACTATTATAACCCCCGAAGACGAGAAATCGTGCTTTACACTTCACTTTTTAGTCTGTTTTACATTGCAGTTAAGGCGCTACTCTCGAATAAGTCTATTGAAGGGAGTTTTGTTGACTTACTGTTTTTTTATTCCTGCTGTGATCGACTACGCCCGATTTCACACTTTTTCTTAAGAAACACTTAGAAAGCCCACTACGGCTTTTATTTAAGAAACTGGTACTTTTACTTAGCGGCTCTGATGAAAATTAGCCGACTTCGGATAGATGGAAAATAGCCTCTCGGCTAGACGGTACTGCCTGGCTGCGGCTAGATGGAAAACAGCCCGGCAGCGGCTTGATGGTACTGCCTGGTTGCGGCTAGATGGAAAACAACCCCGATTCAAGCTCTGAGGAGCCTTAAATAATCGTGCGACTTTTGCCGGTAATATCACGACGCTCCAATCAAAACTGCGGATCAAACATTTCACCAATCGCGGCCTGGCGGTAGGTTCGGTCCGGAACCCGCATAACACAGTATATACCGAACGTCCTGGAACTTCTGTTTAATATACCGTTCGATACAAAAATGAAAATAATTACAATTTGAAATGGAAAAATCAGTAACATTACATGGTCTTAAAATCTAGGAAAAAATGAATGTTACAATATATATATATATATATATATATATATATATATATATATATATATATACAGTCCCTGGCCAAACGCACTGCAAGATTTCATGTAAAACATTAATTACCGAGTGATATTGTACCGTTTTATTATTTTAAATTGATTTGTTTTTCATTTTTATATTATCCAATCAATTACCTATTTATTTGACATAAATAAAACAGCATTAATTCAGAAAAGCATATGTTTATTAAGTTTTAAAGAAAAGTGAAATTAATGTTAGTAAAAGTCAATATTTATTTGAGCCACTTTTAGCCGCTCTCAAAGCTTTAATTCTGCGCGGCATGCTATCAATGCAAGATTGTGCTGTCTCCTGCATTTGAGGATGATGATTCCACACATGAATAATCTTTTCTAGGAGCTGGGTTTTGTTGGTAATCACATCTTTAGCCACTTCTCTTTTCATCAGCTCCCACACATTTTCAATGGGGTTCATATCAGGGCCAATCCAACAGAGGGATATTTTTTTCTGTCAAAAAAGCTTTAACAGACCGAGTAGTGTGGCAGGGAGCTCTATCTTGCATAAAAGTGAATGGTTCCCCATTTGGAAACCATTCTCTGAGCTGCGGAATCAACCGATTTTGTAATACTTCTTTGTACTAATCTTGCCTCATTATTCCTTTGACGACGTACAGACGTCCAGTGCCCTTGCTGCTGATGACTAACCAAATCATCACTTTGGTGGGATGTTTAACCGTCGGGACGACACAATCAGGATGAAACTTTTCTCCATGACGACGACGCACATACTGAGCTTTATTCTGCAAAATTTCGAATGTGCTTTCGTCACTAAAGCAGACCTGTCAAAAATAGGAAAAATATATAAACTTCCATGTTTATTTGCTTTATTTAACTGAAAATGATAATAATGTATCAATTATTGATTAAATTGCTGTATCTTACCGATCTCCAGAAGTCCACATCTTTGCCTTGCCATTGTTTGGCCCACTTCAGGCGCTTTGCTTTCATTGCAGCTGTTAACTTGGGCTTCCTGGCGGGGCGACAGGCCGTAAGATCTAATTCTTTCAATTTTCTTCGAACAGTGCGCTCAGAAGCATTTACGCTAGCATCCTGGAGTTGTGATTTTATTACCTTTGTGGTAGCAAATCTGTTTTCTACACAAATTTTCTTCAAACATCTCTCTGACCGTGGAGTGAAAATTGGTTTTCTACCGCATATTTTCTTTCTTTTCGGGCTTAATTCCTTCCCTGACTCAATTTTCTTTTTTATGCGTCGTACACTACCTTCAGAAACCTCCAATCTTCGTGATATTTCTCGGTTTGTAAATGTTTTCGCAATCACAAGGGCCTTCACTTCAGCTTTTTTACGTGGTGAAAGATCGCCTTTTCTACCCATAATGAAAATAGTCCAATTACTTTTTTAAAACACTGCATACAAAATAAACTAATAACTGAGTAGTATAAAACTGTTAAACAAACAATCACAGTCCATAAAGCCACAGAAACACGTCCATACCTGACCCGATTCCGATCGCGACTGATACAGGTTTGTACTTATTTACGCTCATGTATCACTTTGTCAACACAGTGTTGCCATATGTTAAAAATAAATACAAATATGTAGTCTACAACAATTCTTTTAAATAAAAATCAATAATATTGTAGTTTAAATATACCATTATTGCATAAAAACTCTTAAGAAACATAAAATTACTAAAAAAAAATACAGTGCGTTTAATAATTTGGCCAGGGACTGTATATATATACATGTGTGTATATATATATATATATATATATATATATATATATATATGTATATATATATATATATATATATATATATATATATATAAATATATATATATATATATATATATATATATATATATATATATATATATATATATATATACATGTATATATATATATATATATATATATATATATATATATATATATATATATATATATATATATATATATATATATACCTAAAATGGAAAACGTAATTGACCTTAAGTTTGCGAAAGCCTGATTAAAATACTTACTTCTATCCCAGAGTAAGCTGCAGAATTTATTTCTACAGCAGTTTTACCCTGTAAATACTGTTTAATTTCTTGTGTGTCATTAATATATGCTGCGCCACCTAGTGCAGTGGTCAACGAGTTAACATAAGTTCTTGTATCTTCGTTAATGGAAAACGACGTGATAGAATTACCGCTCTGCGCGATTGCTGCTGTAAATAAACCTAAAAAAAATTAATAACTGTTTACAACCTGATATTTTCAGAAAAGAAGGCTACAACATAACTACACCTCAAACTATGGTAATTAGTGGCAAAATGAGTCTACTTTAGAAAAAACGAAGTCAGGCTATAACTAAATGTGATCTACCAATAGTACTAATTAATGGAATCAGGTATATCTATAGCAAGAAAATGTACAGAAATTTTCAAATAGAGACTCAGAGGAGAGAAATAAAACCACTACAATTTCAAATATTATAGGCGTCATCAGAATAATCCACAATTAGCTAAACAATATATAACAGCAGGATAGGCAAGGCAAGGATAACAACTAGACAGAAAGCTGACATAGTTTAAGAAACATGACCTGATGTGTCAGCTGGTAAATCAGTAAGTATGGTTATAGTCGACATAATAAATTAAGTATATTTGAAAGATTAAAGTGAACTGATGATGATTTCTTGGAAGAATATTAAGAAATAACAAGTCTCTAATAGCTGAGAGATATTCGCTGGCGATGGTCATCATATAATATGCATTTAAGCGATTAAATCAACTCATCTCTCATTTCCACAAGCTAGGATTGAATTTTAGTCAATTATTACCTGCATTTCTTGAACTAACTATATGAAGGCCTACAGATGATCCTCCTGCGCTTTGACCAGCAATTATAATTTTGTCTGGATTTCCTCCAAAATAAGCGATATTTTCATGAGTCCACTTGATTGCCGTTCTTTGATCTTTCAAACCAGCATTACCTAAAATATATTAAAAATCCAAAATTATAGTGTATTTTACTTTCATACAAGAAGTTTTTCTAGTTCATTCACTCAAGTCTTTCTAATTAAACAGTGTCCTACTACAAAGTATAAAGCATAATTTTTCTGCATGTATACCGTAAGTACAGAAATAAAATCTGTTGAATGATGTGTGTACTACAAATGCTATAACATGAGTTTAAATGTTACATGAATGTTTAAGAGTCTTAGTATATTGCACCATCTGCGACATCTATGACACTTCCTGGTTTCTTAGGTAATATGTGGTGGTGGCTGGCCGAGGCTAGGTGGCGTAGTACTTTGGTACTGTGCAGAAGGGCGAAAGTTCAATCATATTCAGTATATTTGGCCTGGCTACGTACATAGGTAGTAGTTGCTTGCAGAAATGCAAATAACTACCGCATTTTTTAAACGTTAACAGGTATTACGACATCCTCGCTGATATCCTTGGGATATGGAAAAAGGGTTTAGTCCCTAATGAGGCGGGTAGGTGAGCGATAAAAAAAAGTGTGCTTTGTTGTTTACGTTTTAAATTTGTATCAGTCGGAGTTACCTTTATTTGTTCTCAAAAGACTGACGTAGCAAGTTCCTTTTTTCGGGCATTGAATTTATGTTCTTGCATTATCTAACATCGGTAACAATATCCTGTATAAGTTTCTTGTAAGCTCTGGATATTTTTGAAGCAAAGTATTATGACTACATTGAAGTTGTTGAAGGTGAGATATTGTTGTTTTTCGAACACCATAGAAATTTCTTAGGTTTTACATGTGTAGGAAGAATTCCGCAATACAATAAGTAACTGTGGCTTTGGATTGTACGGGCTCTTGCCTTCTAGTCTCTAATTTTTATTTTGTTCATTTCAATTTCTTTTACGTCGTGCACTTCTTTCCTTGACCTCGGGAGCAGGATCATAACAAGCGGCCGTTCTGCTGTTATTGTTTCAAAACGATATGTAGTGATTTTTCTTCCGTTGGTATGATATTCCTCTTACTGGATTTTCAACAGTTCGGTTATACTTTTGAGGTCTTTCACAGTTATAAAGTGCATACCTACATTCGTTTCCTTCCGATAATGTTATTGTTTAATCGAACCAATAGATGAAATGCTGCTATTATTTCGTTGCAGTTTTCTTTCCTTCTTAACACCACTAGGAATACTTTCTACATTGATTGTGTGGTTTTCCTACGCTGAACAATTTTGTGGGTTTTAAAGGTAGTAACTAACTAATTTTTATATGGTACGCCCCATTGTGGTGATGGTCTTTGTTTGCAAGCCTGTCTGTACTGGGATACCTAATTCAGTGTTTCTAGACTTCTAGATGGTGGTTTTAGTTTTTTCGCTCTTGCCATTTTATTTCTCTTGGAAATTGATTTGATAAAGTCTTTGAAAGTTTCTGTTTCTGTCTTTTTAGTTGTTAATTTATCTTCGGTTGCAATTTATTTATTTCTTTCTTTTGTGAGATTCTCAAATTGTTCCGCAGTTTACCGATTTCTGCTAGAAGCGCATCCGTCATTTTGACTGATGAGCTTCTATATTTGTATATTATCACTACAAGAACACGAAGAAGGACCACTGGTTTTACTATAAATTAATTACGTTTAAATTCGTACGTTAATGCATTTAAAAACATGGATAGATTGTCATAATTCATTGAAACTATATAAAATTTAACCTCCTTGGTCTCTTGAAGTGATGTGGTTCGAAAACTACTCTCTTCCTACTTTAAGTATAACACCTACAGAGCTGTTTACAGCTATTTTAAAAAGTACTCAGTTACAATTATCAACAACTTTGAAACGTTAATCGAAATACTAACTACTAACTAAACTAATTACCGGTTGTTTGAAAAAAGTTCTTCAAGTACCGATTGCTCACTTAAATTTATTTCACAACGAATTGATTTATTAATATTTTAAAATAATTCGATTACTTTTATAGCAATCTAGGTTTATTTATTGCAATTCAACTGGTTTTTAAAACAATTCATTTGGTTGTATTATATTAGCATTACTTTCAAGATAATCCAATTACTTCTATAGTAATATAATTTCTTGTGCAATAATTCAATTACTTTCATGGTAATTCAATTACGTTCATAGTAACTCAGTTACTAAACTAAGGGTAATGCAATAACTCCGATAGTAATCCAATTGTTATGGAAGTTGTGGAATTACCACTTGTTTATTTCAATCATTCTAAAGAGTGTACTTGAACTAAAATAATTGAATGAACAAAAGTAATTCGATTACTTTTTTCAACTACTGTATTTGAATAACCGACAGTTTGTTTATATGCATATTAAATTTTAAGTCGATATCTCATATGTTCCAATATGTGGTTCTACTTTTTTTATGAAGTTTTTATATTTTGATTATGTCAGTATTATCGTAAGAGTTTTTATTTATTTATATTTATTATATGTACTTAGACCAGAAACCAGGAGATTTTTCTCTAATTGACTAGATGTAGACTCGCTTTATAATATTTTAGTCTCGACAATGGCCGTTTTGTGAAATCTTGAAAATGCTTACACTAAAAATTATTTATTGATGACCTGTCAGAATTACCCTAGGCAATTTTAAAATTACCTTAATTTTGAAAAAAATAGAAAACCTGAAGTGAGGTACCTGGAGGTTTAAAGAATATAAAATAGAGAAGAAAGTCTAAAGTGTACCAAAGCAAGCGAAGCAATATCAGCACCAGATAGTGCATTGAAGAAATAAAACCATCAGATCATTTGCGGAAAAACTCCGAAGCAAAACAAAAACAAGAAACCATCGGTATATATGGTCTCTTGGTGAATATATCTAACAACTGCTTAACAATGTATTTTAAATAAGACTTTAGCGCATGTAGTATGTAATGAAACTCTTCCAGATACGGTAAAATGAATAAAAATGTATATTTTTGGGTGTAAGTCTAAATAGACAGATACGGTAAAATGAATAAAAATGTATATTTTTGGGTGTAAGTCTAAAACTTCCCGGGCAGGCCTTGGTAATAAGAAAAATTCCTTGACTTTTTTTGCGACAATGACAACTCTTAGTATAGAAGCTTACAGTCAAGTATTTAAGAGATTTGCCAGTACCATAGATTATTTTCTACAGTGAAAAGATAAGGAAATGTTTAATGAAGAATAAAATTTGTCCTCTACTATTGAAACAGATTCTTTAGAACTTACACAATTAAAATTTGTAATAGCCAAATCGAGAAGCTAATTCTGTGTGTTGAGAATTTTGTTATATTCTTCCAAATCAAACAAATGGATAAAACTGTGTAATATGTCAATTCTTGGATCTTCACCATGATTTTCTTATAGGTTGGGTATATTGAAGCTATCTTTTTTTTTTAATTATCTGCAATTTCAACAGAATTAGTTTGTAAAGGAAAATGTCAGGTTGCAGTTGTACATATCCCCGAAGGTTTGAACAAAGTTACGATTTAGTATGAGAAAGTAGAATTCGGTATTTATTTTATAATTGCATGTTTGCAAGGAAAGTACTGAGTAGATAACTTTACCGTTTCCTTTTAAATTTTCTTTAAAACATGCGCTCTCAACAGTTACATTTTTTGGTAATTTAATGCTCTTAAATTCTCTCTCTATAAGTACCACTTATCCTCTTCAGCTGGTGCTTCCGAATGCCTACCGCCGAATATTATAACAGTGTGTTTTAACAGAGCATTCTTTTACATAACTTATTACCAGCTTCTCTAAAAAAATTGATTTATGATAGTTTAAAATGAAGGTGTAAGGTGATATTGCTTCATGATGCACCTATATTAATACAATATAATATTTGTTACTTTTTATTCGGCTTATTATTTTCATTTTATCCGTAATTCTCTTTTATGTTATATGTGTCTATTTACGTGCTTCATTGTGTTCAATTTTAAAACGTGTTTATTTTTTAATTAACATATAATTTTGGTGTGCGTGCGTTTATCTATTTGTAATACGTATGCATGTATTTTGGTTCTTACTTTATTATGTCAATTTTAAAATTCATATATTATTTCCATCTGGCCACTTTCATTATTTTACAATTTTCAGTTTTAAAACTATTTAATTTCTTTTTTATTAGCTGTATACACGTGTATTTTTTTAATATTACAAATATCTAAAGCTTCAGCGAAATCAATAAAACATGATTTTAATTTGATTTATCCAATAAAATAATTTCTTTTTTATTATCCATCCCCGTCTTTTCATAGGAAGTCTAATATCTGTATAGTGTACCCTAAAAAGCATAACATATATTTTGCCAATTGGAGCACATCATGAATATATGTCCAAATCCCTTTAACTACAGGGGGAGCCAGAGGATTTGCTAATTAACATATTATACGAAATAAACTTGCACACTTGAATAAACTTCTAAACAAAAAGGGCAGTATGATTCAAAAACCTAGCGAAGACAAATTTTATTTTAACTTCGGAGGCTCCTTTCTTTCACCAGATCCAAGCTGTTTTTACAATATTTTTCCGCATTTATTTATTTTTTTTTTAATAAAACATTGTTTTTCTTTTTTCCTCCACAAAATATTAAAATTTATCTAGTTAAGAAAATCTTCTTTGATTTAAATTTTTAACTAAGAATTTTACCTTTGGACCTAAAATTCAGTTAGAGTTGATTAAAACAAATAATAGTTACAAACTGTCCCCAGTTTACGGACGTTGCCGTCATCTCGAGAAAATTTTAGAGCACTTTCATTTTCAATTACCTGGAATAACATCATCTCCGGTAGACAGAAATCCAAATGGGCCTAACCTGTAGTTAAAAGTTACCACAATAACATCTTCTTCAATTAAAAAGTCTGGACCATACATGATCTTAATGGAACTTCCAGAATTAAAAGCACCTCCATAAATCCAAACCATTACAGGTAGTGTTTCTGTAGGCTAAATAATAATGATAATAATGTGATCGTAATGATAATATAATACCATAATAATATCAGAATATAATAATACAATAATATAATAATATGACACTATAATAATATATAATGCTGCCTAGTTAAATTATAGTAGCCACCGTGAACCACAGCGAAGTAAGACGGTACGGCTAGCGAACTTCAAGTGGCCACGACTAACATTAAGGTGCGTTTACACCGCGACCAAACTTAACTTAACTCGACGTGACCCAACTTAACTTAACTGAAGGGGAGGGGGCACATCAGGGCAGAATCGAACCGAACCGTCCAACCTTCAGTGAGAGAAGTGGCTATGGCGAGAGCGGCTGTGCTGCTAGATTTGGAATCTGAATCGGATTCTGATGATGAATGGGTATGTTTAAGTGCTGTGTACTGTAACCGTAAAAGGTATTGGTTGTAACCATATGCGAGGAATTGATGGCAAATTGGAGAATTCAACACGCCTTTCCGGAAATTATCCGATGAGCAGTTTGAATACTCTTTTAGGACGACACGCAATCAGTTTTTCACGATACAATTCCTGATGACATCACTAAACAAGACACTAATTTCAGGAAGGCGATTGGTACAGTAGAAAAACTAGCAACGTATTTGAGATAAGTGGAGAAAATTTATAATCAAAAAAAAATAGCTGTGTGCTTCATAATTTTCTCACAAGAAGTGGAAACTCCTAATTGCCAGTACAAGATGGAGAAGTTCCTTTAACATTATCAAGGCTTCAAGGCTAAAATCCACCATCGCCCAAAGAATACGAGACCATTTTAAATACTACTTTATGTCACCAGAAGGAGAACTCCCGGTGCAGAAGAGATATGCACATTATTGCCCTTTTATTAGTATGCCTTTTGGAATACGTCTGATTTTTGAAGTTAAACTTTGTTAATTTGAAACTAAACCAATGAACATGGGAATTAAATATTATTTGAACCTCTTATTTACTTACCTGATGGTAAATCGTAATTAACAGTAATGGCAGCCCAAATTCTTACTTTTATGTTTATGTTGCCACAGCCTTTTTGCATTGTGTCATATAAAATGGGTTGCTCTCTCACGAGCGCGATTAATTTTTCCTCAATCTTAGTTCCAGTTGACAGAAACCCAAGTCAAATGACACACAAGTGAATCACATGAACATGTTCTGACTTAAAAGAATTGTGTTGTGATGAACAGCGCACGTCTCGACCCGTCGGTGAAGTGAAAATGTTGGGGGAGGGAGTAATGAGGTTCGGTGGCGACCCGCCTGGGACGGATTCGAATTGGAGTCCCGAGGGGCGCTTAGGTCTGGTTAAGTGAGGCTCGGCTCCGGTGTGCGCGCCTCCATACAAAGACGTAGATTTGGTCGGCCGCCGACCTGCAGTCAAGTTACGAGTAAGTTCGGGTAAGTTCTGTAGCGATGTGAACCTTTTATGACTTATATAGGCCCACATGGTTCTGATAGCCTATGTAATATTGAAAACAACATGTGACATGGATCAACACCCCATCTTTTAATCGGAAAACCCGTTGTCATGAGGAACATTGAGGTAAAGCTTCATACAACTTGGCTCGATCGGATAGAGATGATGGGCAGGACAGAGGAGCTGCGGGATGGATGCACTTAGATAACGGCTCTGGCAATAAACAATGAGGCTTCGAGGGGACTAATAGACACATGAATAATTTGTATGACTGCTATTAAGAGACGCGCAGCTAATTTTTGGAAAGTATGAATTCTTTCTGGTTCGAAAAATATCCAGAGAATCAAAATACCTCAAGCCAATAAATCTAAGACTACGTGGAATTCCTCCACCTGTACCTTAATCTACTTTTCTACATAATTTCCGTGAATATTGAGGCACTTGTCATAACGTGGCACCAGTTTTTGAATACCCTCCTCATAAAATTCTGCCGCCTGACTTGTTAACCACTGTATCACAAATGTTTTGACTTCGTTATCGTCTTGAAGACGCTGACCACCCAGGTGCTTCTTCAAGTGCAGGAACAAATGGTAGTCGCTGGGCGCCAGATCAGGGCTGTATGGAGGATGATCTAGAGTTTCCCATTTAAAAGATTTGATGAGATCTTTGGTCCGATTAGCCACATGTGGACGGGCATTGTCATGCAGCAAAACGATACACTTACTCAACTTGCCACGTCTTTTGTTCTGGATTGCACGACGCAGATTGTTCAATGTCTCACAATAAGACGCTGCATTGATTGTCTCATTACGAGGCAGAAACTCCACTAGCA
>CM032452.1:34926020-35086020 GCA_019049505.1 Pachyrhynchus sulphureomaculatus
CAAACACAAAAACAACTCGCTGAGCAATTGGGCGTTAGTCAACAAGCTATTTCCAATCTGCTACGAGAGATAGGGAAAGATTCAGAAGACCGGTAGATGGGTACCACATGAGTTGAACGACAGGCAAATGGAAAAGCGCAAAAACACGTGTGACATTTTGCTCGCTCGGTACAAAAGGAAGTCGTTTTTGCATCGTATAGTTACAAGGGATGAAAAGTGGATTTATTTTGAGAATCCCAAGCGCAAAAAATCATGGGTAGACCCAGGCGAACCATCCACATCGACCGCAAGACCGAATCGCTTTGGCAGAAAGACGATGCGCTGTGTTTGGTGGGACCAGAGATGCGTGGTCTATTATGAGCTGTTAAAACCAGGGGAAACGGTTAATACTAAACGTTACCAACAATTGACCGATTTGAACCATTCGCTGCTTAAAAAGAGGCCAGAATACCAAAAGAGGCGACACAAAGTCGTTTTTCTTCATGACAATGCTCCATCACATACGGCAAAACCAGTTCGCGACCAGTTGGAAGCACTCAGCTGGGAAGTTCTACCCCTTGCGACTTACTCACCAGACTTGGCTCCTTCCGATTACCATTTGTTTGCATCGATGGATCACGCACTTGCTGACCAGCGTTTTGGTTCGTACGAAGATGTGAAACAATGGCTCGATGAATGGTTCGTAGCAAAAGGGGAAGATTTTTACTGGCGTGGTATTCACAAATTGCCCGAAAGATGGGAAAAATGTATAACAAGCAATGGAGCATACTTTGTATAAAGCACTTTTTATCATTCTTCCGAATTTAACATGTTTTTTTAGAAAAAAAGTCCGCATTTCATATTTGTACACCTGGTATATATATATATATATATATATATATATATATATATATATATATATATATATATATATATATATATATATACATATATGTATATATATATATATATATATATATATATATATATATATATATATATATATATACATATATATGTTTCGAACTGTCAATTCGAAGAAATTACGCCATCTTAAATTTTTTTAATTGGAAAGCCCTGTATAAAATTTTATTTTTGAGTCCTACTAAAAATTTTAGATATTATTTGTTTAACATACCATGTGTCTAAATTGAGCTGTTTTGGAATTATTGATATTTGAAATTAAGAAAGTAAAATTAAAAAAAAATTAAGTTGGCTTGTCTCAAACATTTACTGCCAGGTAACGCGCGTCAAAAAATGATTTATTGACTAAAACGTTTATTGCTGCATTTTGTGAAACTGCAATTTGAGCGTGATATCATAATGGGACATTTAACAGAAACTGAAAGAATCGCTTTGTTAATGATGGTTGGTTACGGAGACCGTTGGAGAACACAACAGGGGGGTGTTTGATCTTTTTAACGCAGAATATCTGAATCGAGAACCTATTACCCAATCCGTAGTTAGCAAAACATTAACACGATTTAGACAATCAGGTCATGTTAGGGATCGTTCTAAATCTGGACTTCCAAAAGTTAAAACAAGTGATAATAAAAACTTAGATGTTTTATTGAAAATTACAGAAAATCCCCATGCAGCCACTCGTCAGCTTTGCCTAGACCACAACACAAGTAAAGATATCTTAAGTTGTATACTGAATGAAAAAAAATTGCATCCATTCAAACCTACTCTATTGCAAGAATTCTCTGAAGATGACTAAAATGGACGCGTTGAATTTTGCGAGGTCATGAAAGAATGAATCAATAATGATTCTAACGGGGTCACATTTTGTCTTAACGGAAGAATTAGCAGGCATAACTGCCGGTACTGGTCTACTAAGAATCCCCAGTCTACAGTCATTCTCAAAGACCACAAAAGATAAACGTGTGGGCAGGGATTTGTGGACGTCATATTATTGGTCCCTTTTTTATCGATGGAAATCTTAAAGGACAGCGGTATTTATAATTACTCTAAGATCAAGTTATTCCAACTTGTGCGGGTCTTTTTCCCGATGAAAATAATTTGGATACCCCTAACAGGAAACTGTGGTATCAACAGGACGGAGCAACTCTAAAATCAATGTTTGTCGATATTTGAATGCGATTTTTCCTAATCGATGAATAGGCAGAAGAGGTGCTGTAGAATGGCCTGCAAGGAGTGACGACATTACGCCACTCGATTTTTTTTATGGGATCATTTGAAAACCAAAGTTTACCGAAGTCGACCTGAAGCTGTAGAAGATTTACAACAAAGAATTCAATATGAAGTAGCAGAGATCACCCGGATTCTCTGCAAAACTTTGTTCGGGCTGTTTATGACAGATTGGTTCATTGCCTCGCTGTTTTGAGCAATCGTTACTTTAAAAGCAAACTTAGAGTATTTATTAATAGTTTTTTTTTGTATTTTTTTTTTATTTTGAATTTCAAATGACAATAATTCCAAAACAGTTCAATTTAGACATATGGTATGTTAGACAAAGAATATTTAAAATTTTTAGTAGGACTCAAAAATAAAATAATATACAGGATTTTTCATTTAAAAAAAAAACAAGATGGCGTAATTTCTTCGAACTGAAAGTTCAAAACATTTTACTGTCAACGTTAGCATATGCGCGGTATAACACCCTATAATTTTTATTTGAACATTTTTTTGATACACTCCCCCTTCGGGGAATCCCCCTGGTCTGTGCGAGGGGTTCCCCTATTTATGTTTTTAGACTCTTTCAGCATGTAAATTTGCGTGAATGCCGTTCGTTATAGCGTTTACTACGGATAAGTACGAGTATACTCACATAATTTATTTGGTTGGAGTTCTGGTAGTTAAGTGTAATTAATACGAACTGCTTTGTTTGAATTTTTGTTTGTCGTATTATAATGGAGCAAAACAAGAGTAAAAGAATCGTCGTTCCCATTGAAGAAAAATTAAAAGCCATCAGAAGAATTGAAGCAGGAGAGATAAATAAAGTTGTTGCACGAGATTATGGAGTAGGTGAGGTAACAGTTGGAGATTGGAAAAGAAACCTCACAAAAATAGAAGAGTGGTGTATAAATCAAGCATCCTCATCCTCAGGACGAAAATCAATGAAAACCGGCGACTATGAAAAAGTTAACGAAGCTTTACTCATGTGGTTTAAGCAACAGAGATCAAAAGGTGTGCCTCTGTTAGGACCAATTTTACAATAGAAAGCAATAAAGATTAGTAGGCAATTCCCAGAGATAGATCAGTTTACCGCCAGTTCTGGATGGCCTGACCGCTGGAAAAATGGTACGGTGTACGACAACTTACTGTATGTGGTGAAAAACTTTCTGCTGATGTGTCATCAGTTGAGAAGCAGAACTTTAAAAAGCAAATCGAACATTGTGGATACACATGTGATCTAATTTACAACTGTGACGAAACTAGTCTGAATTATAAAATGCTTCCATCAAAAACATTGGCATCTCGACAGGAAAAATCAGCTCCCGGGCACAAACGAAGTAAGAAAAGATTTACTATAATGGTATGTTCCAATGCACCTGGCAAGCACAAAATCCCATTGATGGTGACTGGCAAGTCTGCACTTCCAAGAGCTTCAAAAGACATCTCACCCAAAGCCCTACCAGTCTATTACAAAAGTCAGAAGAGCGCATGGATGGATGCGACCTTATTTACTAACTGGTTTGAAGAAGGGTTCGTGCCATTTGTGACTAAATTTTTGAACAGAAACCGTTTTTCTATTAAAGCAATTTTGTTAATGGATAATGCCCTCTCTCACCCTGGAGAAGGACTTCATGTGGGCTAAATTCTTGTAAAATTTTTTCCTCCAAATGTAACTAGCATAATGCAGCCAATGGATCAAGGCATCCTCGAAAACATTAAAAAAAATTATAGGCGTTTATATCTTGAACATCTGTTAACATACACAGAAAAGAAGGATATTATTAATGGGATGAGAAAGGTTACACTGAAAAATGTTATTTACTGGGTAAGTAAAGCTTGGGATTCTGTGCGTACTACCACTATTCAAAAATCTTGGTCAAAAGTTATTGATTTTGAGGACTATAATGACAGTGAAGATGATACTCCATTAAATGAATTAGCTTTGAAATTGAGAAGCCATGGAGAAATGTCCTCTTCAAATTTTGACAGCGAGATAGAAGAAAAATAAAAAAGTTTATTTGAATTAATGCAAAAACTGGAAGGTTGCGAAAATGTGACAAGAGAATATGTTGTTGAATGGATTACAGCAGATGATTTAGAAGAAGAAATGAGTATTGAAGAAATAACGAATGCCTTTCAGGAAACCGAAAAATCAGATGACGATGACGAAGCGGCGGTGGATGAGCAGTCTCCCAATAAGATCTCTCATCAAGAAGGTTTTGCTTCTTTGGAAAAAGCTTTGAGGTATATCGAACAACAACCATAGGCAACCCCAGCGGATTTGCTTCTTCTTAATAGATGGAGAAACATTGCAGCGAGAAAAAGAAGATACAATATGAAACAGAAGCGCATAGATACCTAATTCACCGTTTTATAATGTATGTACCTATTTATATGTTAAAAACGTTAATACATCGGTTTAAAGTATTAGTGTTTATTTTTTGAATGAATAAAAAACAAATCCAGGTTATCCGAGTTTTCAGTTATCCGAGGAGGGTGCCCCCCCACGTTACTTCGGGTAACCGGGGTTCTACTGTATATACATATATACGTACATATATATATATATATATATATATATATATATATATATATATATATATATATATATATATATATATATATATGTACAGTCCCTGGCCAAATTATTAGACACACTGCAAGATTTCATGTAAAATATTAATTACCGAGTGATATTGTACCGTTTTATTATTTTAAATTGATTTGTTTTTTATTTTTATATTATCCAATCAATTACCTATTTATTTGACATAAATAAAACAGCATTAATTTAGAAAAGCATAAGTTTATTGAGTTTTAAAGAAAAGTGAAATTAATGTTAGTAAAAGTCAATATTTAGTTGAGCCACCTTTAGCCGCTATCAAAGCTTTAATTCTGCGCGGCATGCTATCAATGCAAGATTGTACTGTCTCCTGCATTTGAGAATGATGATTCCACACATGAATAATCTTTTCTAGGAGCTGGGTTTTGTTGGTAATCACATCTTTAGCCACTTCTCTTTTCATCAGCTCCCACACATTTTCAATGGGGGGCTATTACCCGGGCAATCCAACAGAGGGATATTTTTTTTCTGCCAAAAAAGCTTTAACAGACCGAGTAGTGTGGCAGGGAGCTCCATCTTGCATGAAAGTGAATGGTTCCCCATTTGGAAACCATTTTCTGAGCTGCAGAATCAACCCATTTTGTAATACTTCTTTGTACTGATCTTGCCTCATTATTCCTTTGACGACGTACAAACGTCCAGTGCCCTTGCCGCTGATGACTGACCAAATCATCACTTTGGTGGGATGTTTAACCGTCGGGACGACACAATCAGGATGAAACTTTTCTCCATGACGACGACGCACATGCTGAGCTTTATTCTGCAAAATTTCGAATGTGCTTTCGTCACTGAAGCAGACCTGTCAAAAATAGGAAAAATATATAAACTTCCATGTTTATTTGCTTTATTTAACTGAAAATGATAATAATGTATCAATTATTGATTAAATTGCTGTATCTTACCGATCTCCAGAAGTCCACATCTTTGTCTTGCCATTGTTTGGCCCACTTCAGGCGCTTTGCTTTCATTGCAGCTGTTAACTTGGGCTTCCTGGCGGGGCGACAGGCCTTAAAATCTAATTCTTTCAATTTTCTTCGAACAGTGCGCTCAGAAGCATTTACGCTAGCATCCTGGAGTTGTGATTTTATTACCTTTGTGGTAGCAAATCTGTTTTCTACACAAATTTTCTTCAAACATCTCTCTGAC
This sequence comes from Pachyrhynchus sulphureomaculatus, assembly GCA_019049505.1. Lineage (NCBI taxonomy): Eukaryota > Metazoa > Arthropoda > Insecta > Coleoptera > Curculionidae > Pachyrhynchus > Pachyrhynchus sulphureomaculatus. The sequence continues at coordinate 34,931,908 of CM032452.1, forward strand.
CGTGGAGTGAAAATTGGTTTTCTACCGCATCTTTTCTTTCTTTTCGGGCTTAATTCCTTCCCTGACTCAATTTTCTTTTTTATGCGTCGTACACTAGCTTCAGAGACCTCCAATCTTCGTGATATTTCTCGGTTTGTAAATGTTTTCGCAATCACAAGGGCCTTCACTTCAGCTTTTTTACGTGGTGAAAGATCGCCTTTTCTACCCTTAATGAAAATAGTCCAATTACTTTTTTAAAATACTGCATACAAAATAAACTAATAACTGAGTAGTATAAAACTGTTAAACAAACAATCACAGTCCATAAAGCCACAGAAACACGTCCGTACCTGACTCGATTCCGATCGCGACTGATACAGGTTTGTACTTATTTACGTTCATGTATCACTTTGTCAACACAGTGTTGCCATATGTTAAAAATAAATACAAATATGTAGTCTACAACAATTCTTTTAAATAAAAATCAATAATATTGTAGTTTAAATATACCATTATTGCATAAAAACTCTTAAGAAACATAAAATTACTAAAAAAAATACAGTGCGTCAGGGACTGTATATATACCTATTGCATTTATCGTTAATACAGGAAGCACCGGGGACAAAAATATTCGAAGTGCAAATACAAAAATATCTACAAAAGTGTACTTATTATTAAATTTGAAAAATGCAAGAATGGATGCCTAGAATGTACAATCATAATCAAATATTTATTTTTAGTGCTATTTTTGTAGTATTGCTCTTGTTTTTAAATATTTACATTAAGACATTATCTGCAAATAATTGTTAGACTTAGTATGATCTGTATTTTGTATCGTCTTTTTTATACTTTGTTATAAAAGATTCGATGAAACATTTTTTCGTTTTATTAATGCTGATAAAAAAATTCCTCAGGATGAACAAATATCATAACTTACCTTTATTGAAGGCGTATAGACATTTAAATTCAGACAATCTTCACTTTCTAGAGCTCCCCAAACTGAATTTTGTGACGATAAACAAGTGTGTCCATCTTCCGTGGCATCAAATATATCTGACCAGGGCTGGGCTGGTTGAGGGGCCTAAAAAATGGAAATGTCGTTTATTATAAACGAGAAAGAAACATTAGAAAAAACTTTAAATGTAAGCGATTCATTAAATCTGGTATCTTATATTATACAGGTTTCTTTCGCAATTCATATTAATTATAAATACTGTCAACTACAGGATGGTATCATTTCCAGTCTAGGGCTGGCGGATGTGAAAGTGAGGCTCAAGAAGTGTAGAAACAGTAAGACAATTTTTGAAGGAAATCGTTGTTGAACAAATCTTTATTTGTCTCTAGAAAATAGTGCTTCCTTAGAAACAGTTTTCTTTCGCTGGGGAAAATTTTTAAGGTTCCATTATGTGAAAGGTTTTTTTTTTCTGAAATCATTGGTATGATCTTTCGGCGAATTCATGACAATAGTAGAATTGCCCTTATCCGCTTTTATATTTAAACCGAAAAATTCGGGTCCGACTTGAGACATTTAATGCGGGTGACTTAACCTTTTTGAAAAATTTATCTGTCTCCAAACGAACTTCATTTGCAGCTTGTGAAGGAATTTTGTTGAGAGTACATCATCAGAACCTATTTCTTCCGTTGGAATTTTGCGGCTCCCTGCAGAAATTGTAGCGTTTGGATAACATCGATATTTCTGAATAGGAAAGAGGGTGTGATGAAAGGTTGATGACTGTATATGAAAGTAGCTAGACTGCGATTTAGGACCTACTTCAATGTCAGAATCGCAGACGTTGAAATTACTTAAGTCGGACCCAAATTTGATTATCATTAAAACGAATAAAAGCAATTCTACTGTTCCGCAGACTATCATAATAAAATTCAAGAAATCTGATCCGACGGGTCATACCACTAGTAAAGAAAGATCTAACATCTTCAGTAGGATGTTTAATCAAAGCAGCAAATAAGATATTGTCATGTGCAGAAAGCACCAAAAAAACCGTTACACTCCGAGACTCCAAAATTCCGCACATCTATTGGCTTCCGAAAATTTACAAGCCAAATCAACATATCCTCCCAATTTTTAATACTATTGACTTTCCAACGTTATTCTTGGAGACTTAAATGGTCGAACGGGGTAGCTAAGATGGAAATTCCGTTTAGAATCACACACATTAACAACCTAACTAAGAAAAAAAACAAAGAGATCAAATTTAATACGAAAAGCCTAGGGGAAGCAAGCACAAGATACTTCCACAGAAACAGGTTAGATTAAAAGCTACAAATATAAGTTTTGGCAGAATCAACTGCTAAACTGTATGATCACGTAACTCTAGCCATGCGAGAGGCAGCTCTTGAGGCGCTGGGGAAAGACCAAAACCACCGAAAAAGAATACAGGCATAAGCTGGAATCCAGAACTAGAACATCAAAAAACCACAAAACAAGAAGCCTACACACGCTGGCTGACAACAAAAACCATAAATGACAAGATCGTCTATAAACACGAACAAGCCAGGTTTAAACGGATGATATGGGAGAATAAAAATGCAGCCTGGGAGAGGAAATGTAGCGAAGTTAATACAAACATTGGAGGAGCAAAACCAAGGGCGGCATGGAAATTTATTAAGACACTAAGGTCAAATACATCAGATCGAGCTAATATTCATCCCATACAACTGGAAAGGTTAAGGAGCATTTTACAAATGAGCTCACTGAAACCAGAACATCATATATGGAGGAACAACCCTCAGTGGCCCTAGAGACTACAGGACAATATAGTGAAGTAACAGAAGACAGGGTATGGAAAGCCGTAAAGACAATGAAGACTGGAAAGGCAAGCGGACCAGAAGGCCTCCCTGTAGAACTGTTTAAACATGGCACTACTAAGCTAATATCATTTCTAACTGAGTTGATTGCTAGATTGGAGAACGGAGAAGACATCCCACAAGCATGGAGGGAGACCTACATAATGCCCACATACAAAAAAGGGAAGAAAGACGAATGCACCAACTACCGATGTATAGCCGTAACTAACACTATGGGTCGAATTTACGAGAAAGTCCTCAAACAACTAATAGAGGAAGAATATGCGCCATATGAACTAGAACAGCAAGCAGGTTTGGGGCAGATCGTGCGTAGAACATATTTTCACAATTACTTAGCTGCTGAAAAAAGTGTAGCAACAAACAGGGAATCACTTCTCTTTGTTGATCTATCCAAAGCATATGATACGATCGCTCTAAATAGATTATGGCAAGTACTAGAAGGTACTAGAATAAATATTACAATAATAAAAGCCATCCAGCAGCTATACAGAGATCAAAGAGCAAAAATAAAACTAAAAGACTAGTTGTCAGAAAGCTTTCCAGTTAACAAAGGACTACGACAAGGATGTTGCCTGTCGCCTACATTATTTAATATCTACATAGACAAAGCGCTAAAAGAATGGAGGAGATTATGCGACGGAATGGCTATCGAGCTTAATGACGACATCACGCTGTATACGCTACACTTCGCAGACGATCAGGTGGTGCTCGCATAAGATAAAGAGGACTTGGAATTAATGACAAGGAAACTGCTAAAAGAATACGAAACTGATAGTAAACCAGGAAAAGACAAAGTACCTGTGTGTAGAAAAGGAGGAAACATCGGTTCTCCAGATAGAAGACCACATTCAAATCGGACCATGCACAGAATATACATATCTGGGTACAAAAATTACAAGCAACGGACGGACTGAACCAGAAATTGAACACCGTATTGTACAAGGGAAGAAGGTCATTGGGTCTCTAAACTCGATTCTGTGGGGAAAACATTATCAAAACAAAATAAAAAACTCTTGTATAACACTATTTTAAGGAGTATAGTACTCTACGGCAGTGAAGCTTGGCAAATGAGTCAAACTACACAGCGGAAACTACGAGTATTGGAAATGGATTACTGGCGCAGATCGGCAGGAAAATAACGCCGTGACAAAGTCCCAAACAAAACGATTCTAGAAATAATGGAAGTGGAGGAGGATATAATACAAGGAATTGAAAGGAAACAACTAGAATGATATGGTCACGTGGAGAGGATGAGCGACGAAAGACTCCCGAAGCTGATCAAAAACTGGTCACCATGGGAAAAGAGAAAAAGAGGGCGCCCAAAAACAACATGGATAGAAGGAATAGAAATAAGTATGTCAGCGAGGACTCTAAGCCACGGAGACTGGGAAAATAGAGAGGACTGGAGAAAAGGGACCAAAAGGCGTAAAACGCTATAAAGAGTGGATGATGATGAAGGCTTTCCAACGTATTCTTATTTTATATAACTACTTAAGGAAATATGGTTCGAAGGATCTGCCCGTCACGAATGTACTCGTACTAAAGATACACCTGAGAATAAAAATATAAGTTTAGTTTCGCCGGTACTTTATTTTCAATTTGCGTTCTGATCTACTGACTCGATCACTCGGTAGCAATTGTGTGCAAACCAATATCAAACGAATGTAAAGTATCAATCGCGTCAAGATTGGTTAAATAAAGGAAATATATAAACTGAAGGAAACCACAACAAAAGGCTGGTGTATATTATTTATTCCAAGCTTTTTGCAGCGAAGATCATTAATCCCAAGTATAAATGTCATTTAGGAGCAAACGTCAAGAAACTTTTTTTCGTTTTCTTAGCTAGACTAAAGTATGAAAATCATAAATCTTTTGTTAACAGAGCTTTACACACCATTCGACAATAATTTTTTCTTCTAGTGCGAATTCAAAGAGTAGAAATTATAACTGCAGATTATTTTCACAAACTACAGATATATCTATAATATATATAAAATGCAACGTCTCTCTGTCTGTCTGTCTGTCTGTCTGTTCGTTAGTGCGCTCATTACTCGAGAACCACTTATCCGATTTACGTGCTTTTTTTAACAACATGCATATGTTGCCTGGCCAGGTTATAGGATATAATTTAATATGTTAGGTAATCTAAGGAATAAGCAGTCACGATAATAGTGAATCAAGTCCAAAAAAAATTTGCCGCTAGCGCATTCTCTTGCAATACACTGCCTAAACCTTTAAATATGGAACAATATCATATAGCAAAGAATATTATATATATATATATATATATATATATATATATATATAAATATATATATATATATATATATATATATATATATATATATATATATATATATATATATATATATATATATATATATATATATATATATATATATATATATATATATATAATGCAACGTCTCTCTGTTTGACTGTCTATTCATTAGTGCGCTTATCACTCGAGAACCACTGAACCGATTTAGGAGTTTTTTTTAAATTTATACCTATGTTTTCTGGCCAGGTTATCTATAATCTATATATATATATATATATATATATATATATATATATATATATATATATATATATATATATATATATATAATGCAACGTCTGTCTGTCTGCCAGCCTCTCTGTCCATTAGTGTGCTTATCACTCGAGAGCCATTTATCCGATTTACGTGCTTTTTTTAAACAAATATATGTTCTCTGGTCAGGTTATAGAATATATTTTATTACATTAGGTGATGTAAGAATAAGCAGTGACAATAATAGTGAATCAAGTCGGAAAAAAGTTTGCCGCCAGCGCGCTCTCTTGCACAATACCTAAATCGTTAAATATGGAACAATATCATGTAATAAAGAATATAATCTATATAAAATGCAACATCTCTTTGTCCGTCTGTCTGTTCGTTCGTGCGCTTGTCACTGGAGAACCACTTATCTGATTTAAGTGTTTTTTTTTTTTAAATTCAAACATATGTTCTCTGGACAGGAATCCCAGGATTCTCCTAGTACGGGCATTGACGATCCCGAGGTACCTGAGTCATGTTGTGTTGTCTTGTGTTGTCCAGATTATGTGTAATAAAAAACGCAATCTTAAGGTGTTTACCGTTCCGAGAAGATGAATGGCTCAGCGTTTATGAGTCGCGAACGGTTCCCCCGGATACCGGGCGCCCTCCGGGAGTAAGTAGCCTTGCTGTGGCATCCAGGCTCTGCCGCAGTCGACCGTTCTTTCCTAGGATACTCGTGGGAATACTATGTTAAATAATAATAATTATAATAATGAAAATGGAAGGGTGTTGCGGAGGCGGACCCCTGTCGTACAAACAGCTACAGCAACACCACAACAAACAACAACCACAGACGAACCAAACAACCGCCTCAGTCGAAACTACTCCCGATAGTTTTACCAGATCCGACATTGTAGGTGATGGAAATTGCCTTTTCCGTGCAGTTAGCTTACACTTATATGGCCACCAAAACCATCATGAGAAACTCCGAGAGGTTGCTCTAAGATATTTACAACAAAACTGGTCGGAACTTCACACATTTTCATTAATTGAAGTCGACGATATAAAAGACTTCAATAACTATTATAATTATATGAGGAAAAATGGCACCTATGGAACGAGCCTAGAGATACTTGCCCTCTCGGAAACACAAAATAGCAACTTTCATATCTTCTCAAAACAACGAAGAACAAGACATACAAAAATAACTTTTACGGACAGACCAACAATAATAAGCACGGGAAAATACAACAAAACCATTTACCTTCTACTAACAGGCAACACAATGTCGGGACACTTTGAGCTTCTGACACCACAAAACATTGAAAACATTCCAGAGAACAACAGACCAATAAAAGAAGCATCGGGCGAGCGACGTAACGATCGAGGACGTCGCGGGAAATGGCAGCTCGACCAAAACGATGAAGACCAGGCAACCAAAAATGGACCTGCCAAAAGTGTTGTGTTGGCGACTAAGCCGACACCCACCAAGGCGGGAAAATCACAGCAGCGCATGAGTTGCACCACAGGAATCAACGAACATGCCATGCGTTGCTGTAATGAAAACACAAAACCTGACAAAGAAATCACTGAGAAGAGAATCACTCGCCGCTTGGACCCACCAACATCAATCCCAAGCGCTACACCGCCACCAAACTCGAAACAATAACATCGGGCTACAGACCGGAACTGCACAGACTTTTCTTGACCGAATATCCACATCTGCAATTACTTGTTTCAGAACAGAGAGTAATAGACCAAAAAAGAGTTATTACCAAGAACAATCGTCTCACACCTCTCGAATTGCAGACCATCAAGGACACAGTGGCTGTTGAACTGAACACAGACCAACCAAACAATAGAAATAATAAAGCAGATTCCGAACCAGTCTCACACACACAACCACCCAGTCGAACACAACAAGACCCACCACCCAGGAGGAGCATAACGCAAAATAATATTGCGAGTACCGCGCAACAGCATATCACAGACAACATGAATCACTCGCCACCCTCAACAACATCCACACAACATCACCCCGAATCACCTCTCATACAAACACTTAAAGCAAAAATGGAGTCACATCTAGCTCGATGGTCAGGCACCGACCCCACAACAAGAAATCCCATCCCTCGTTTAATCTTCAGACAGAGCACGCAACCAATCCTCAACACACTAAACAAGCACATAATACCTCAGTATATAACAGACTTAAGCACAATCGAAGACATTCACACAATAATATACGCAGCAGCAATCACCACTCTAACACAAAATAATCAAAAACTCCCTCAACGACAAGGAAACCCCAACAGGAAAAAAAACCAAAATTCAAATGGCAAATAAGAATAGAAAACAAAATCAACAACATCAGGAGAGATATAGGACATCTTACCCAGTTTATAAGCGGGAACGCGTCCAAACGTGTCACACAGGGGGCAAACAAGATCAAATCTAAGTCTCCCAACAGAACACTGCCAGAAATCCTCGATACCTTGAAACAAAAACTATCTGTATATGCCGCAAGATTCCGTAGATACAAAGAATCAAATGAGAGGAAAAACACCAACAACCTCTTCCGAAGAAGCGAAAAACAGTTCTACCGGAAAACTATGTACAACAAACAGATAGCAGTGACTGAACCACCAAACAAACGAGAACTCACAGATTATTGGAAAAGTATCTGGTCAGAACCCAAACTACATAATAATAACACCCCCTGGATCAAAGCCGAAGAAGACAAACATAAACATGTGACAGAACAAGAAAATACCACATTAAATAAACAAGAAATTACAGAAACTATCAAACACACACACAACTGGAAATGTCCTGGAATAGACAATATACAAAACTTCTGGTACAAACAAGGTTCTCACAGAAGAGCAGAAGGGATGCAGGAAAAATAGTCGAGGATGCAAAGAGCAGCTGATTATAGATAGCGTGATTATGGGACAAACCAGAAAAGAACACAGAAACCTTCACATCGGTTACATAGACTATAAAAAAGCCTTCGACTCCATACCCCACAGCTGGTTAATCAGGGCCCTAGAAATCTATAAAATCAACCAACACCTCAGGCAGTTTCTCGGGCAAATTATGAAAACATGGAAAACCAAAATACGCCTAGAAACACAAACCGAACGCATCCAAACAGAAGAGCTGTACATCAGACGGGGTATATTTCAGGGAGACTCGCTCAGTGCTCTATGGTTTTGCCTCTGTCTCAATCCACTCTCAAATATACTAAACAGAACATGGCTTCAATATCAGACACCAAAAAGTGAATCAACATAAAATAAACCACCTTCTATATATGGACGACATAAAACTCTACGCTGCCACACAAACAGAGCTGAAAGAACTCCTCAAAATCACAGAAATATTCACCTTAGATGTCAATATGGAATTTGGTATAAGTAAATGCAAAGTGCTCCACATCAACAAAGGCCAATGGAAGTGCCACCATGAGACAGAAACCATCAACAATGAAACGCTCGATAACATGTTCGACAAAGAAACATACAAATATCTAGGCTTCCAACAAAGCACCAAACTCAACCACACTCACATCAAAACAGAGCTCAGAACTGAATTCAACAACAGACTGACGAAACTTTTGCAAACAAAACTCAACTCTAAGAATCTCACTAAAGCCATCAACACGTTCGCTATACCTATACTCACATATTCATTTGGTATCATCAAATGGTCACAAACAGACATAGAAAATATTCACATCCTTATACGATCTCAATTCACCAAATACAGGAAATTACACCCCAACGCATGCAAAGAAAGACTTACCATCGAGAGGAGGGCAGGAGGAAGAGGAATTATAGACATCAGATCATTACACACAAAACAAATACAAACACTTAGGAAATTCTTTCACAGCAAGCAAACCAGCCTCCACACAGCGACAGTGAAAGCAGACAAAAACTACACACCTCTCGACTTAGCCCGGGCAGACCACTCAGCAGACACACACAGTCACACCCAATTACAACAGGAAAAGATGAAAACGTGGTCAGAGAAAGCACTCCACGGAAAACACAGATACCACATAGTACAAGACCACGTAAATAAAAAACAATCATACACCTGGTTACAGGATGGGCAGCTATTCCCTGAGACTGAAGGCTTCTTACTTGCCATCCAGGATAAAGTCATATTAACCAGAAACTACCAAAAGCATATCATCAAAGACCCGACTATTGCAGAGGACAGATGTAGGAAATGCCACCAGCAGAAAGAAACGATCGAGCACATAACGAGCGGATGTAAAATATTGGCCGGAACAGAGTACACAGCCAGGCATGATTCAGCTGCCAAAGTAGTTCACCAAGCACTATCCACAACATACAAACTCATAGAAAACACAGATCCCTACTACAAATACACGCCAACATCCATACTTGAAAATGAAGATTACAAGCTCTACTGGGACATCGGTATCCATACAGATAAAACAGTCTCCGCCAATAGACCCGATATTACTTTTCAGTGCAAAAAAGGTAAAGTCACCTACCTAATTGACATAGCTGTCCCCAATGACACAAACATGCAAACGAAATACACAGAAAAAAATTTCCAAATACACAGACCTTGCAAGGGAAATAAAAAGGCTATGGAGACAAGAAAAAGTCATCATTGTCCCCCTCATTATATCAGCCACAGGCCTTACACCAATAACATTCACACCACATTTAGTGCAATTAGGACTCAACACAGACATACACAGAAACATTCAGAAGTCAGTGATTTTGAAAACATGTAACATTGTCAGGTCATTCCTTAATACGGAATGGTAATAGCGTTTGTGCTGACTTGGTTTTGGCCCGTCAGCCCAACATGGAACCACATTGATCAAATGTGAGAAAGAAGAACTTTTTGTAATAATAATAAAAAATTGTTATCCTAAATGAGTTTTCAACCAGGTTGGTTCCGATCTTTGGTGAAAATTTATAAACTTCATATTTTTGTTTTTTTTATATAATAATAATAATAATAATAAAAAAAGTCTTCTTGCGCGTCCAGCCAAATTTGTATTTCTAGATCACTGGCTATCCTTGATCTAAAATAATCTGGATATCTACTTTTTCTGTCTGTTCTCTATCCTTTGGATATAGACCCCTCTCATGTGCTTCCATATGTCCCTGTTTTAAGCAATTTGATACCAATTGTACTTCTTTTTCCCCAATGGTCTCCATCTCGTTACTTTTCCGCTCCAGTTATAAGTATTTCTGGCCACTGGCCAGCCCAGTTAAACTTGAGGGAAGATATTTTCTCATTTATGTCGCGGACCCTGTTTTTTTCCTGATCCAATGGTTTGGTTTGCAATACCTAAATGATTGATCAATTGCTCAATTTTCTAATAATTTTTCGTGTCAGAACTCAACTTTCGCTACCATATGTTGTTACTGGTAGAATGCATCCGTTATATACTTATAATAATAATAATAATAATAATAATATAATAATGTATGGTATAATGTGTATGTATTGTGTATGTATATATATATATATATATATATATATATATATATATATATATATATATATACATATATATATATATATATATATATATATATATATATATATATATATATATATATATATATATATATATATATATATATATATATATATATATATATATATATATATATATATATATATATATATATATATATATGTATGTATGGTATATGTATATTGTATTATATAATGTATATGTATATATGAATGTAGTAATATAGTATATATATTATTATGTGTATTGTGTGTGTATATGTATATATATGTATATGTGTGTGTATGTATATGTATGTATATAGTAATATATAAATATAATAATGATAATAATAATAATAATAAAAACTACACACCTCTCGACTTAGCCCGGGCAGACCACTCAGCAGACACACACAGTCACACCCAATTACAACAGGAAAAGATGAAAACGTGGTCAGAGAAAACACTCCACGGAAAACACAGATACCACATAGAACAAGACCACGTAAATAAAAAACAATCATACACCTGGTTACAGGATGGGCAGCTATTCCCTGAGACTGAAGGCTTCTTACTTGCCATCCAGGATAAAGTCATATTAACCAGAAACTACCAAAAGCATATCATCAAAGACCCGACTATTGCAGAGGACAGATGTAGGAAATGCCACCAGCAGAAAGAAACGATCGAACACATAACGAGCGGATGTAAAATATTGGCCGGAACAGAGTACACAGCCAGGCATGATTCAGCTGCCAAAGTAGTTCACCAAGCACTGGCCACAACATACAAACTCATAGAAAACACAGATCCCTACTACAAATACACGCCAACATCCATACTTGAAAATGAAGAATACAAGCTCTACTGGGACATCGGTATCCATACAGATAAAACAGTCTCCGCCAATAGACCCGATATTACTTTTCAGTGCAAAAAAGAAAAAGTCACCTATCTAATTGACATAGCTGTCCCCAACGACACAAACATCCAAACGAAATACACAGAGAAAATTTCCAAATACACAGATCTTGCAACGGAAATAAAAAGGCTATGGAAACAAGAAAAAGTCATCATTGTCCCCCTCATTATATCAGCCACAGGCCTTACACCAACAACATTCACACCACACTTAGTACAATTAGGACTCAACACAAACATACACAAAAACATTCAGAAGTCAGTGATTTTGAAAACATGTAACATTGTCAGGTCATTCCTTAATACACAATAGTAATGCGTTTGTGCTGACTTGGTTTGCGCCCGTCAGCCAAACATGGAACCACATTGACCAAATGTGAGAAAGAAAAACGAGAACAGTCATAATAATAATAATAATAACCCCTCAAGGGCTAGGGGAATCCCAGGATTCTCCTAGTACGGGCATTGACGATCCCGAGGTACCTGAGTCATGTTGTGCTGTCTTGTGTTGTCCAGATTATGTGTAATAAAAACGCAATCTTAAGGTGTTTACCGTGCCGAGAGGATGAATGGCTCAGCGTTTATGAGTCGCGAACGGTTCCCCCGGATACCGGGCCCCTCCGGGAGTAAGTAGCCTTGCTGTGGCATCCAGGCTCTGCCGCAGTCGACCTTTCTTTCCTAGGATACTCGTGGGAATACTATGTTAAATAATAATAATTATAATAATGAAAATGGAAGAGTGTTGCGGAGGCGGACCCCTGTCGTACAAACAGCTACAGCAACACCACAACAACAACAACTACAGACGAACCAAACAACCGCCTCATTCGAAACTACTTCCGATAGTTTTACCAGATCCGACATTGTAGGTGATGGAAATTGCCTTTTCCGTGTAGTTAGCTTACACTTATATGGCCACCAGAACCATCATGAGAAACTCCGAGAGGTTGCTCTAAGATATTTACAACAAAACTGGTCGGAACTTCACACATTTTCATTAATTGAAGTCGACGATATAAAAGACTTCAATAACTATTATAATTATATGCGGAAAAATGGCACCTATGGAACGAGCCTAGAGATACTTGCCCTCTCGGAAACACAAAATAGCAACTTTCATATCTTCTCAAAACAACGAAGAACAAGACATACAAAAATAACTTTTACGGACAGACCAACAATAATAAGCACGGGAAAATACAACAAAACCATTTACCTTCTACTAACAGGCAACCCAATGTCGGGGCACTTTGAGCTTCTGACACCACAAAACATTGAAAACATTCCAGAGAACAACAGACCAATAAAAGAAGCATCGGGCGAGCGACGTAACGGTCGAGGACGTCGCGGGAAATGGCAGCTCGACCAAAACGATGAAGACCAGGCAACCGAAAATGGACCTGTCGGGGGGGGGGGGGGGGGGGGGGGGGGGGGGGGGGAGGTGGGGGGGATGGGGGTGGGGGGGGGGGGGGGGGGAGGGTGGGGGGGGGGGGGGGGGGGGGGGGGTGGGGGGGGGGGGGGGGAGGGGGGGGGGGGGTAAAGTGTTGTGTCGGCGACTAAGCCGACACCCACCAAGGCGGGAAAATCACAGCAGCGCATGAGTTGCACCACAGGAATCAACGAACACGCCATGCGTTGCTGTAATGAAAACACAAAACCTGACAAAGAAATCACTGAGAAGAGAATCACTCGCCGCTTGGACCCAGCAACATCAATCCCAAGCGCAACCGACGTAGATACGGGACAAACACAACCACCAAAGCCAGGCCAGGGCCCGTATGTTTTGCAAGGACAACATGCAACTACCAAGGCTGGAAAACCAAGACAGCGGTTAAAGTGGACGGATGAGATGAATAGGACGGTGATGCGCTGTTATTACACCGCCACCAAACTCGAAATAATAACATCGGGCTGCAGACAGCAACTGCACAGACTTTTCTTGACCGAATATCCACATCTGCAATTACTTGTCTCAGAACAGAGAGTAATAGACCAAAAAAGAGTTATTACCAAGAACAATCGTCTCACACCTCTCGAATTGCAAACCATCAAGGACACAGTGGCTGTTGAACTGAACACAGACCAACCAAACAATAGAAACAATAAAGCAGATTCCGAACCAGCCTCACACACACAACCACCCAGTCGAACACAACAATACCCACCACCCAGGAGGAGCATAACGCAAAATAATATTGCGAGTACCGCGCAACACCATATCACAGACAACAACATGAATCACTCGCCACCCTCAACGACATCCACACAACATCACCCCGAATCACTTCTCATACAAACACTTAAAGCAAAAATGGAGTCACATCTAGCTCGATGGTCAGGCACCGACCCTACAACAAGAAATCCCATCCCTCGTTTAATCTTCAGACAGAGCACGCAACCAAACGACACAAACATACAAGCGAAATACACAGAAAAAATTTCCAAATACACAGACCTTGCAACGGAAATAAAAAGGCTATGGAGACAGGAAAAAGTCATCATTGTCCCCCTCATTATATCAGCCACAGGCCTTACACCAATAACATTCACACCACATTTAGTGCAATTGGGACTCAACAAATTCAGAAGTCAGTGATTTTGAAAACATGTAACATTGTCAGGTCATTCCCTAACACGGAATGGTAATAGCGTTTGTGCTGACTTGGTTTTGGCCCGTCAGCCAAACATGGAACCACATTGATCAAATGTGAGAAAGAAGAACTTTTTGTAATAATAATAATAATAATAAGGAATAAAGAGGAAAGACACCAACAACCTCTTCCGAAGAAGCGAAAAACAGTTCTACCGGAAAACTATGTACAACAAACAGATAACAGTGACTGAACCACCAAACAAACAAGAACTCACAGATTATTGGAAAAGTATCTGGTCAGAACCCAAACTACACAATAATAACACCCCCTGGATCAAAGCCGAAGAAGACAAACATAAACATGTGACAGAACAAGAAAATACCACATTTAATACACAAGAAATTACAGAAACTATCAAACACACACACAACTGGAAATGTCCTGGAATAGACAATATACAAAACTTCTGGTACAAACAGTTTACCACCACACACGAAGCACTCACACACTAAATCAACAAAGCCATTCTACAACCACACACATTTCCCACTTTCCTCACACAAGGAATAACATACGTTAAACCCAAAAGCTCAGACGCCACAAACCCGTCAAACTACCGACCTATCACCTGTTTTCCAACCCTATACAAGTTCATCACAGCCACAATTTCGAAGAAAATAGAACAACACCTAACAGACAACAATATTCTCACAGAAGAGCAGAAGGGATGCAGGAAAAATAGTCGAGGATGCAAAGAGCAGCTGATTATAGATAGCGTGATTATGGGACAAACCAGAAAAGAACACAGAAACCTTCACATCGGTTACATAGACTATAAAAAAGCCTTCGACTCCATACCCCACAGCTGGTTAGTCAGGGCCCTAGAAATCTATAAAATCAACCAACACCTCAGGCAGTTTCTCGCGCAAATTATGAAAACATGGAAAACCAAAATACGCCTAGAAACACAAACCGAACGGATCCAAACAGAAGAGCTGTACATCAGACGGGGTATATTTCAGGGAGACTCGCTCAGTGCTCTATGGTTTTGCCTCTGTCTCAATCCACTCTCAAATATACTAAACAGAACAGAGCATGGCTTCAATATCAGACACCAAAAAGTGAATCAACATAAAATAAACCACCTCCTATATATGGACGACATAAAACTCTACGCTGCCACACAAACACAGCTGAAAGAACTCCTCAAAATCACAGAAATATTCACCTTAGATGTCAATATGGAATTTGGTATAAGTAAATGCAAAGTGCTCCACATCAACAAAGGCCAATGGAAGTGCCACCATGAGATAGAAACCATCAACAATGAAACGCTCGATAACATGTTCGATAAAGAAACATACAAATATCTAGGCTTCCAACAAAGCACCAAACTCAACCCACACTCACATCAAAACAGAGCTCAGAACCGAATTCAAAAACAGACTGACGAAACTTTTGCAAACAAAACTCAACTCTAAGAATCTCACTAAAGCCATCAACATGTTCGCTATACCTATACTCACATATTCATTTGGTATCATCAAATGGTCATAAACAGACATAGAAAATATTCACATCCTTATACGATCTCAATTCACCAAATACAGGAAATTACACCCCAACGCATGCAAAGAAAGACTTACCATCGAGAGGAAGGCAGGAGGAAGAGGAATTATAGACATCAGATCATTACACACAAAACAAATACAAACACTTAGGAAATTCTTTCACAGCAAGTAAACCAGCCTCCACACAGCGACAGTGAAAGCAGACAAAAACTACGCACCTCTCGACTTAGCCCGGGCAGACCACTCAGCAGACACACACAGTCACACCCAATTACAACAGGAAAAGCTGAAAACGTGGTCAGAGAAAATACTCCACGGAAAACACAGATACCACATAGAACAAGACCACGTAAATAAAAAACACCTGGTTACGGGATGGGCAGCTATTCCCTGAGACTGAAGGTTTCTTACTTGCCATCCAGGATAAAGTCATATTAACCAGAAACTACCAAAAGCATATCATCAAAGACCCGACTATTGCAGAGGACAGATGTAGGAAATGCCACCAGCAGAAAGAAACGATCGAACACATAACGAGCGGATGTAAAATATTGGCCGGAACGGAGTACACAGCCAGGCATGATTCAGCTGCCAAAGTGGTTCACCAAGCATTAGCCACAACATACAGACTCATAGAAAACACAGATCCCTACTACAAATACACGCCAACATCCATACTTGAAAATGAAGATTACGAGCTCTACTGGGATATCGGTATCCATACAGATAAAACAGTCTCCGCCAATAGACCCGATATTACTTTTCAGTGCAAAAAAGGAAAAGTCACCTATCTGATTGACATAGCTGTCCCCAACTACACAAACATCCAAGCGAAATACACAGAAAAAATTTCCAAATACACATACCTTGCAACGGAAATAAAAAGGCTATGGAGACAGGAAAAAATCATCATTGTCCCCCTCATTATATCAGCCACAGGCCTTACACCAATAACATTCACACCACATTTAGTGCAATTGGGACTCAACACGGACATACACAGAAACATTCAGAAGTCAGTGATTTTGAAAACATGTAACATTGTCAGGTCATTCCTTAATACGGAATGGTAATAGCGTTTGTACTGACTTGGTTTTGGCCCGTCAGCCAAACATGGAACCACATTGATCAAATGTGAGAAAGAGGAACTTTTTGTAATAATAATAATCCACATCCTTATACGACCTCAATTCACCAAATACAGGAAATTACACCCCAACGCATGCAAAGAAAGACTTACAATCGAGAGGAAGGCAGGAGGAAGAGGAATTATAGATATCAGATCATTACACACAAAACAAATACAAACACTTAGGAAATTCTTTCACAGCAAGCAAACCAGC
The DNA here is from genome assembly GCA_019049505.1 of Pachyrhynchus sulphureomaculatus. Taxonomy (NCBI): domain Eukaryota; kingdom Metazoa; phylum Arthropoda; class Insecta; order Coleoptera; family Curculionidae; genus Pachyrhynchus; species Pachyrhynchus sulphureomaculatus. The sequence continues at coordinate 34,949,180 of CM032452.1, forward strand.
CTCCACACAGCGACAGTGAAAGCAGACAAAAACTATACACCTCTCGACTTAGCCCAGGCAGACCACTCAGCAGACACACACAGTCACACCCAATTACAACAGGAAAAGCTGAAAACGTGGTCAGAGAAAATACTCCACGGAAAACACAGATACCACATAGAACAAGACCACGTAAATAAAAAACAATCATACACCTGGTTACGGGATGGGCAGCTATTCCCTGAGACTGAAGGCTTCTTACTTGCCATCCAGGATAAAGTCATATTAACCAGAAACTACCAAAAGCATATCATCAAAGACCCGACTATTGCAGAGGACAGATGTAGGAAATGCCACCAGCAGAAAGAAACTATCGAACACATAACGAGCGGGTGTAAAATATTGGCCGGAACAGAGTACACAGCCAGACATGATTCAGCTGCCAAAGTAGTTCACCAAGCACTAGCCACAACATACAAACTCATAGAAAACACAGATCCCTACTACAAATACACGCCAACATCCATACTTGAAAATGAAGATTACAAGCTCTACTGGGACATCGGTATCCATACAGATAAAACAGTCTCCGCCAATAGACCCGATATTACTTTTCAGTGCAAGAAAGGAAAAGTCACCTATCTAATTGACATAGCTGTCCCCAACGACACAAACATCCAAACGAAATACACAGAAAATATTTCCAAATACACAGACCTTGCAACGGAAATAAAAAGGCTATGGAGACAAGAAAAAGTCATCATTGTCCTCCTCATTATATCAGCAACAGGACTTACACCAATAACATTCACACCACATTTAGTGCAATTAGGACTCAACACAGACATACACAGAAACATTCAGAAGTCAGTGATTTTGAAAACATGTAACATTGTCAGGTCATTCCTTAATACGGAATGGTAATAGCGTTTGTGCTGACTTGGTTTTGGCCCGTCAGCCAAACATGGAACCACATTGATCAAATGTGAGAAAGAAGAACTTTTTGTAATAATAATAATAATAATAATAATAATAATAATAATAATCCCTCAGGGGCTAGGGGAATCCCAGGATTCTCCTAGTAAGGGCATTGACGATCCCGAGGTACCTGAGTCATGTTGTGCTGTCTTGTGTTGTCCAGATTATGTGTAACAAAAACGCAATCTTAAGGTGTTTACCGTGCCGAGAAGATGAATGGCTCAGCGTTTATGAGTCGCGAACGGTTCCCCCGGATACCGGGCGCCCTCCGGGAGTAAGTAGCCTTGCTGTGGCATCCAGGCTCTGCCGCAGTCGACCTTTCTTTCCTAGGATACTCGTGGGAATACTATGTTAAACAATAATAATTATAATAATGAAAATGGAAGGGTGTTGCGGAGGCGGACCCCTGTCGTACAAACAGCTACAGCAACACCACAACAACAACTACAGACGAACCAAACAACCGCCTCAGTCGAAACTACTCCCGATAGTTTTACCAGATCCGACATTGTAGGTGATGGAAATTGCCTTTTCCGTGCAGTTAGCTTATACTTATATGGCCACCAGAACCATCATGAGAAACTCCGAGAGGTTGCTCTAAGATATTTACAACAAAACTGGTCGGAACTTCACACATTTTCATTAATTGAAGTCGACGATATAAAAGACTTCAATAACTATTATAATTATATGCGGAAAAAATGGCACCTATGGAACGAGCCTAGAGATACTTGCCCTCTCGGAAACACAAAATAGCAACTTTCATATCTTCTCAAAACAACGAAGAACAAGACATACAAAAATAACTTTTACGGACAGACCAACAATAATAAGCACGGGAAAATACAACAAAACCATTTACCTTCTACTAACAGGCAACCCAATGTCGGGACACTTTGAGCTTCTGACACCACAAAACACTGAAAACATTCCAGAGAACAACAGACCAATAAAAGAAGCATCGGGCGAGCGACGTAACGGTCGAGGACGTCGCGGGAAATGGCAGCTCGACCAAAACGATGAAGACCAGGCAACCGAAAATGGACCTGCCAAAAGTGTTGTGTTGGCGACTAAGCCGACACCCACCAAGGCGGGAAAATCACAGCAGCGCATGAGTTGCACCACAGGAATCAACGAACACGCCATGCGTTGCTGTAATGAAAACACAAAACCCGACAAAGAAATCACTGAGAAGAGAATCACTCGCCGCTTGGACCCACCAACATCAATCCCAAGCGCAACCGACGTAGATACGGGACAAACACAACCACCAAAGCCAGGCCAGGGCCCGTATGTATTGCAAGGACAACATGCAACTACCAAGGCTGGAAAACCAAGACAGCGGTTAAAGTGGACGGATGAGATGAATAGGACGGTGATGCGCTGTTACTACACCGCCACCAAACTCGAAACAATAACATCGGGCTACAGACAGCAACTGCACAGACTTTTCTTGACCGAATATCCACATCTGCAATTACTTGTTTCAGAACAGAGAGTAGTAGACCAAAAAAGAGTTATTACCAAGAACAATCGTCTCACACCTCTCGAATTGCAAACCATCAAGGACACAGTGGCTGTTGAACTGAACACAGACCAACCAAACAATAGAAACAATAAAGCAGATTCCGAACCAGCCTCACACACACAACCACCCAGTCGAACACAACAATACCCACCACCCAGGAGGAGCATAACGCAAAATAATATTGCGAGTACCGCGCAACACCATATCACAGACAACAACATGAATCACTCGCCACCCTCAACGACATCCACACAACATCACCCCGAATCACCTCTCATACAAACACTTAAAGCAAAAATGGAGTCACATCTAGCTCGATGGTCAGGCACCGACCCCACAACAAGAAATCCCATCCCTCGTTTAATCTTCAGACAGAGCACGCAACCAATCCTCAACACACTAAACAAGCACATAATACCTCAGTATATAACAGACTCAAGCACAATCGAAGACATTCACACAATAATATACGCAGCAGCAATCACCACTCTAACACAAAATAATCAAAAACTCCCTCAACGACAAGGAAACCCCAACAGGACAAAACCAAAATTCAAATGGCAAATAAGAATAGAAAACAAAATCAACAACATCAGGAGAGATCTAGGACATCTTACCCAGTTTATAAGCGGGAACGCGTCCAAACGTCACACAGGGGGCAAACAAGATCAAATCTAAGTCTCCCAACAGAACACTGCCAGAAATCCTCGATACCTTGAAACAAAAACTATCTGTATATGCCGCAAGACTCCGTAGATACAAAGAATCAAATGAGAGGAAAGACACCAACAACCTCTTCCGAAGAAGCGAAAAACAGTTCTACCGGAAAACTATGTACAACAAACAGATAGCAGTGACTGAACCACCAAACAAACAAGAACTCACAGATTATTGGAAAAGTATCTGGTCAGAACCCAAACAACACAACAATAACACCCCCTGGATCAAAGCCGAAGAAGACAAACATAAACATGTGACAGAACAAGAAAATACCACATTTAATACACAAGAAATTACAGAAACTATCAAACACACACACAACTGGAAATGTCCTGGAATAGACAATATACAAAACTTCTGGTACAAACAGTTTACCACCACACACGAAGCACTCGCACACCAAATCAACAAAGCCATTCTACAACCACACACATTTCCCACTTTCCTCACACAAGGAATAACATACGTTAAACCCAAAAGCTCAGACACCACAAACTCGTCAAACTACCGACCTATCACCTGTCTTCCAACCCTATACAAGATCATCACAGCCACAATATCGAAGAAAATAGAACAACACCTAACAGACAACAATATCCTCACAGAAGAGCAGAAGGGATGCAGGAAAAATAGTCGAGGATGCAAAGAGCAGCTGATTATAGATAGCGTGATTATGGGACAAACCAGAAAAGAACACAGAAACCTTCACATCGGTTACATAGACTATAAAAAAGCCTTCGACTCCATACCCCACAGCTGGTTAATCAGGGCCCTAGAAATCTATAAAATCAACCAACACCTCAGGCAGTTTCTCGCGCAAATTATGAAAACATGGAAAACCAAAATACGTCTAGAAACACAAACCGAACGGATCCAAACAGAAGAGCTGTACATCAGACGGGGTATATTTCAGGGAGACTCGCTCAGTGCTCTATGGTTTTGCCTCTGTCTCAATCCACTCTCAAATATACTAAACAGAACAGAGCATGGCTTCAATATCAGACACCAAAAAGAGAATCAACATAAAATAAACCACCTCCTATATATGGACGACATAAAACTCTACGCTGCCACACAAACACAGCTGAAAGAACTCCTCAAAATCACAGAAATATTCACCTTAGATGTCAATATGGAATTTGGTATAAGTAAATGCAAAGTGCTCCACATCAACAAAGGCCAATGGAAGCACCACCATGAGACAGAAACTATCAACAATGAAACGCTCGATAACATGTTCGATAAAGAAACATACAAATATCTAGGCTTCCAACAAAGCACCAAACTCAACCACACTCACATCAAAACAGAGCTCAGAACCGAATTCAAAAACAGACTGACGAAACTTTTGCAAACAAAACTCAACTCTAAGAATCTCACTAAAGCCATCAACACGTTCGCTATACCTATACTCACATATTCATTTGGTATCATCAAATGGTCACAAACAGACATAGAAAATATTCACATCCTTATACGATCTCAATTTACTAAATACAGGAAATTACACCCCAACGCATGCAAAGAAAGACTTACCATCGAGAGGAAGGCAGGAGGAAGAGGAATTATAGACATCAGATCATTACACACAAAACAAATACAAACACTTAGGAAATTCTTTCACAGCAAGCAAACCAGCCTCCACACAGCGACAGTGAAAGCAGACAAAAACTGCACACCTCTCGACTTAGCCCGGGCAGACCACTCAGCAGACACACACAGTCACACCCAATTACAACAGGAAAAGATGAAAACGTGGTCAGAGAAAACACTCCACGGAAAACACAGATACCACATAGAACAAGACCACGTAAATAAAAAACAATCATACACCTGGTTACGGGATGGACAGCTATTCCCTGAGACTGAAGGCTTCTTACTTGCCATCCAGGATAAAGTCATATTAACCAGAAACTACCAAAAGCATATCATCAAAGACCCGACTATTGCAGAGGACAGATGTAGGAAATGCCACCAGCAGAAAGAAACGGTCGAACACATAACGAGCGGATGTAAAATATTGGCCGGAACGGAGTACACAGCCAGGCATGATTCAGCTGCCAAAGTGGTTCACCAAGCACTGGCCACAACATACAGACTCATAGAAAACACAGATCCCTACTACAAATACACGCCAACATCCATACTTGAAAATGAAGATTACAAGCTCTACTGGGATATCGGTATCCATACAGATAAAACAGTCTCCGCCAATAGACCCGATATTACTTTTCAGTGCAAAAAAGGAAAAGTCACCTATCTGATTGACATAGCTGTCCCCAACGACACAAACATCCAAGCGAAATACACAGAAAAAATTTCCAAATACACAGACCTTGCAACGGAAATAAAAAGGCTATGGAGACAGGAAAAAGTCATCATTGTCCCCCTCATTATATCAGCCACAGGCCTTACACCAATAACATTCACACCACATTTAGTGCAATTGGGACTCAACACGGACATACACAGAAACATTCAGAAGTCAGTGATTTTGAAAACATGTAACATTGTCAGGTCATTCCTTAATACGGAATGGTAATAGCGTTTGTGCTGACTTGGTTTTGGCCCGTCAGCCAAACATGGAACCACATTGATCAAATGTGAGAAAGAAGAACTTTTTGTAATAAATAATAATAAACCCTCAGGGGCTAGGGGAATCCCAGGATTCTCCTAGTACGGGCATTGACGATCCCGAGGTACCTGAGTCATGTTGTGTTGTCTTGTGTTGTCCAGATTATGTGTAATAAAAACGCAATCTTAAGGTGTTTACCGTGCCGAGAAGATGAATGGCTCAGCGTTTATGAGTCGCGAACGGTTCCCCCGGATACCGGGCGCCCTCCGGGAGTAAGTAGCCTTGCTGTGGCATCCAGGCTCTGCCGCAGTCGACCTTTCTTTCCTAGGATACTCGTGGGAATACTATGTTAAATAATAATAATTATAATAATGAAAATGGAAGGGTGTTGCGGAGGCGGACCCCTGTCGTACAAACAGCTACAGCAACACCACAACAACGACAACTACAGACGAACCAAACAACCGCCTCAGTCGAAACTACTCCCGATAGTTTTACCAGATCCGACATTGTAGGTGATGGAAATTGCCTTTTCCGTGCAGTTAGCTTACACTTATATGGCCACCAGAACCATCATGAGAAACTCCGAGAGGTTGCTCTAAGATATTTACAACAAAACTGGTCGGAACTTCACACATTTTCATTAATTGAAGTCGACGATATAAAAGACTTCAATAACTATTATAATTATATGCGGAAAAATGGCACCTATGGAACGAGCCTAGAGATACTTGCCCTCTCGGAAACACAAAATAGCAACTTTCATATCTTCTCAAAACAACGAAGAACAAGACATACAAAAATAACTTTTACGGACAGACCAACAATAATAAGCACGGGAAAATACAACAAAACCATTTACCTTCTACTAACAGGCAACCCAATGTCGGGACACTTTGAGCTTCTGACACCACAAAACATTGAAAACATTCCAGAACACAACAGACCAATAAAAGAAGCATCGGGCGAGCGACGTAACGGTCGAGGACGTCGCGGGAAATGGCAGCTCGACCAAAACGATGAAGACCAGGCAACCGAAAATGGACCTGCCAAAAGTGTTGTGTCGGCGACTAAGCCGACACCCACCAAGGCGGGAAAATCACAGCAGCGCATGAGTTGCACCACAGGAATCAACGAACACGCCATGCGTTGCTGTAATGAAAACACAAAACCTGACAAAGAAATCACTGAGAAGAGAATCACTCGCCGCTTGGACCGACCAACATCAATCTCAAGCACAACCGACGTAGATACGGGACAAACACAACCACCAAAGCCAGGCCAGGGCCCGTATGTTTTGCAAGGACAACATGCAACTACCAAGGCTGGAAAACCAAGACAGCGGTTAAAGTGGACCGATGAGATGAATAGGACGGTGATGCGCTGTTACTACACCGCCACCAAACTCGAAACAATAACATCGGGCTACAGACAGCAACTGCACAGACTTTTTCTTGACCGAATATCCACATCTGCAATTACTTGTTTCAGAACAGAGAGTAATAGACCAAAAAAGAGTTATTACCAAGAACAATCGTCTCACACCTCTCGAATTGCAAACCATCAAGGACAAAGTGGCTGTTGAACTGAACACAGACCAACCAAACAATAGAAACAATAAAGCAGATTCCGAACCAGCCTCACACACACAACCACCCAGTCGAGCACAACGATGCTCACCACCCAGGAGGAGCATAACGCAAAATAATATTGCGAGTACCGCGCAACACCATATCACAGACAACAACATGAATCACTCGCCACCCTCAACGACATCCACACAACATCACCCCGAATCACCTCTCATACAAACACTTAAAGCAAAAATGGAGTCACATCTAGCTCGATGGTCAGGCACCGACCCTACAACAAGAAATCCCATCCCTCGTTTAATCTTCAGACAGAGCACGCAACCAATCCTCAACACACTGAACAAGCACATAATACCTCAGTATATAACAGACTTAAGCACAATCGAAGACATTCACACAATAATATACGCAGCAGCAATCACCACTCTAACACAAAATAATCAAAAACTCCCTCAACCACAAGGAAACCCCAACAGGACAAAACCAAGATTCAAATGGCAAATAAGAATAGAAAACAAAATCAACAACATCAGGAGAGATCTAGGACATCTTACCCAGTTTATAAGCGGGAACGCGTCCAAACGTGTCACACAGGGGGCAAACAAGATCAAATCTAAGTCTCCCAACAGAACACTGCCAGAAATCCTCGATACCTTGAAACAAAAACTATCTGTATATGCCGCAAGACTCCGTAGATACAAAGAATCAAATGAGAGGAAAGACACCAACAACCTCTTCCGAAGAAGCGAAAAACAATTCTACCGGAAAACTATGTACAACAAACAGATAGCAGTGACTGAACCACCAAACGAACAAGAACTCACAGATTATTGGAAAAGTATCTGGTCAGAACCCAAACTACACAATAATAACACCCCCTGGATCAAAGCCGAAGAAGACAAACATAAACATGTGACAGAACAAGAAAATACCACATTTAATACACAAGAAATTACAGAAACTATCAAGCACACACACAACTGGAAATGTCCTGGAATAGACAATATACAAAACTTCTGGTACAAACAGTTTACCACCACACACGAAGCACTCACACATCAAATCAACAAAGCCATTCTACAACCACACACATTTCCCACTTTCCTTACACAAGGAATAACATACGTTAAACCCAAAAGCTCAGACACCACAAACCCGTCAAACTACCGACCTATTACCTGTCTTCCAACCCTATACAAGATCATCACAGCCACAATTTCGAAGAAAATAGAACAACACCTAACAGACAACAATATCCTCACAGAAGAGCAGAAGGGATGCAGGAAAAATAGTCGAGGATGCAAAGAGCAGCTGATTATAGATAGCGTGATTATGGGACAAACCAGAAAAGAACACAGAAACCTTCACATCGGTTATATAGACTATAAAAAAGCCTTCGACTCCATACCCCACAGCTGGTTAATCAGGGCCCTAGAAATCTATAAAATCAACCAACACCTCAGGCAGTTTCTCGCGCAAATTATGAAAACATGGAAAACCAAAATACGCCTAGAAACACAAACCGAACGGATTCAAACAGAAGAGCTGTACATCAGACGGGGTATATTTCAGGGAGACTCGCTCAGTGCTCTATGGTTTTGCCTCTGTCTCAATCCACTCTCAAATATACTAAACAGAACAGAGCATGGCTTCAATATCAGACACCAAAAAGTGAATCAACATAAAATAAACCACCTCCTATATATGGACGACATAAAACTCTACGCTGCCACACAAACACAGCTGAAAGAACTCCTCAAAATCACAGAAATATTCACCTTAGATGTCAATATGGAATTTGGTATAAGTAAATGCAAAGTGCTCCACATCAACAAAGGCCAATGGAAGTGCCACCATGAGACAGAAACCATCAACAATGAAACGCTCGATAACATGTTCGATAAAGAAACATACAAATATCTAGGCTTCCAACAAAGCACCAAACTCAACCACACTCACATCAAAACAGAGCTCAGAACCGAATTCAAAAACAGACTGACGAAACTTTTGCAAACAAAACTCAACTCTAAGAATCTCACTAAAGCCATCAACACGTTCGCTATACCTATACTCACATATTCATTTGGTATCATCAAATGGTCACAAACAGACATAGAAAATATTCACATCCTTATACGATCTCAATTCACCAAATACAGGAAATTACACCCCAACGCATGCAAAGAAAGACTTACCATCGAGAGGAAGGCAGGAGGAAGAGGAATTATAGACATCAGATCATTACACACAAAACAAATACAAGCACTTAGGAAATTCTTTCACAGCAAGCAAACCAGCCTCCATACAGCGACAGTGAAAGCAGACAAAAACTACACACCTCTCGACTTAGCCCGGGCAGACCACTCAGCAGACACACACAGTCACACCCAATTACAACAGGAAAAGATGAAAACGTGGTCAGAGAAAACACTCCACGGAAAACACAGATACCACATAGAACAAGACCACGTAAATAAAAAACAATCATACACCTGGTTACAGGATGGGCAGCTATTTCCTGAAACAGAAGGCTTCTTACTTGCCATCCAGGATAAAGTCATATTAACCAGAAACTACCAAAAGCATATCATCAAAGACCCGACTATTGCAGAGGACAGATGTAGGAAATGCCACCAGCAGAAAGAAACGATCGAACACATAACGAGCGGATGTAGAATATTGGCCGGAACAGAGTACACAGCCAGGCATGATTCAGCTGCCAAAGTAGTTCACCAAGCACTAGCCACAACATACAAACTCATAGAAAACACAGATCCCTACTACAAATACACGCCAACATCCATACTTGAAAATGAAGATTACAAGCTCTACTGGGACATCAGTATCCATACAGATAAAACAGTCTCCGCCAATAGACCCGATATTACTTTTCAGTGCAAAAAAGGAAAAGTCACCTATCTAATTGACATAGCTGTCCCCAACGACACAAACATCCAAACGAAATACACAGAAAAAATTTCCAAATACACAGACCTTGCAACGGAAATAAAAAGGCTATGGAAACAAGAAAAAGTCATCATTGTCCCCCTCATTATATCAGCCACAGGCCTTACACCAATAACATTCACACCACATTTAGTACAATTAGGACTCAACACAAACATACACAAAAACATTCAGAAGTCTGTGATTTTGAAAACATGTAACATTGTCAGGTCATTCCTTAATACACAATGGTAATACGTTTGTGCTGACTTGGTTTGCGCCCGTCAGCCAAACATGGAACCACATTGACCAAATGTGAGAAAGAAGAACTTTTTTGTAAAATAATAATAATAAAAATAACTCTTACGGACAGACCAACAATAATAAGCACGGGAAAATACAACAAAATGATTTACCTTCTACTAACAGGCAACCCAGTGTCGGGACACTTTGAGCTTCTGACACCACAAAACATTCCAGACAACAGCAGACCACTAAAAGAAGCATCGGGCGAGCGACGTAACCGTCGAGGACGTCGCGGGAAATGGCAGCTCGACCAAAACGATGAAGACCGGGCAACCGACAATGGACCTGCCAAAAGTGTTGTGCCGGCGAGTAAGTCGACACCCATCAAGGCGGGAAAGTCACAGCAACGCATGAGTTGCACCACAGGAATCAATGAACACGCCATGCGTTGCTGTGATGAAATCACACCTGACAAAGAAATCACTGACAAGAGAATCACTCGCCGCTTGGACCCACCACCACCAATCCCAAGCGCAACCGACGTAGATGCGGGACAAATACAACCACCAAAGCCATGCCAAACCGCGTATGTTTTGCAAGGACAACATGCAACTACCAAGGCTGGCAAACCAAGACAGCGGTTAAAGTGGACAGATGAAATGAATAGAACAGTGATGCGCTGTTACTACACCGCCACCAAACTAGAAACAGTGACATCAGGCTACAGACTGGAAATACACAGACTTTTCTTGACCGAATATCCACATCTGCAATTACTTGTTACAGAACAGAGAGTAATAGACAAAACAAGAGTTATTACCAAGAACAATCGCCTCACACCTTTCGAACTGCAAACCATCAAAGATACAGTAGCTGTTGAACTGAACACAGACCAAGTAGCTGCTGAACTGAACAACAGTAGAGCAGATACCGAACCAATCTCACATACACAACCACCCAGTCGAAAACAACAAGACCCACCACCCAGCAGGAGCATAACTCAAAATAATATTTCAATGCAAATAGCAAGCACCACACGACACCATATCACAGACGACAAAATGAATGACTCACCACCCTCAACAACATCTACACAACATCACCCCGAATCACCCCTCATACAAACACTCAAAGCAGAAATGCAGTCACATCTAGCTCGATGGTCAGGCACCGACCCTACAACAAGAAATCCCATCCCTCGTTTAATCTTCAAACAGAGCACACAAATAATCCTCAACACAATAAACAAGCACATAATACCACAGTACATAACAGAGTCAAGCACGATCGAAGACATTCACACAATAATATATGCAGCAGCAACCACCACTATAACACAAAATAATCAAAAACTCCCGCAACGACAAAGAGACCCCAACAGCAGAAAACCTAAATTTAAATGGCAAATAAGATTAGAAAACAAAATCAACAACATCAGAAGAGAACTGGGACACCTTACCCAGTTTATAAACGGGAATGCATCCAAACGTGTCACACAGGGTGTAGACAAGATCAAATCTAAATCTCTCAACCGTTGACACTTTAAAACAAAAACTGTCTGTATATGTTGCAAGACTCCGTAGATACAAAGAATCAAACTAGAGGAAAGACACCAACAACCTCTTCCGAAGAAGCGAAAAACAGTTCTACCGAAAAGCTATGTACAACGAGCAGACAGTAGTAACTGAACCATCAAACAAACAAGAACTCGCAGATTATTGGAAAACTGTCTGGTCAGAACCCAAACTACTTAATAATAACACCCCCTGGATTAAAGCCGAAGAAGATAAACACAAACGTATGACAGAACAAGAAAATTCCACACTAACTACAGAAGAAATTACAGAAACAATCAAACACACACACAACTGGAAATGCCCTGGGATAGACAATATACAAAACTTCTGGTACAAACAGTTCACCACCTCACACGAAGCACTTACACACCAAATCAATAAAGCCATTCTACAACCACACACATTCCCCACTTTTCTTACACAAGGAATAACATACATCAAACCCAAAAGTTCAGACAACACAAACCCGTGAAACTACCGACCTATCACCTGTCTTCCAACCCTATACAAGATCATCACAGCCGCAGTTTCTTAGAAAATAGAACAACACCTAACAGACAACAATATTCTCACAATCAGAGCCCTAGAAATCTATAAAATCAACCAACACCTTAGGCAATTTCTCGCGCAAATTATGAAAACATGGAAAACCAAAATACGCCTAGAAACACAAACCGAACGCATCCAAACAGAAGAGCTGTACATCAGACGGGGTATATTTCAGGGAGACTCGCTCAGCGCTCTATGGTTTTGCCTCTGTCTCAATCCACTCTCAAATATACTAAACAGAACAGAGCATGGCTTCAATATTAGACACCAAAAAGTGAATCAACATAAAATAAACCACCTCCTATATATGGATGACATAAAACTCTACGCTGCCACAAAAACACAGCTGAAAGAACTCCTCAAAATCACAGAAATATTCACCTTAGATGTCAATATAGAATTTGGTATAAGTAAATGCAAAGTGCTCCACATCAACAAAGGCCAATGGAAGTACCACCATGAGACAGAAATCATCAACAATGAAACACTCGATAACATGTTCGACAAAGAAACATACAAATATCTAGGCTTCCAACAAAGCATCAAACTCAACTACACTCACATCAAAACATATAATATATACAAAACTGTCTGTTAGTGTTCTTATCATTCGAGAAACCACTTACCCGATTTACGTGTATTTTTTTTTTAATTATTAACTTAATATTAATCAAAAAAATCTATAATATATATAAAACGCAATGGCTCTCTGTCCGTCTGTCCGTTAGTGCGCTTAACCCTCAAGAACCACTTATCCGATTTACGTGTTTTTTTTTTTTATAAATTTATATATTTTATTTTTATAAAATTATATGTTCTCTGGCCAGGTTATGAGATATATTTTATTACGTTAGATAACATAAGGAATAAGTAGTGACGATAATAGTGGCGGGCATGGCTAGTTTATGATAAATTCAATAATATAATTCTGATAGCAAGTCAGTTACTGTTAAAATAGTATACTTAGTCGAACCGGTAATTCAATTACTGTAAAAGTAATCAGTTCCAGTACTGACCACTTTGTTCAATTATTATTGTTGAATTACTAATAGCTCTGAACGTACCTATAACTATCACACTAAAAAAATTGGAACTTACCATAAATCTTAAGTCATCTAATGGTGGAGCCGCATAAGGTATCCCTCGAAATCCAAAATAAGTTTTGTTATTTGGAGTTACATAAATCGCACCTCGGACTTTTCCTTGGGGTAAACGAATTATTAGATCATCTAACAACGGTATTGTAATCTGCAAATTATAACAAAGATTTAACAAGGTGTATGATAGGAAAATATAATTTATTAAATAAATAATTGATGATGCAACCTTGGCTCAATTATTATTTATGTAGTAGATCTACTAAAATTTACATAAAATTTTTATGAAGAAAACTGCTTTGAAAAAATCTTGAACAGTATAAGCAATCTTAAAAATAATAAAAATAATTAATAGCTTTTACAGAACAATTTGTAACTATTTTGTTTTGTTTGTTGATTGTACTTGATACTAAAGAAAATTTGTTGTTATTGATTCTGCTCAAAAGGTAATATAATTTTTAACAAAGCTTAAAATATTTTTAAACCTGTTTTAAGGGTGAATTCACTATTTCTTCTTTACTCTACTAAGGACTCCAGTGAGTCGTGTGACCAGAGCATTACATACTATGAGAGAGATAACCCTTGAGTGCCTTTTACTAGCTGCAACACTTAGAGGCAAAAATGTAATGTCTACGAAACGCCTCATAAAAGTAATCTAATTTATGGTTTAAAGATATGGGAGACAAGGGAAAATAATCGAAGAACCCTGGGGTCAACGAAAATAGATGCGTTTAAATGATCACTGAAAATATTAATAAAATGCAGAACTCAATGTGAAGATATACAACAATGAATGGAATGAATGGTTCTTTGATGAACGTCTATGAGTACAGCCTATGGGAGAAAATAGATTCCGTAACAGCGGTATGAAATGATTCCCACTAGACCAGAGAAGGCATAGAAGGTCAAAGAAGACCTGGAAAGACGTAATTTTTAGAGCAATGAGCTCAAATAAACTAGAAGGGTGCCAATTAAATGACATCATGTCATATTTGACTATCCCACACTAAAGAAGAACTTAATTCAAGAGGAATAATTTCATTTATTAAATTATAGGTCTCTTGTGCTGAGGTACAAAAAATATTTGACCAGAAGATAAGTTTTAGGGATGAAACCTGGTATTTTCTGCTAATCAATTTTTCTGTTTATATCGAAAATGTTGAATTAAATATTGACATAATTTTAAGAAATCTTCATTCCAAAATCCGTGAATTGAACATATAAAATGATATATTGGAGCAAGCAAACCCTCTAGCTTCTTACATGGAAGTAATTATTTTTAAATTGTGTTCATTATATCAACCAAAAGCCAGGAAAAATTCTCATAAACTATTGAAATAATACCAAAATTAACAGCTCATTCCTTTCATCCCTCCTTCCACCCACACAAAACGATATCGCTCAAAAATCAGTTTCTTTTCTCATTCCGATATTATATATATATGTACTAAATTTCCAATCGATATCGTCTTTTGTTAAAGAGTTATCATCATAACTAACTGATGGAAATGAGAAACTATGTTTTTCGAGATTTGAAACGTGTAGAAATGCAAAATTGGAGAAAGATGGTGTTTTCATGAATAAAATACTTTCCTTTAGAATGGGCAATAGAAAATAATATATAGTTTAATAACATTTAAACATTTGTAAAGGAAAATGAGAAAGAACGAACAAGTCTTTAAAGGAAATAAACAAAATTTTCGTACGCGATTTGGCCTGGATCAGCTTTTTAACATTATGGCTCCCATTTTTCAGATCGGGGAATAATTTTCCATGAGAATATACCTCCCTAACAAAGTTCCTATATAAATGCTAAAATCATATTATCTCTTCTTGGAGAATCCTGGAATGGAATATATTTATAGGAGAAAATATTATCTTGTTGCAGTATGCCGAATCACAATTAGATAAATATACTGATAGTCTACTTATATTTGACTAGCCCAAGAAAAAGAATTCTTGTTGCCTATCCTAACCTAAAAATTAATTGATTACAATAAAATAATAACTGTTTAATTTCTGCTGATCTTGATTAAATTTGTTTGGTAAACTTTAATCCTCATGTGCATGTTGTACAAGGTCCGCTTAGAAAATATATTACCTTTTATTATCTATAATATGGAATTAATATAAAGAAATTATATGATCTTTATCAAACCAATGTACAAATTCAATTACTGTAAAAGAAATCAGTTCCAATACTGACGACATATTGTAATTGAATTACTGATAGCTCTGAACGGTTACCCCTAGCTATCATACTAAAATTATTTGAACTTTTGAAACAACTTAAAATCCACAATAAGTTTTGTTATTTGGAGTTACATAAATCGCACCTCGGACTTCAACTTTATCAATATACGTACAACTATTTATATACGGAAAATTAATATTAGTGTTTTAAAAAGGATTTACAAAATATTATTGGCCTTAAGCAAGATTTCTTCTCACGGTGATCGTGAAACAGCTTTTCTGAAGTCAAACGTCACCTCTGCACTAAACCATTTCCTACCAACTATATATCTACAACACTGGTATGTAGACTGGTATGATAAGATCTTAGTAATAGGCTTCAGAAAGGAGGAAAAGGAGAGTAAGAAAAAAGAAGTAGCAGAATAGGTGTATAAAACTCCTGACAGAAAAATATCCAGCCGCAAATTTTGGGGTAGTAAAATGTATAGTAGTAAAATGTCTAACAGTAAAATGTGAGTAATAAAACATGCAGCAGTAAAATGTGTACTAGGAAAATGTGCATCAGTAAAACCCCGAAAAGGAAAAACATTTTACCATCTAAAAAACCTCAGGATTTTCAAATAATTTACCTGTGCAGCATGTAATATAAGTAGCGTGGAATAATGCTGTACTGCAAAATGTATACATACACACACACACACGCACAGTCGCACGCGCTGCGCCCGCACACGCTCCCGCACACGCGCCCGCACACCCGCCCGCACACGCGCCTGCACACGCGCCCGCGCCCGCGCACGCGCTCGCACGCACGCGCGCTCAAACACAAACATACACACACACAGACACACACACACACACACACAGAAAAAAACCTGGGGCAAAAATGATAATCCGAGGTCGGTAGATTGATTGTTCATCAAAGGAATTGATTTTTGAGAAAAATCTATCCTGAATATGGAAGGAAAACCATCAATGATTAGTTATTTGCGGAAAAACTCTACTTCCATGGAAACATTAAATTTTTAAAAAACACCGGGGAAAATTCAAAAATCCAACCCGGTCAAGCGAATGGCAGTAAAAAAATGAACACTTACAAAAAAAAAATGTTATGATTATGTGAAAATTACGATCTATAGTGATTTTCCCCCGCGAGAAACGCCGTTTTTTTCATAAAAATTAATACTTTTTTCTGAAAATTCCGAAAAATTATGGAAAAAAACCTAAAATCTAGGTCGACAGATCGATTGATTGTGAAAAAATGATAATTAAAAAAAATCTTTCCTATTACTTCAAAATTAAGACCTATGGGGTAATTCGAGTGGCACAATGTGGCTTCGTTCGACTGTGCGTCGGTCTAATGGCACGATAATTCTCGAACGAAATGAGGTATCAATTTCAAGGGTCAAGGATACAATATCGTTTACAGCGAAAGGAGTGAAAGGGGTGAGAGTCGATAAATTTTGTATGTATTGTTGTATATATTTATATGTATGTAAATTTTTGGTTTATCGTTAAGTTAATAAATAAATATTATACACGAAAGGGGCAATGTGTAATATTCAATTCACTATTTATTCTAAAACACGAACGGGGCTAAAGGAGCCAAAGGAGGAGATTGGAGGGGTTGTTTCCTATATGTGTTGTATGCCGTTTTTGGAGTCGAGGAATTAAAAAATCAGGTTATTTTCTTGTTTACTCTTATTTTTAACCCAAGAAGGAGGTAAAGGTGGTGGGAGCCGTTAAAAAAGTTTTAAATGTTTTTCCAGGTTTGTTGTTTGATGTAATTGAAAAATTGTAAGCATGTTATTTATAGCAAAATATATAAGGAGTTATTAGGGTGGAATAGAAAGCTAGAGGGGTTAACTCACATATATCCTGGTATATGGGATTAAATCGCAGTCGCAAAACCAAACCGGCTGACCACTGGTGGCTTTGCAATATATTTTAACCAATTTCTTTGAATTTCTTAGAAACGCCATGCAAGTAGAAGTTGCCAAATGCTCTAATAACAATTGTATTAAATATGAAAGATGACATTTATTAAATGCTTTAGTTTTTATGGTACAAATATTTAAAATTAAAAAGAAACTATTATTTACACAGGCAAGAAGATTTTTAAAAATTTTGAAATTAGAAAATTAAAACGGAAGTAAAATTTCTGTAAATAAGTAAATTAGAGGAGTTTCTTTTTATATATTGTACTATAACAAGGTTCTTGGGGTGAAGTAATCTGAAAATTGAGTGATTCTTTCACTATTTTTAATTATAATAGGGAAGGGGGTATTATTACACGAGGTGCTATTTTGAATGAATTTAAAGCTTAACCAACTCTACAACTTTCGTGTTTATTTTTGAAATTTTTTTTCCATGATTCTTGTAATCAAGATTCTACTGGAATTTTCCTGATTGTAACAGAAATAATGAAATACCATGAGCCTTCTAAATTTGAACCTAACATTATATTTTTTTAGTATATCTACAAAATGTTTTTGTATGTATACTACCCGTCTCTTACCTAAAAAAAAAAAAAACCTTTGGCAGATATGTTTTTAAATTTTATCGTTCAATGTGAAAATGTTAGTTTATCAAACAAAAATTGTCAGTGTGTAATATTCAACAAATCTATATGATTAACAGCTATTAGGAAGATGGAAATACGTCACGACGTCTTTATTTTTTTATTACCTCGGCAAGTATTAATAAGAGTAAAAATGATATTCAGCCACAAAACAATGTGCGTTGTAAGGGAGAAATAATATATAGTTACAATTATTCATGTGCATTTAGAAAGCAAACTTTTTTTACAAAAAAAATCAGTTTTAATACTTGGCAGATAATGTTGGAATTTAGAATTAAAAAATTTTGATTTCCAGTGAAAACTGTTTAACATCATCACATTTATATTCATTATTATATTCATAATTCATTTATGAAAGAAGAGACTTCTTTAATTTTCAAAGTTGTATCTATAATTTTATTCAAAAAAAAAAAATTAACGTATAGTTATTTTTAATATTACAGATTAAAATATAACTATTTTTTAAAAATCTCTGAATACGCCGTCTATTTACCTCATATTTCACATTAACTAATCTTAATAATTAATATTACAACTTTAAAATTGTATTAAGGCAAGCAAAAAATGTTCACTCTTTCATCTAGTATTCAGTAAAAAATGTTGATTGTTTGTTTGAATTTATGATCATAAAACACCCAGAAAGTTACAGAGTCTCAAAGTCCGTCTAGAATTTTTTTGGGATTGGCTGTCAAATAATAACTATAAACACACTGATGAAATTAAGATATTATTTACAATATAATATATATATATATATATATATATATATATATATATATATATATATATATATATACATATACATATATATATATATATATATATATATATATATATATATATATATATATATATATATATATATATATATATATATATATATATATATATATATATATATATATATATATATATATATATATATATATATATATATATATATATATATATATATATACATACATATACATACATATACATATATATATATATATATATATATATATATATATATATATATATGTATAACGACACTTTACCATTAAAATGTAATCCCTCATACAATGTATTAAAATGTATAACAATAACCCATTGTTAAGAGATACACATGTGCTTACTTAGCATCTAGCAGTAAACCGAAATGATGAAACGTGAATAACTGATTGCATCATATTTCGTCATCTTTTGCAATTTTGCTAATTAAGCAAAAATCAAAACAATAAAACCAAAAAACGCGACGGGAGAAAAAACAGTAATATTATTTTGAGCGAGCAAATAAAACTCGAATTTAACAGTCTATTTTAAAAGATTCTCAAACAGAGACCAAAGTTTTAAAAGTAAAAAAGCACGTTTGTATCTTTCAAAGTGAAAGTAATAAAAATCAAAATAAAGAAAAGTTTTAAGAAAAAGAAAGTTTTTTTTAAAAATCATTTTGTTGTGAGCCACGCGCAACAAAATTGGCGCAGTCGTACAGATTTTTGTCCAGATTTCACCTGCTTTGCGGAACACGAAGCCACCGAGCACTCTCACCCCGAAGTAGAAGTGAAAAAGAGGAAAAAATCATTCGGACCAAAAGCAACAAAGCCTTCGCGAACAACCCAAAGGATACAAGTTTTAGGAAATATTGGTGGATTAGGAACACCTGGTGACACCCCTGGCCAATATAACCTAGAATGCAAAACCTTTTTTTAAGAAGAGGAATAGAGTAAGAATCATTACGATTTTATTTTGTTTTTCTTTTTGCCGCAATTTTACTTCATAAATTGCACATTTAACATCAAATTAGATTGAAACCGTCTAGTTTACCTTACAACTACACGATTTCCATCTCACGCATTTCTTAATATAAAGAAACTGTTCTAACATCGAATATCATTTTTTTTAACATCTCAAAATGACAAATAACGACCCAAATCCAAGAGTAACCCTAGAAGCCGAGCCCTACAAGCTATCTGAAATCTTTTCAATAATACCTGAATTTGAAGGAGACCAGATATTTCTTGGTACATTTCTAACAGCGTGCGATTATGCATATGATATGGCAGCTACGGAACAAAAGAAATTTCTTGTAATTCACATAAGAAATAAACTACGCGGAAGAGCAGCTCAATTAATTAGCTCTAGAAATCCAGCAACGTATGAGGATATAAAAATACTTCTAAATTCTCATTTCGGAGATTCCCGCGATCTCACATCCCTCATCCAAGATCTTCAACGATTAAAGCAACTTCCTGGAGAAACTGCAATCAACTTTTATAACAGACTCCAAGTTCTAAACGCGAAGATGCTAGCCAACATCCAAAAGTCCCTACTAACTAACGATCAAAAAACAGCTCAGATAAGTCTAATTGAGACTATGGCCTTAAACACATTATTAACAGGTCTAGAACCCAAATTAGGACAACTCATAAGAGCAAGCCAACCCAACACCTTACTTCAAGCCCAATCTCGCATCCATCGAGAGACGCAATTACCATACTTTGAAAACCAGAAATTTCAAAGATCACCTTCCCAAACACAGCCAAAGCAATTTCAAAAAAAGCAACCAATACCAAAATGCTTTTCATGCCAAAGATTAGGTCACATGTCCAATCAATGTAGAAGCCAATTCCAACAACAATTCCCAAGCACTTCAAGCTTCATTCAAAAATCCACTTCAAATTTTACACAAAGACCAAACATTACGAATAACACCACAGGTCAACAACCAAGTGGACAACCAAACTTCGTTCCAAGACTTCCAAATAATCAATATCAACCACAAAGACCTTCAGTAATACAACGAAACCCTAATTACCAACCAAGATTGGTACATTACTATTCACACCCCAACGAAGAAAACCACTATTATGCTGATAATAGTAATGATTATAATCCAGAAGACTATTATGCCGCTAATAGTCCAGGAGACAATTGCTACATCGACAATCAATACCATAACAACGAAAGTTATTATGCTGTTAATAACAATAATAATTATGATCACGATTATGACAATGAATATGAGAACCCTTATAACGGAAATTTTCTCGCAATCCCAATCAAAGACCACCCCCCAGAATGTTCACACCCGAATACAGAGACTGTCAACAAGGTTCAAACTCTGAATGTAAACCCACAATACAGCAGTGCAAATTTGAACAACCACATTGTCAACCAACCGAGTCCAGACCAACGATTTCTCTAAATGCAGTTAGTTCGAAAAATCTTTACTACATCAAAGATCGAACAAACCAATTCAAACTCCTTATCGACACCGGAGCTGGTATCTCAATTTTAAAATATAACACCGTTCAGAACTACCCCAGACGTTTTCCTGAAAATGTAATTATCCAAGGGATAACGAATCAAAAAATTTTAATAAATGAATCCGTTCTCATACCTTTTAATTTAGAGGACCCACACAAAGTTTATCTTTGTGATCTCGACATCGAATTTGACGGAATCTTAGGCCTTGATTTTTTAGAACACTATGACGCAGTCATAGATCTGAAATCGAAAAACCTAAAAACGAATTTCAAAAATATCCCGCTATTTAAAGCCGGCGAAGAAAATTTGGCCCTCGAGAAACCAAACTCAACCCTCGAAGAAAGCTCAACCCTCGAAAAAATAAACCCAACTTTCGGAGAAACAAAATTAGCGCACAACGAACAAAATTTTCACACTTTCGAAAATAAAATCAATATCGAACCACGGACCGAACAAATTTTTAAGTTGAAATGTAAACTCAGAAATAGAGACGCTATACTTCTAACACAGGAAAAAGAACGCGTAAAAATACCCAACGCACTCGTACGTATAAATAAATACGGAGAATTTTTCACATCAGTAATAAACCCAAATGCAATTCCGAAAACTATCAACTTCTCGGATATAATTCTTGAACCATTAGAAGAAACAGTAGAAAATCAAATCTTGAATTTTAATGAATCAAATACTGAACTTGTAAATCGAAGAAATTTAATAATAAACCAACTAAGAACAGACCATTTAAACGAGGAGGAAACGGAAATGATCATCAACTTATCGTTAGAATTTTCCGACATATTTTATTTGGAAGGAGATCAGTTAACCTTTACCAATGAGATAAAACATACAATTGATACGAATAATTCGAAACCAGTTTTCACAAAGTCATATCGATACCCCCAGATACATAAAGAAGAGATAAAGACGCAAATAAATAACATGTTACGTCAAGGAATAATCCAACCATCAATTTCACCCTGGTCATCCCCAGTGTGGATAGTACCAAAGAAATTAGATGCATCTGGAAAACAAAAATGGAGAGTTGTGATAGACTATAGAAAATTGAACGAACTCAGCATCAATGATAAGTACCCTCTACCAAACATATCAGATTTACTTGATCAACTAGGACAATGTGAATATTTCACAACTCTAGACTTAGCCTCAGGTTTTCACCAAATCGAAATTAAACCTGAAGATACACCAAAGACCGCATTCAGCGTTGACAATGGGCACTACGAATTTATACGCATGCCTTTTGGACTGAAAAATGCACCCTCAACGTTCCAACGAGTCATGGATAACATCCTCCTTGGAATCCAGAACGAAAGATGTCTAGTATATATGGACGATATAATTGTCTATAGTCCAACCGTACACGAGCACATTAAAAGATTAAAAGAAGTATTCCAACGATTACGGAAAGCAAATCTCAAGATACAGCCAGATAAATGCGAATTCCTAAGGAAGGAAGTAGCCTACTTAGGACACGTCATAACAAAAGACGGAGTAAAACCAAATCCCAATAAAATTCAATGCATACAAGATATACCAGAACCTAAAACCCAGAAAGACATAAAGTCATTTCTCGGATTAACCGGATACTACAGAAGATTCATACCCAACTTTGCAAAAATCGCAAAACCTTTAACCAGACTCTTAGAGAAAGACATAAAATTTCTCTTCGATAATGAATGCAAAGAATCCTTTAACAGGTTAAAACAAGCGTTAACCACGGATCCAATATTGACCTATCCAAACTTTGAAGAACGATTTATATTGACAACTGATGCTTCAGCCTTTGCAATTGGAGCAATTCTATCACAAGGACCGATAAATAAAGACCTTCCTATCAGTTACGCATCAAGAACTCTATGCGGAGCCGAAACAAGATATTCTACCATAGAACGTGAATTACTCGCTATAGTATGGGCAGTAAAACAT
Source organism: Pachyrhynchus sulphureomaculatus (assembly GCA_019049505.1). NCBI lineage: Eukaryota > Metazoa > Arthropoda > Insecta > Coleoptera > Curculionidae > Pachyrhynchus > Pachyrhynchus sulphureomaculatus. The sequence continues at coordinate 34,972,931 of CM032452.1, forward strand.
TTTAGACCATACCTATATGGAAGAAAATTCACCCTAATAACTGACCATAGACCCTTAACATGGCTATTCTCAATAAAAGACCCCGGAAGCAGATTAGCTAGATGGAGGTTAAAACTCGAAGAATACGATTATAAAATAGAATATAAACCCGGAAGAATCAACAAAAATGCAGACGCGCTCAGTAGATTGAAAGTAAATCACTTTAAAGAATGCACAAAGCTCGAAACCAAAATTGCAATTCTAGCAATGAATGACGATGCAAAACCATCAACGAGCAAAGAACCCGAACCGGAAAAGAAAGAAAACCTACCAAAATCAGAAGGATACGATAAAGAAATTTTAGAAAAATACGATGATTTCATAAACTTATATAAAACTAGATCAATTATAGATTACTCAAAATTTAAAACGATAAACGATCACTTACTGGATAAGAGACATAAAAATATCATAACATTCTTTTGGCAGGATAAATTAACGGATCTTCACTACAAAATCATCGAAGACATACTAGAGGAAAAGCCAACCTTCAAGTCGAACGAAATAAACGTTCTATCAAGTAAAACGGTACGGAATAGAAACTATCTTATCATTTCGATACCTTTCGATCCCGAAACTGTAATTGAAAGAATATTCCATGCATTATACAAAAGTAAAAATGAACTTGATATCTCACAAACATACTACGTTGAAACAAATGTTGAATTACCAATTTTAGAGATAATCTCTTTTATCTTCACGGATGAAGAAATCAAATTCGTAATTTGTCAAAACACCGTTAGAACACCCAGCGAAGACGAAATACCAATTATCATAAGCCACAATCACTCGGGAAAAATGAATATACACAGAGGTATAAATGAAACAATACGACGAATTAAAACTAAATACAACTGGAAAGGATTGACAAAACATGTTGAAGACTTCATAAGAAAATGCGAAACTTGCCAGAAAGTCAAGATCTGTAGGAAGAACTTGAGTACACCCTTAGTAATAACGGAGACACCAAAAACAGCCTTCGAAAGAATCAATATCGACATATTTGAATACCCCATACAGAATTATGCTCTTACAGTTAGAGACGAACTAACTAAGTTTACGCAGGTATATGCCCTTACAGACAAAAAGGCATCAACAGTCGTTAACACATTATTAATATACTTCCAACACTTCGGAACACCACGAAGGATTCATTGTGACTCAGGCCGAGAATTCGAAAATAACATATTTAAGGACCTTTGTCAACTTTACGATATCAAACTAACCTTTTCTAGTGTAAATCATCCACAATCAAATGGATCTCTAGAAAGATTTCATGCGACCCTTGCAGAAATGATCAGAGCACATAAGATCGACAACCCAAATGAACATCCCTTTAATATATTACCCTACGCAGTGATATGTTATAACAACACACAGAATAAAACAACCGGATTTACACCATACGAATTAATATTTGGACATACGTCAGGAAGACCCCCTGAAATGCTATACAATGAGAAAACCTTGATTACGAGATATATCCAAGACCTAAACAACAGAATGAAACACTACTACAATTTAGCGAGAGAGAAAAAACTCAAAATCTCAAGAACCAAGCAAAAATAAGATTTGACAAAAATATCTCAGAAAATCAATACAACTACCGAATCGGAGACAAAGTATATATGAAAGAGTCCCAAATAAAAAGCAAAGATAAAAATTTATTTAACGGACCTTTTGAAATTATCGAGTTATTCGATAACTCAGCTAAACTCTTGAACCCCGAAACACAGAAAATAACAAAAACAAACTTCGACCATATGAAACCATATTTTGAATAAGAATTTTTGGTTTCAGATTCTTATGGTTAATATGCGTAACGTCAGCCCAATTTACGCTTTCTCCAATAAACAACACAATCGGAATCTTCCTACATGAAGAAACAACATTAAGAATTTCAAATGCAAAATGGACATTATTAGTGTATAAAGAATTAAGACCACTAAAAGAAACAATCAGCAACAACGAGAAAATAATATTCAGCATGTCAGAAATAATTTCAGAACCCACACCGCGAACACTATCATTTAAAAGTGAAGTGCAAACGCACATGAGTTTACTAAACCAAATATCAAACGCAGTAAACACAAAATATCGAATAATAATAGGAAACACAAAACCCTATGAATACCGACAGAAACGCGGAATATTCAACGGTATTGGAACAATCTGGAAAACAATAACCGGAAATTTAGACGCTTCAGACGGCGAATATTTCAATGAATGCATCGATAAAGTAACTCGAGATGAACGCGAAATTGAAAACCTACTAAAGAACCAAATCTCAGTCACTACATCAGTAATAAAGAACTTCAACGAGACAATTCAAAAATTAAGAATTGACGAAGAAACATTTAATAACGATATAAAAACAATACGCACTTCTCTTATGGATATTTCAGATGATTTAGCATTTTACGAGGCACAAACTCAATTTTTAAACCTTTGCGAATCCCTAATGGAGAGTTACATCTTCTTGGAGGACTCTCTAAATGACATAATAAATGCCATAACATTTGCAAGAATCAAACTCTTACACAGTTCCATAATATTACCAACAGATTTAGTAAATTCCCTACAAGAAATATCTAAATCTCTAACAAAACATAACTTGCCTTTACCACCCTATTCAGCGTATACTCCAGAATATCTTGACATAATCGAACTAGAGGCTTATCAGTCCGATAAGAAAATAATCTTTGTCCTAAAAATCCCTCTGGTAGAACCAGAAAGGTATACTCTATATCGACTCTATCCAATCCCGATATTAGATGAAAGAACAGGTTTATATCATACCTTACCAACGAATAAAAAATATATCGCGAGAGACGATGATTCTTTATCTTACATATCATTCCAAAATCTCGAAAATTGTAAAGTTCTCCATTTGAAAGAGAAAATATGTTCAAATGTCCTACCATACCCGATAAATAGTGAAGCCATATGTGAAGCCCAACTGTTTAGACAATTGAGGAAAATCCCAGAGACATGTCAAACGTCACTCTTAATCGCAAGAGATTATAATGTCCAACAAATAGGTTATAACTTATCGTTAATCAGTGTATCAGAACCCTTGCTTGTAACGATTAAATGTGGACCAAGGGAGACAAAATCTTAAATCCTTAAGACGAACACGATCCTAAAATTGCAACCCGAATGTAACGCCTACGTTGGAAATACAAGAATACACTCCAGATATTTACTAGAGAAAGAAAAAGAAGTCAAGTATGACAATCAACCCGTACAAATACCCTACGAGTGTTGCAAAAACATCCCCGACAAAATAAAGATACCCGAAATGAAACCATTGAAGTTAAATAAATTAGACATCGAGGATCTAAACATTGCACAACACAAACTTAACCAGCACGCAGAAGAACTCGATAGATTGATGAACCAATCTCCAATCTCAAAACATTCCCACTGGTTTACTATACTAACCATTGTTATAATTATCCTTTTAGTTATTCTATATTGTATATGTAAATGCAGAAGGAAAAGACAAACCCTCCAAATAGAGTACCCACAAGGCAATGACGGGATCCAACAACGGCTTCAAAGGATCATCCCCAGGAGAAGAGGAAGTATACACCCTCAAGACGATCAACCCGAAAATGACCTAGAACTAAGCCCTATACGAGAAGACTAAGCAAACATTGTAATTAATTTTAAACTAAATTATAAAAGTTACGGCACAACCCTAACTTTTTCTTATAAGGGGGAGTTGTTAGATATAAAAATAACGACACTTTACCATTAAAATGTAATCCCTCATACAATGTATTAAAATGTATAACAATAACCCATTGTTAAGAGATACACATGTGCTTACTTAGCATCTAGCAGTAAACCGAAATGATGAAACGTGAATAACTGATTGCATCATATTTCGTCATCTTTTGCAATTTTGCTAATTAAGCAAAAATCAAAACAATAAAACCAAAAAACGCGACGGGAGAAAAAACAGTAATATTATTTTGAGCGAGCAAATAAAACTCGAATTTAACAGTCTATTTTAAAAGATTCTCAAACAGAGACCAAAGTTTTAAAAGTAAAAAAGCACGTTTGTATCTTTCAAAGTGAAAGTAATAAAAATCAAAATAAAGAAAAGTTTTAAGAAAAAGAAAGTTTTTTTTAAAAATCATTTTGTTGTGAGCCACGCGCAACATATATATATATATAGGGTATGAAGAAATTCACTACAAATGGGTGACTCGTGGGGCCATGTAGAAACACATTCAATACTTTTTTCTCAAGTTTGAATATTTTTGAAAAATTAAAAAAAAGGGATATAACGCCTTTTTAACAAATATTTACAAAATTAACCCGCCCATGTATGGCCGATCTTGGCCTTGGTAAGACGCCTGAGCAATTATATCATCCCCCCTGAACAGATGTTTTCAAGGAGGGCAAAATTGGCTACCACCTGAAAAAAATCGCAGACAAAAATAAATTTTCGTTTACATAAATATTTAACGTCGATGAAAGTGGATTTTCCACCAATTAGAACGAGATGCAAAAAGTTTTAGGATTAAATATTCAAAAAAATGAAATAAAATCTTGAATTAGGGAACGGCACACCATTCCAGGCACTGGGTAGATTAACTCAGACCTATTTATAAATTCGATGAACCATTTTATAAGCATCGTAAACCAATAAAGTGTTACTTGATGGAAATACAATGCATTCAAAGAATCTGGAAGCGTTGAACATAGCAAAGGCTAATCTTATGACTGCCAGGTCTTACTACTCACCGGCGGCTTAAGCCACTTGAAGTTTTTTTTTAAACATATAAGCTTTTGACTACTATATTCAATACGCTTATGACGGTATTTCCTTTAGTACCATTCAATTCGAGCAGAAATAGAAAACCATAAAAGGAAAAATATTGATAATTATACAGATTTACTGACTTTATAGTGCACTACAAAAGGAAATATTACGCTCTATTACATAATATTGTTAAAAACTTTAAAAACTATGCAAGGTAGCAAAAACGAACCATTTTATTAGGGACACATCTCTGAGAAAATCCAATTAAATAAGAGATGGCCTTGCAAATACCAAACCTTTGTGCGATTCTGGTAAAAAAAACCCTAGAGTAAGGCAAAAATAGACAAACTGTAAAAAATTAACGCTACTAGCTGACCTACATCTATATGAGGAGTTTATAAAGTACTTAAAGCTGTTTTGGTGTTGCTAGGAATTTAACGATCCAGTTTTTCTATTTGAATTTTTGATCATTTTGGCTGTCGCAATTCATACATTCTTTGACCAACGTGAATATTATTATTTTAGTCAAAAGTTACTAAAACGACAGATTTATAGGTTAGCGGTCTTCAGTACCACTGAAAAATTTAAGTTTCCACTAAAAATTAGCTGTCAAATCATTTTCGTCTATTCCTGTGAATATTTTTCCAAACTATGCACTTAAGAATACAAGATCTGTACTTTTAAGAAAAATGGCCAAATTTCCTCCAGAGTTTTTTATTTTCAACAAGTAATGAAATAATACCGTAAACTTAATAAATATCATTTTTGAAGTAGTCCTCATAAAAACTTGTTTTCTGATATACAATTGAAAATAAACACATGTAGATGCTCACATTTGTTAATACAAAGCTTTTAATGTACTGATATTAAAATATTTTTGAAAATAAAAGGTTCTATTTGGTGTCAGCTAATAACTCTAGTTTTCTCCACTGGGATTTTTATTCCATTTAAATATATGTTGTTTTTAACAGTAAGTATAACAAATAATAGTTATGACAAGTCATTCTCAATGATAGTTTCAGTTGGAAAAGGACTGTATTAAGAAATACAGTTTTCGAACTTTAGCAAAATAATTTTTAGGGAGAAACTTTAAATTTTAAAACAGATGCAATGCAAAAAATTTCTTTGGTTGAAAATTTCACAATTTTATCTACTTTAATTTATGAGACGACCTGTACTTTTGCTTTAAATTACATAAATAGTAAATAACTGCTTACCACCATTTTAGCTGCCACGCTAAATGCCAATAATACTGATAGTAAAGTCATTTTAATGAATATAAAAGCAGAATAACAACAAACAGAGTTTTAGTTCTCTACTTATATAGACGAATTTTATAATCTGAAGTACATTCTTGAAAAAAATTATCAGAATCAGTAGAAAAATATGTGCACTTTTAAGTATTCTAAGCATATAGTGAGGCAATTAATTTTATTGATTAGAACTGTAGGAATTAAATTAAACAATTTCCATCTCTTTTCTCTTTTTAATGTTCCATACGGAACACTTATGGAATCACTTTGGTGTCCGTCTGTCTGTCCGTCGGTCCGTCTGGCTGACCGTCTGTCACACCTGATTTTCTCCGAAACTATTTGATATAGGAAGTTAAAATTTAATACAAATATAGGAATTGATGACCCAATGAGATCCGTGTAGTTTTGAAAGTTAAATTTTGAGTTAAGGGATTAGTTTTAGGGGTGAAATTGGAAGTTAAAAGAAAATTACCAGATTATCGAGTGGGGTATCAAGTGAAAGCTAGTAAAAACACGATTTCAAAAATGTTTATGATGTAATAGTTGCGTACGATTTTCTTTGTATTATTTAAAAAAAAAAACTCTGAAAATGGCGGTCTTCCCTCCCTTATCTCGAAAAGTATTGATCAAGAAATTTTGACAAGATTTTGGAATATTTTTCATAAAATGCAAACTGAGTGAAAATTATCACGAGTGCTTTACGTTTGATAATTTATATGGTATAAAAAATATATGAAAACTATGGTTTTTGACGTCTGGTGAAGATTTTTATCATATTTAAGTGTACATTACAATAACAGAGTGGCGAGTCGCTTTTGTCCGAGATACAATTTTATTTGTTTAAAATTAGGTAATAAATATATATTTTGCACTTTTATTACTAGATTCTATATTGAGCTAGATTGATTTATTGGCTATTAGGTAGCTAAGATGAAATAACTATTATACATTATTGACTAAGAAAAAACCTTAAAATATAAACATGTCGCAAGTCCCACTTGCTCTAGACTTTTTTTATATAATATTCCCGTTAACAATTAAAGAGGGGACAACACTATTTCACAACACTGTAAATAAAAGAGCTTCAAGAAGGACAGTCAATCATCGCTCGTGATGAAGCTAACATGGTTAGCGAAACTCGCATCGTGTGCACAAATAAAGTGTTTGGTGTAGTGGGGATATATACTGAGTAGCTTCAAGAAGATGTTTATAGCAACCCGAATTTTGCAGGATTAATTGTTTGTTTCGATCAGTACTATTAATCCGGGCATGTTCTGATTGTTGATTTGTTTACAGTGTTCTAAAACGGTGTTTTCTTAATTACAAACGCTCATATTCAACGCACTTAATGAAGGGATTTGACAATGATTGAATGGTTTGTTTGAGCTAGAAAAATCACATTTTAATATTATTGTAATTTTTGGGAATAGTTCAATAGTTTGAGTCAAAAATTGACGAATAATAAATAAAGTGTGGTTAACTTTATTATGGTGTATCAAGTACCAACTATCTAGTTTATGATATTTGGGTTAATCATGATAAATTCTACTTATCAAATGGTTCAATACTTCCTAATTATATTCGATCAATGTTTACTATCATGCAAAATAATTATAAATTTGATTTTTGATGGAACTTTTCGTGTTTTTTTTTGCGGGGGTGATTTTGACTACTGTGCTGCATTTTAATGCTCTGTCATGTCGAAACATCATGTCTGTTTGCTAGTAGTAATTGATACTAGGAAGTCTTAATTGTTTCTATGTCATGTTGAACGATCGGACATCGGCTGCTCAGGCGAATATCCGCAGACAGCAGGAGGTCGTTCAACTTAACAAAGACTTGGAAGAAATTTTATCTTGGGGTGACAGTAACCAAGTGGAATTTAACGCTACAAAAACCCAAGCGGCAGTTTTTTCTAAAAAAGTTAACGCTGCTGAAACCGACATAGTTATGTCGGGGCACTCCATTCCCCTAGCATCGTCGCTCAATTTGTTGGGCGTTAGTTTGGGAGCAAATCTGTCCTGGCATGAACATGTTGCAGGCATAGCAAGGATAGCTTCTCAAGAGTTGGGAATATTATTTCGAACCAGAAAGCTCTACACCCACAAAAACTGTTAATTCATTACAAAGCTCAAATTCGACCAACTATGGAATACTGCTCCCATGTTTGGGGCTCCACTCCCAAACATACACTGCATTTGTTGGATTCTGTTCAGAGAAGACCTGTTCGTCTGATTGGAGACCCGGAACTGACCGGCCACCTTGATCAGCTAGAACATCGAAGAACGGTTGGCGACTTGAGTCTGTTCTACAAGTATTTTCATGAAAAGTGTTCGAAGGATGTAGCCCGCTTAATTCCTCCCAAAGCGGTGCATGTTAGAAATACACGTCGCGCTGGTGCTTCACATTCGTATGAGGTTCAGCTTATTACCTCCCAAAGCGGTGCATGTTAGAAATACACGCCGCACTGGTGCTTCACATTCGTATGAGGTTCAGCTTATTACTCCGCGTACAACGCTTTACAAGCGCTGTGTTTCCCAGCGAGTACAATTTACAGCGATTCAAGAACAACGTGAATCACTTTTTCCGCACACGTACCGCTCCTGGAGCGCTTTAGGGACTTCCCTGCAGCACGTGTGCTAGAACCATAAAAAAAATGATTTCCCTAGAATGTTGCTTTGCCAATAAATTTTGATTTTTATTTAGTGGATGCAAAACAAGTTATATGCAAAGCTTTATTTTGCCTAGATTTTCTTTCAATATTGTTTAAGTTTTTTTCTTGTTATTCTTAAATTCGTTTTCCATTATTTATTTATATGCAATGTATTTACCTGATACACTATTTGATTATTTTTGGGGTTAGAATTAGTCTTCTAGTGTTTGTTTTCATCCAAAAACGTTGATGTCATGCAACGAGTTGTGTTCTTGATTATAATCAATGACTATTCTAAACGTTTTTCATCATGTTGAATATATCTGTGGAATTTGTGAGAAGTTTTACGTGAAATTTTATTACAAATCCTTCTTCCCTGTTGTAATTTTTACAATGGCATTTCTTTACTCTTGACCAAAGTAATCTGGCAACATTTCATTCAAAATGAAATTTGAAAGGTATGCAGCTTTAAAATGAAATGTTAGCCTTATAACTGACGTTAATTTTGACATCCGAAACCAAGTCAGAAAATTCATTGTCGCACTGTATATGTTGATACTCCCAAAACCGTTCATTTGTTAAACACGGTAATGAAACTGATAAATTGTAAGGCCGCGAAAACAACAAAGATAACGTCTCTAAATTATATATTTATAATTATGTGACTAACGCGAAATATATGAACAGTAAAACATACAGAGTGTTTTCAAAAATGGGACAAATTTTGGTCAGATTGTAAGTTCTACTCACACCCTTAATCGTAGCAGATACCTTGTACAGGGTGAGTCAACGTTAGAGTAAAGTTTATTATCTCATTTGTTTCGGGAAATACAATAGTTTTAGGGAATATTAAGGTGCACAGTTTAAAATTATTTTTGAATATACTTAAAAAAAGTGTGGCCGATATAATATGTATTTTTTTAAATGGAGCATCCTCTTTTCTAATTTATTTTTAAATTCTGCGAAAATTTTGTAACTTTTTTTTTATTAACAATGTTATATACCTAAACCTAGTAGTTTTTCTAATATTTCATTTTTTTTAAAAAAAGACTAGTTTTCAGTAAAAATTGCCAGTAGTGCCATTGTTTCTGAACTTGGAATACTCATAATTGGTACGAGCGTTTTATAGAGATGAAAAAAAGATATATGTAAAGAAATTTGAATTAGATGCTACAGGGTGTTCAAAATAAATTTATGCATTTCGACTATTTTAAATTGAAAAATCTCAAATTTTTTAAATGGCACACCCTATATATTATTATTTTTTCTGATAGGTTTTACAAAATCCTCCAACTTTTATTAAGTACGTGTATGTCATATACCTATTTCTAATAGTTTTCGATTTATTTTGAATTTTTCAACTTTTACCCTTGTTTTTAATACACTTACGCTATAACATCATAGTTGCCAAGACAAAACAAAAATGTAGGCATTGTTAAATTTTGACATGTCTAGTAAGCAAGTAAAAATAGTTTAATTTGTTTTAGTAAGTGGCCTATAAACGTAATAGTTATGGATTTTCCTAAAAATGAATTAATTGATATGGCTTATATACTGGGCGAGGCGGGAAAAAATTGTCTTTTGATGATGATTTTACTTCAAAGCTACTTTTCACAGTAACGGAGCAGTTAACAGCCATAACATGTATTATTATTCAACAGTTAATCCATTTTGAGTCCGGGAAATTCAAAACCAAAACCATTGGTCGCTTAATGTATGGTGTGGAATATTAAATTTTCGAGTTATTGGTCCATATTTTTTTCGCGAACCGCTTAACGGGCCTAGATATTTTTTGCAAAACGAATTACCCCAGCTTCTTAAAGAAGTTAATAACTTTAAGAGGGAACAAACGTGGATTCAACAAGACGAAGCTCCTGCTCATTACCACCGGGAGGTTCGGGAATTTTTAGACGATCGTTACCCACAAAAATGGATCGGTAGGGATGGATTCATTCAGTGGCCCCCTCGATCATGTGACATAACATCTTTAGATTTCTTTTGTGGGGCTACATTAAATATCGTGTTTATGTGAATCCCCCTACAACACCAGCATATATGGAAAATAGGATACGGGATGCGTGCAGGACTATAACGCCCTTTATGCTAAGGAAAGTGAAGGAAAATATAGTAAAACGACTAAACATGTGTATTCAAGAGGACGAGCACATTTTTGAACATTTATTAAGTCATAATAATTAATCATTAGATAAGTTAAACTATATTAAAATTTTAGCGTAAGTGTATTAAAAACAAGGGTAAAAATTGAAAAATTCAAAATAAATCGAAAACTATTAAAAATAGGTATATGACATACTCAATAAAAGTTGGAGGGTTTTGTAAAATCTATCAGAAAAAATAATAATATACAGAGTGTGCCGTTTAAAAAATTTGAGATTTTTCAATTTAAAACAGCCGAAATGCATAAATTTATTTTTGAACACCCCGTAGCATCAAACTCAAATTTCTTTATATATATCTTTTTTTTCGTCTCTATAGAACGCTCGTACTAATTATGAGTGTTCCATCTTCAGAAACAATGGCGCTACTGGCAATTTTTTACAAAACTGAAAACTAGTATTTTTTTTAAAAAAATTGAAATATTAGAAAAACTACTAGGTTTAGGTACATAACATTGTTAATAAAAAAGTTATAAAATTTTACGTGAAATTTAAAAGTAAATTAGAAAATAGGATGTTTTAGTTAAAAAACATATGTTATTTCGGCCACACTTTTTTGAAGTACCCTGTATACTCACAAATAATTTAAAACTGTGCGCCTTAACACTATTGTACTTAACATTTTTTCGTCATTCCCGAAACAAATGAGATAATGAACTTTACTCTATCGTACATAAATCTTAATTCTTTTTAAATATGAGCCTTTCACTAGCCAGAGATATAATTTATTGTATCTTTCTGGAATAATACGACAGTACGGCACTAAGTACTTTGATTTTTTTCTCGTGTTTGTCGATCCTAGCTCGATTCATGAGTCGTGATACGGCGAAATGAGTTTTAAGATGGATTGACAAATAAGTGACTTTTTAATTTTAAGAGGTTCGTGGGTTCGAGGATTATTTTTGTGGCAAACGCCCGAAATTTATTAAAAGTTGTATTGTGTGTCCCATTTCTATTATTATTGTGCTTCCTATATGTTGTTTTCAGTTAGATCTATAGGAAAATTATTATACACAGTAACATCTTCTTTGTAAAATTTTAGCACTTCAGGCCACTTATTTTATTCCTTTTATCTAGAGTGTTTCGATTATTTTATCAAGGTTAGTTTTATCTATACTTGCAATTCGACATATGTTTAGATGCTAAAAAAAATAAATTTCAACGTTTACTTAATGTTTCTTCAGCCCCTAAGATAATGACAAACATTTTTACATTTTCGCCGGTAGGGTGGAACCAGACATTTGCGCACACTTATCTTTGTATTTAAAAAAAAAATTCAAAAATGGTTGTCTTCCCTTCCTAATCTCGAAAAGTACTGATCAAGAATTTTAAAAAATTCTGGAATATTCTCCATAAAATGAAGACTGAGCCAAAATTATCATGAGTGCATTCATTACCTTTGATAATTTATCTGGTATAAACAAAATATGAAAACTATGGTTCTTGACGTATGGTGAAGATTTTTATCATATTTAAGTGTACATTACTGTAATAGAGTGGCGTGTCGCTCTTGTCCGAGATATAATTTTATTTTATTTGTTTATAATTAAACCAATATTTAGGTAATAAATACATATTTTGCACTTTTATTACTAGATTCTATATTGAGCTAGATTGATTTATTGGTTATTAGGTAACTAAGATGCTATAACTATTATACATTATTGACTAATAAAAAACATGAAAATATTGAAACTTAAGGATTTTATTTTATTTTAAAAGCATGGCACGCAACACTAATTGCGCAAGTCCCAATTACACTTGACTGTTTTTTTATATAATATTGCCGTTAACAATTAAAGGCTGGACACACACTTCGCAACACTGAAAATAAAATAGCTCTGAGAAGATGTTTGTAAACGGTGTTTTCTTAATTACAAACGCTCATAATCAACGCACTTTATTAAAGGATTTGACAATGATTGAATGGTTTCTTTGAGCTCGAAAAATCACATTTTGATATTATTATACTTTTTGGGAATAGTTCTACACACAGCTTTTAGTTTGAACTAAAAAATTGACGAATAATAAGTGAAGTGTGAATAACTTCATTATGATGTATTAAATACCAGCTATCTAGATTATGATATTTGGGTTAATCATGATAAAGTCTACTTATCAAATGGTTCCTTCCTAATTATATTTGATCAACCTTTACAGTAAAACTTCGTTACGCGGGTTTTTCAAAAAAAGGGCATTTTTTTGGAATGGGCTTAAAATGGTCTAATTTTGAAAGACTTAAGAGAAAACTTCAGGGGGAGGCCGTTTTTACACGTTTTTTTTGCATATAAACATTGCTACGTAAACGTACGAAAGTCTACTATGCTATTAACAACCACTGATCGAAACTGCTCGGGAGAACTCAGTTCGTTTATGTGCATGCGCTGAGATGATTATGCTACATGTAGAGTCATAGTAAAATTCCAACCAATAAGGAACTTTACTGTGAAATTTTCTTTGTGGAAAACAACTCGAAAAGGACAAATCACAAGGTCTTTTTTTTTGGAATGGGCCTAAAGTGGTCTAATTTTGAAAGATTGACGAGAAAAAATCGAGGTGAGACTATTTTTGCTAACCTGAACTAACTTTAGTCTCCAGTCACTAATATAGCAAGTATATCATTTTTTCATATTAAGGTAGGACAATTTTTTATTATTATTTAATGTAATTTGTAATTGCTGAATTTTTAATTTAGGTTAGTTTAAGTTAGTTCAGGTGAACAAAAATGGTTACTTCCCGATTTTTTGTCATAAATTTTTCAAATTTAGGCCACTTTAAGCCTATTTAAAAAAAAATCATCCTTTTTCTGAAAAGCCAGCATATCGAAATTTTACCAAAAGAAATAACAATAAACAATTTTGTGAGTAGATTATAACTGGAAAACATTTAATAATTTTTTGAAAATATTAGGCTGACCTCTACATTTTACCCATTAGTGTGAACGGCGCCTATTCTTCCGAAAACCACTGACAGTTTCGATCAGTGGTTGTCAACAATTGTCAGTGTCAGTTAATTTTTATTTACCAAAAAAAAGTACAAAAACGGCTTCCCCCTGATATTTTCTTGTAAGTCTTTCAAAACTAGACCTTCTTAAGCCTACTTCAAAAAAAAACCTTTTTCTGAAAAGCACGTGTAACGAATTTTTATCGTAAAGATTAATCGAATATAATTAGGAAGGAACCATTTGATAAATAGACTTTATCATGATTAACTCGAATATCATAATCTAGATAGCTTTGAATTTTTGACGGAACTTTTCGTCTTTTTTTTTGCGGGAGTGATTTTGACTACTGTGCTGCATTTTGATGCTTTGTTTGAGAGTCATGTCGAAACATGTGTGTTAGCTAGTAGTAATTGATTTTAGGAAGTCTTGATTGTTTGTATAAAGTCATACGATTTCCCTAGAATGTTGGTTTGCCAATAAATTTTGATTTTTATTTAGAGGATACAAAACAAGTTATATGCAAAGCTTTATTTCGCTTAGATTTTCTTTCAGTATTGTTTAAGTTTTTCCCTTGTTATTGTTAAATGCGTTTTTAATTATTTATTTATTAGAAATGTGATTACCTCATAAACTATTTGATCATTTTTGGGGTTAGAATTAATATTTGTCTTCTAGTGTTTGTTTCCCATCCAAAAATGTTGATGTCATGTAACAAGTTGTGTTCTTAGTAATAATCAATGACTATCCTACACGTTCTTTATCATGTTGAATATTTCTGTGGAATTTGTGGCAAGTTTTGCGTGAAATTTCATTACAACTCTTTCTTCCCTGTTGTAATTTGTACAATGGTATTTCTTTACTCTTAACCAAGGTACATTATCTTAGTAATTTGGCAATATTGCGTTTAAAATGAAGATTTCAAAGGGATATGGCTCTAAAATGAAATATTAGACTTGTAGCTGACGTTAATTTTGACTTCCAGCACCAAGCCAGAAAATTCACTGTCGCACTGAATATATTGATACTACCAAAATCGTTGATTTGTTAGACACAGTAATGAAACTGATAAATTGTAAGGCGGAGAAAACAACAAAGATAACGTCTCCAAATTATATATTTCTAATTATGTGATCAACGCGAAATATATGAACAGTAAAACATACAGAGTGTTTTCAAAAATGGGACAAATCTTGGTCAAATTGTAAATTCTACTGACACTTTTAATTGCAGCAAATATCTTGTACAGAAAACTTAATTCCTTTTAAATATGAGCCTTTCATCAGCAAGAGATACAATTTATTGTTTCTTTTCGAAATAATACGACAGTACGGCAATAAGTACTTTGATTTTTTTGCTCGTGCTTGTCGATCCTAGCTCGATTCATGAGTCGTGGTACGGCGAAATGAATTTTAAGATGGATTGACAAATAAGTGACCAGTGGATTATTGCTGAAACATGGACTTTTTAATTTTAAGAGGTTCTTGTTGAGTCTGTTTTCAGTAATGGGAATTATTTTTTCGGAAAACGCCCAAAATTTATTAAAAGTTATATTGTTTGTCTCATTTCTGTTATTGTGCTTCCTATATGTTGTTTTCGGTTATTTCTTTAGAAAAATCATTATACACAGTGACATCTTCTTTGTAAACTTTTAGCACTTCAGGCCACTTATTTTCCTATTTTATTCTTTTTATCTAGAGTGCTTTGATTATTTTATCAAGGTTAGTTTTATCTATACTTGCAATTCGACATATGTTTAGATGCTAAAAAAATAAATTTCAACATTTACTTAATGCTTCTTCAGCCCCTAAAATAATAATAATATTTTTACATTTTCGCCGGTAGGGTGGAATTAGACATCGATTTAAAATTTGCCAGACATATAATTTTTGAATTAGGAATCGCTTCTATATGTTGTAACGTCTTAATAGAATGCCCTCTCGTTGAGGCGCAATTTTGTAACCTCTTAAAGCGGGGCTTTTTTTTATAGCCTCACGTTGGACCACTATTTTACTTTTAATAAATATTGTATTTATTAAATAGAAGTCTTTATTTGCCCCTTATGTATATCATAATTTCTGAGAATGGATTGAGTGGATATTAATACTGAAAGAACTAAAGAAATTAGACATAAACTAGCTCAGTTTTTTTTGGTAGAGAAATATGGATAAGAGATAATTTTTGTCTTTTGAAAATTGATTTTTGGGCACCATTATAATAAAAATATTAATTAATTATAATAAAAAATAAAATAATTAAAATAAAAAGAATCCCTTCAGCTCAAAAAAATGAAAAAATACTGAAGGGTTATGTAGTTTAAAAAAAAAAATTAATATGGTACAACCATTGCGCCCTGAAAGATAAAACGGGTGATTCAGTGAAACGCTAGATTTAAATAAATAAAAGGGTTTACTAATGACAAAAATAAAAGTTCTAATTTCGCTACACTTTAAAATTACTACTACTAAATAAAATCCCTTAATCTAGTAGATGGTACGATTATATAGAGTCTTTAAATCAGGTTTCTAATTAAAGGTTTAGCTAATCACGTTGTTAAAAGTTCGTGGAATTAACTTCACGAGTTACACGTGCTGGATAGACGATGTAAACGAAGCAAGATCTATGGATTGATGTGCTTATGACTTAAGGGTTTTCTGTTAGTTTTTTTAGCCTGTCCCGGTGAGATCTTCATAACCATATAGTCTCAACCTTTTGGGCTGCTAGACACTTCTTGATCCGAAATGTCTGGTAATGAGCAGGATATTTCAGGGAAAAGGCCTTGAACTTCAAAGCTAAAAACGGTCTCTGCACTACCACATCACTAATAAACTACTAAGGCAACGTGATGGAGAAAGCCTACTCCGGCTTGCTGATCGAAACAAAAGCCTACTGCGGCTTGATGATCTAAAAAGCCCACTGCGGCTACATGATGGAAAAAGCCTACTGCATCTCGGCTGGAAAAAGCCTTTACTACATCTCGGCTGGGAAAAGCCTTGAACAATGCCATCCGCACGCTTAAATATTTTTCTAGCTTCCTTAAAGTACCGTCTTTAAAATGGCTTCCTTCCCGGATACAAATCTTTAGCAAATCAGACACATTCAATGCAAATTAAAGAGTCCAGTAGTCAACCCGCAATGCACACTGTAAAATTTAAATTAAACTGCTCAAAAATTTAAAACACTGTTCCAAGCCAGACTTCTTAAAAGTTGAAATCACTGCAATAAATATAAAAATGGAAAAAAATGTAAATTATAGGGAGAAAAACATGTCGTAACATGATCTTAAAATCTAGGAAAAAATGAATGTTACAATGTTTTGAGCATTTTAGGAGAAGGGGGTGAAAGTAGTGTGGGTCAATAAATTTCGTACAGACTGTAATACTGACGAACTTTAAAAAATGTTATTTACAGTGAAACAAATGGCCGTGTAGTTTTGAAAGCTAAATTTTGACTTAAGGGCTTAGTTTTAGGGGTGAAATATGAAGTGAAAAAAAAATTACCAGATTATCGAGTGGGGTATTAACCGAAAACTTGTGAAAACACGATTTCAAAAATATATATGATGTAATACTTGCGCAGACTTATCTTTGTATTATTTAAAAAAAAATTCTCTCTAATCTCGAAAATTACTGATCAAGGAATTTTGAAAAAATTCTGGAATATTCTCTATAAAAAGTAGATTGAGCGAAAATTATCACATTACTGACTAAGAAGAAAACGTGAAAATATAAACATATTGGATCTTAAGATCTTGGGGACCTAATTAACTTAGCCTAGGTAAGGGTTTTATTTTATTTTAAAAGCATGGTACGGGTGCGCAAGTCCCACTTACACTTGACTGTTTTTTTTTATATAATATTCCCGTTAGAATTTAAAGGGGGGACACTATTTCACAACACTGTAAATAAAAGAGCTCTGAGAAGTTGTTTATAGCAACCCGAATTTCGCAGGATTAATTGCCTATTTCGATATTAGTCCGGACTTGTTCTGATTGTTCATTTGTTTACAGTGTTTTAAAATGGTGTTTTTATAATTACAAACGCTCATATTCAACGCACTTTGTGAAGGGATTTGACAATGATCGAATAGTTCTTTGAGCTCGAGAAATCACATTTTAGTATTATTGTAATTTTTGGGAAAAGTTCAACAAACAGCTTTTAGTTTGAGCTAAAAAATTTACGAATAATAAATGAAGTGTGACTAACTTCATTATAGTGTATCAAGTACCAGCTATCTAGATTATGATATTTGGGTTAATCATGATAAATTCTACTTATTAATTGGTTCCTTTCTAATTATATTCAATCAATCTTTACGGTAAAACATCGTTACATGGGCTTTTCAAAAAAGGGTATTTTTTTGGAATAGGCTTAAAATGGTCTAATTTTGAAAGACTTACGAGAAAATATCGGGGGGGCCGTTTTTACCCTTTTTTTTGCTTATAAACATTGATACGTAGGCGTACGAAAGTCTACTATTCGATGGATATTGATCGAAACTGCTAGGGAGAACTCAGTTCGTTAGGCGCATGCGCTCAGATTCCAACCAATAAGAAACTTTGCTGAGAAATTTTCTTTGCGGAAAACAACAGGAAAAGAACAAATCACAAGGTTTTTTTTTGGAATAAGCCTAAAATGGTCTAATTTTGAAAGATCGACGAGAAAAAATCGAGGTAAGGCTGTTTTGCTAACCTGAACTAACTTTGGTCTCCAGTCACTAATATAGCACGTATATTATTTTTTCACATTAAGTTAGGGCATTTTTTTTATTATTTCTTTTGTAATTGCTGATTGTTTAATGCAGGTTAGTTTCAGTTAGTTCAGGTTAACAAAAACGTTTTTTTTCCATAAATATTTCTAATTTAGGCCATTTTAAGCCTATTTAAAAAAAAACTCTTCCTTTTTCTGAAAAGCCCGCGTACCGAAATTTTACCAAAAAAAATGAGAATAAACAATTTTTTACTAAGATTAGATTATAATTAAAAAAAAATTAATAATTTTTTGAAAAGATTAGGCCCACCATTTTACCCATTAGTGTGAACGGAGCCTATTCTTCCTAAAACAACTGACAGTTTCGATCAGTGGTTATCAACAATTCCCAGTGATAGAAGTTAATTTTTATTTACCAAAAAAAAGTGCAAAAACGGCTTCCCCCGATATTTTCTCGTAAGTCTTTCAAAATCAGACCATTTTAAGTCTATTCCAAAAAAAAAATCTTTTTCTAAAAAGCCCGCGTAACGAAGTTTTACTATCTTTACTATCATATAAAATAATTATAAATTTGATTTTTGATGGAACTGTTCGTCTTTTTTTTATGCGGGAGTGATTTTGACTACTGTGCTGCATTTTGATGCTTTGTTTGAGGATCACGTCGAAACATATGTGTTAGCTAGTAGTAATTGATTTTAGGAAGCCTTGATTGTTTGTATAAAGTCACACGATTTCCCTAGAATGTAGCTTTGCAAGTACATTTTGATTTTTATGTTATATGCAAAGCTTTATTTGGCCTAGATTTTCTTTCAATATTGTTTAAGTTTTTTCCTTGTTATTGTTAAATGCATTTTTAATTATTTATTTATATGAAATGTGATTACCTGATAAACTATTTGATCATTTTTAGTGTTCCGTACGGAACACTTATAAGATGACTTCGGTGTCTGTCTGTCCGTCTGTCAGTCTGTCACACGCGATTTTCTCCGAAATTATTTGTCATAGAAAGTTGAAATTTGGTAATAATATAGGAATTGATGGCCTCATCAAAGCCATGTAGTTTTGAAAGTTAAATTTTGACTTAAAAGGTTAGTTTTGGGGTGTGAAATCGGAAGTGAAAAAATTTTTTTTTTACTAGGTCATCGAGTATGGTGTCAAATGAAACCTTGTGTAAACACGAGTAATATAAATAATATAAATATATATATATATATATATATATATATATATATATATATATATATATATATATATATATATATAATGTAGTACCTGGATTCACTTTTCTTTGTATTATTTTTAAAAAGTCGCGAAAAAATCGCTGTCCCCCCACCTTATCTCGAAAAGTACTGATCAAAAAATTTTGAAAAAAATTCTGAAATGCTCTCCACGGGGTGTAGATTGAACGATAATTATCACGAGTGCATTACCTTTAATAATTTATTTGGTATATAAAAAAAACAAAAATTTCAAAGTCATCAGTTTTCAGTAAAGATTGGAAACAAACATTGTTGAAAATTCCTTTGGGGTGTGTTTTGTGAAGTCATTGATCATTTTATACCACCGTAACAAAATTTTTTATTTAAAAGCAATCAACGTATGGAACACTAATTGTGCAAGTTCAACTTTCGCTTGACCGGTTATTGCAGTTAGAATTAATATTAGTCTTCTAGTGTTTGTTTTCCATTCAAAAACGTTGATGTCAGGCAACAAGTTATGTTTTTGGTAATAATCAATGATTATTCTACACGTTTTTCATCATGTTGAATATTTCTGTGGAATTTGTGGAAAGTTTTGCGTGAAATTTTATACAATTCTTTCTTCCCTGTTGTAATTTTTATAATGGTATTTCTTTACTCTTAACCAAAGTATAGTATCTTAGTAATCTGGCAACATTTCGTTAAAAATGAAGATTTGAATGGGATATAGCTTTAAAATGAAATGTTAGACTTGTAACTGACGTTAATTTTGATATCTAGCACCAAGCCAGAAAATTCATTGTCGCACTCTATATGTTGATACTCTCAAATTCGTTCATTTGTTAGACACAATAATGAAACTGATAAATTGTAAGGTGGAGAAAACAACAAAGATAACGTCTCTAAATTATATATTTTTAATTATGTGACTAACACGAAATATATGAACAGTAAAACATACAGAGTGTTTTCAAAAATAGAACAATTTTTGGTCACATTGTAAATTCTACTGAAACCCTTAATTGTAGCAAATACCTCGTACGTAAAATTTAATTCCTTTTAAATATGAGCCAGAGGTACAGTTTATTATATCTTTCCGGAATAATACGACAGTACGGCAATAGATACTTCGATTTTTGTTCTCGTGTTTGTCGATCCTAGTTCGATTCATTGGCCGTGATGCAGCGAAATGAGTTTTAAGATCGATTAACAAATAAGTGACTAGTGTATTATCGCTAAAATATGGACTTTTTAATTTTAAGAGGTTCATGTTGTTTTCAGTAATGGGAATTATTTTGGCGAAAAACGCTCAAAATTATATTGTTTGGCCCATTCCTATTATTGTTGTGCTTCCTATACTTTGTTTTCGGTTATTTCTATAGAAAAATTATCATACACAATGACATTTTCTTTGTAAAATTCTAGCACTTCAGGTCACTTATTTTCTTATTTTATTCTTTTTATCTAGAGTTTTGTGATTATTTCGATAAGGTTAGTTTTATCACTATTTGCTATTCGACATATGTTTCATTATCTTCATCATCATCAGCTTATAGTGTCCACTGCTGGATGAAAGCCGCCCTCAAGTATTGCCACCTTTTTCTGTTCTGGGCCGCTTGTACCTAATTTCCAGCCACTCTTTTCAAATCATCAGTCCACCGACTTGGTGGTTCCACCTCTACTGCGATAGGCTTCGGATCCCGGTTGCCACTCTATAATTCTCTTTGTCCATCATCCATCGTTAAACCTAGCAACATACCCAGCCCAGTTCCAATTCAGGTGTAGAATGAATTTAACTGCGTGTTGTACCTCTGTTCTCTTCCTGATAATGTGATTAGGGATGTTATCTCTAACAGTAACGCCTGACATTGATCTCCATTTTGGTTGCATAACACATATTTTATTGATGTTTTTCTTCGCCTTTGTGAGGGTGTCAACTCCGAATGTAAGAACGGGGAGTATGCATCTGTCAAATACTTTTCTTTGTCAACACATAGAAAGGTTAGATTTGAATACATAGACTAGTTTGTTATATGCAGCCCAGGAGAGACCTATTCTCCGCTGAATTTCATGGGTTTGGTTATCTCGTCCTATGCTGATTTCAGGTCCTAGGTATTTATATTAGTGCACTTGCTCGATCTCTGGGTCTTGGATAGACTGATTTTTAGATTAACCTTTCCTGAAACTTCCTGAAGCATGTGTAGCATAGTTTGTGCTTCTTATATTTTGTTTGTTATTAAGACAATGTCGTCGGCGAAACAGATGTGATTTAACTTTTCACAGTCAATGTTAAATCCCATGCTTTCCCAGTCTATTGATTTTGGAGTACTTTCTAGGAGTGTTACGAGAAGCTTGGGAGAGCATATCACCCCGCCGTACTTCTCTTTCGATTCGAAATTTGCGGGTGGATTGGTTAGTTTATATTTTAACATGAGCGGTGGCGCTTATCACTCGAGAACCATTTATCCGATTTACATGTTTTTTTTTTTTTTAATTCATACATTTGTTCTCTGGCCAGGTTATCTATAATCTTCTATAATATACATATATAAAATGCAACGTCTCTCTGTCTGTCTATCTGTCTGTCCGTTAGTGGTTTATCACTCGAGAACTACTTATCTGATTTATGTTTTTTTTTTTTAATTCATACATGTGTTCTCTGGCCAGGTTGTTTACAATCTTCTATAATATATATAAAATACAACGTCTCTCTGTCTGCCTGTCTGTTTGCCCGTTAGTGCGCTTATCAAAAGAGAACCATTTATCCGATTTACCTGTTTTTTTTTTTTTTAATTCATACATTTGTTCTCTAGCCAGATTATCTATAATCTTCTGTAGTATGTATAAAATACTAAGTCTCTCTGTATGTCTGTCTGTTTGTCCGTTAGTGCGCTTATCATTCGAGAACCACTTATCTGATTTACTTGTTTGTTTTTTTTTTTTAATTCATACATTTTTTCTCTGGCCAGATTACGTATAATCTTCTATAATATATATAAAATGCAACGTCTCTCTGTCTGTTTGTCCGTTAGTGCACTTATCACTCGAGAACCGTTTATTCGATTTACATGTGTTTTTTTTTTTTAATTTATGCATTTGTTCTCTGGTCGGGTTATCTATAATTTTCTGTAATTTGCATAAAATACTCCGTCTCTCTGTCTGTCTATTCGTCTATCCGTTAGTGCGCTTATCACTCGAGAACTACTTACCTGATTTATGTATTTTTTTTTTAATTGATACATTTGTTCTCTTGCTAGGTTATCTATATTCTTCTGTAATATGTATAAAATGCTAAGTCTCTCTATTTGTCTGTCTGTTTGTCCGTTAGTGCGCTTATCACTCGAGAACCACTTATTCGATTTACATTTTTTTTTTTTAATTTATACATTTGTTCTCTGGTCAGGTTATCTATAATCTTCTGTAATTTGTATAAAATGCTCTGTCTGTCCGTCTGTTTGTCCGTTAGTTCGCTTATCACTATAGAACCATTTATCTAATTTACGTGCTTCTTTTTTTTTAAACATACACATGTTCCCTGGCCAGGTTATAGGATATATTTTATTACGCCAGGTAGCATAAGAAATAAGCAGTGACGATAATAGTGAATCAAGTCGGAAAAAAGTCCAGTTTATATAATAATAATAATAATCTAACAACTATAATATATATATATATATATATATATATATATATATATATATATATATATATATATATATATATATATAGAATAAAGAAAGAAAGCAAAAAGTTGCCGTATCTACCAAAATTATTAAAAATACAATCTTAATTGGGGAACTCGACAAATTAGGGCGTGATAGGAGATCACACAATTTTCATTAAGCCGCCAATATTTCGGTCCTGGAAGGTCCCAATCCAGGACCGAAATATTGGCGGCTTAATGAAAATTGTGTGATCTCCTATCACGCCCTAATTTGCCGAGTTCCCCAATTAAGATTGTATTTTTTATATATATATATATATATATATATATATATATATATATATATATATATATATATATATATATATAATGCAAAGTCCCTCTGTCTGTCCATTAGTGCGCTTACCACTCGAGAACTACTTATCCGATTTACGTGTTTTTTTTTTTATATATATACATATGTTCTCTGACTAGGTTATAGGATATATTTTATTATGTTAGATAACATAAGGAATAAGCAGTGATGACAATAGTGAATCAAACCGGAAAAAAGTTTGCTGCTAGCTCACTCTCTTGCAATACGCTACCTAAATCCTTAAATATGCAACAATATCATGTAACAAAGAATACAACATATGTAAAAGGGAATGTCTCTCTGTCTGTCGGTTAGTGCGCTTACGTTTTTTTTTTTAATTCATACATATGTTCTCTGGCCAGGTTATACAATAATAATCTATATAATATGTGTAAACACAACGAGTCTCTCTCTGTATGTCTGTCTGGCTGTTAGTGTACTTATCATTCGAGAATCACTTATCCGATTTACGTGTTTTTTTTTTTTAATTCTTAACTTAATATTTAACAAAAAAAAATCTATAATATATATAAAACGCAACGTCTCTCTGTCTGTCCGTTAGAGCTCTTAGCACTCAAGAACCACTTCTCCGATTTAGGTGTTTTTTTATAAAATACATATGTTTCTCTGGCCATGTTATAGAATATATTTCATTACGTTAGGTAACATAAGGAATAAGCAATGGCGATAATAGTGAATAAAGTCCACGCGAGCGGTGTAGTAGAAAATATAATAAAAGCTGGCCAGAAAACTTTAGTATGAAATAAAAAAAAAAAGACATAACTAGGATAAGAGGTTCTCGAGTGATAAGAGCACTAACGTTGCGCTTTATAATATATAGGAATATAAATAAAAAATATTAACTAGATCTGATTATATCATTACTAATTTACATTTAGTTGTAAAATAAGCTTGTCACATACTAGTACATATTGACGAATTTAAATAACTTTGTCTTATTTTTATTTCAACGATAAATTTCCTCTTTTTGTTTACCACTGGCTAATTCGCGTACGGAGTTATTGATTATAAATATACAACCTTTCTAATTTGAAAAGTTAATTGAAATCGTTAAATGCGTGAGCTCTATCATTTTTAAAGAACTTTTTTAGTGTTCCGTATGGAACACTTATAAGATCACTTTGGTGTCTGTCCGTCTGTCCATCTGTTCGTCTATCATTCTGTCACACTCGATTTGCTCCGAAACTATTTGACATAGAAAGTTGAAATTTGATTCTAATATAGGAATTGATGGCCTCATCAGAGCCGTGTAGTTTTGAAAGTTAAATTTTGACTTAAGAGGTTAGTTTTGGGAGGTGAAATTGGAAATGGAAAAAAAATACTAAGCCATCGAGTAGGGTGTCAAATGAAAGCTTGTAAAAACACGAGTTCAAAAATATATACAATGTAATACTTGCTCACACTTTTCTTTGTATTATTTTTAAAAAATCGTAAAAAATCACTGTCTCCCCTTTATCTCCTAAAGTACTGACCAAAAAATTTTTAAAAAATTCTGGAATATTCTCCACGGGGTGTAAATTGAACGAAAATTATCACGAGTGTAATATCTTTAATAATCCATCTGGTATATAAAAAAAAAATTCAAGGTTATCAGTTTTCAGTAAAGATCAGAAACAAACTTTGTGGAAAACTCATTCGGGGTGTGTTTTTTGAAGTGACTGTTCATTTTATACCTCCGTAACAAAAATTTGTATTTCAAAAGCAATCAACGTAGGGGAACACTGATTGCGCAAGTTCAACTCGCAGTTAACCGGTTATTATATAGTTAACATCGAACCAGTCACGTAATCGCAATCTAAGTATTATTTTTATGGTGAATAAAGTCCACGCGAGCGGAGTGCAAAATTAGAAAGAAAAAACATTTTTTATAAAGTTGTCGATGGCTATTCAGGTTTGACAATAACAAAAAATTGAAAATGGCATTTGTTCACGTTAATAATTTTACAAGTAGTAAGTTAAAACTTTTTTTCTCATTCATGGTCAAAAACAGGACATAAGTTATAATCGTGAGTTATAATCGTGGGAGCGACTATAACGTTTTTAAAAAACAACTTGAATTGAATTCTAAAAACTTTTATTTTTTTCGGTTCTTTTTCAACAGAAAACTTTTTAAGACTTGATACAACAGACACACTCACTCTGCCTTTGTTTGGTACTAGTATTTATAAACTTTAAATGCTGAATTTGCAGAATGGTGCGTACAGATAAAGGAAATCTTAATTGACACTTTTTATGTGTATTATTCATATTATCAGGATATAATTCCTCCCGACCGAGTTGAAAATTTAACCTGTTAGGTTACTTTTTCATAAAGTCAAGTTCGATTGTGTCATCGGAATTTATGTTACTCATATTATTATTTTTATTATTATTTCTTTTAGATTTCCTCAATCTTTTTACAATCAATTGACGAATTATTACAAATAAAATCAATATTATTAGTATATATGCAATAATCGTCCAAATACTATTATATCTTATAGTTATATCTGAATTCATTTCTTCTAAGTGCCTCTTCTGTGTTTTCAGTTCTTCTTTGATTTCGTCATTTATTCTCAAGTTTACATTGTCCAGGTTGAGAGTATGGGGGTTGAAGTATGGTGGTTGTCCATCTTCAGGGTTCCATCGGAGTTGGGGTAGAAATACTTCTTCGTACTTCATTTTTGATTCTTCATAGGACTTTAAAGTAATATTGTTTATTGAGATTTGACATAATGTTGGTATTTCAAATAAATAAGAGCCATTTATAAGTTTACTTTTTTCAAATTTTTTGCAAATAATTTTAATTAATTCTTCTTTGAATGTTGTTACTAACCATTTATTTTTAGAAACTTGTGTTATTTGATTTTGTAAAATTTTGATTTTAAAAGGGTGGCATTGAGTTATATTACTTTTATATCTCAGTATTTGTACACTACAGGGTGGTTCTTCATTGACTGATTGGCTTCTTTCTTCGTTACAAAGATATTCGTTTCCTTGAACTTCTTTACAACTTGATTCTTGGTATTGGTATCTTTGGGCACTGATGGCAAGGTAAGGTTTCAAAGGTATATTAATAATATAGGTGTTATTGATTGGAATTGGTAGGGGATAAAGATGAAAATATTGATATGTTTCATCATCCACTAGTGGTATTTCAATTAAAAATATTATCTTATTTTTCTCAGTGTAACTTTTAATTGTTATTATTTTTTCTAAAAGCAAGATATTTTCAATATCGTTATCAAAGGGTAGTTTGTCGTTTATTAACTGCATTTTTAACTTATTTATTTCCATAATAAGTTCATTAGGGTCTACTATAGAATTATGTAGAGTATTTAATTTTGAAAATGTTACTGCGATTTCTATTTTATTCAGAATGTCATATATTACTTGAAATAGTGCAAATAATTGATTTAAACAAGTGTTTATTCTATTCATTTGCCGCTCATTTATTTTTTCAATTGTTACTTCTTTTAATGTCTGTTCTACTTGCACAATTCTTGATTTTAAAATTAATTGATTATGCGTAATATTCGATACCATTTTTTGGAAATTATTAATCGTTTTGTCTAATATAGATATTCGATTTATCGCGTCAATTTTAAGTTCATTACCCTGTACTTGTAATTGTTTAATTTTTCGATCTATTGTTTCTGCGTCATACTGGTCCATGTTGCCAGTTATACTTTTTATGAACGTACCTAGAGGGTTGAAAATTCCTCGTTTAACTTTTTGGATTTTGTTATAGGGTAGTAATTGAATTAATAAATTTTGTATTCGTTTTTCGATAACGTTTACCGTTATTAGAGAGTTATGATATTCATTTTGATATTCGCTCTTATTTTTTAATGTCGTTAATATATTTTGCGATTGGTCTTGAAGGGCTTTAAATTCTTGTATTAATGGTTGTATGTCATACTCTTGTACAAACGTCCAATGATTTATTATTATTTTGGCTATGCCTTTCTTGAATGGTAGGATCCCTGGATAATTATTCAACTCATGTATTTTTACATCATCAGCTCTGATGTAGAGGGTTGTACAAATGTTCCAACATCTGAAACAATGGGTTTCATTTTAGTTTCGTTAACGTGAACGGTTTCCTTTGTTTTAGTTTTTGGATTCTCAATTTCTATTTTATTTCTTTCTAGAATTTTGGTAATTGTAAAGGGTCCTAAAAATTTATTTTTAATCTTACTAGATCGTTGATCTACTTTTTTGTAAACTTGCATTCCGATTTTAGGTTCCGTTTCTGTTAGTTTGTCATTATATTTGGTAATTATTTTTTCTTTCTTTTGTAGAGTTTTCTCTTTTATCTTATCGAACAGTACCTGAGTATTATTTTTATAATTTTGTAAATACTCTGTATAAACATGTGAATGTATAAGGTCCATAGGGTCTCTAGAATTTGTGTGCCCTAGTACTAATTCTTGGGGTGTAAACTCCGTATCTGAGTGTATGGTATTATTATATGCTATTATGGCATAAGGCATAAGATTAGTGACGTCGGTTTGAGCGTCTTTTTCCTTGAGTATTCGTATATGCTCTATTAAGGTGCTATGTAGGCGTTCTACAGGTGAGTTCGACTCGTGGTGATAAGGGGTAGTAAAGTGTATCTCTATGTCGTGAGTTTTTAGTAGATTTTCTACGACTTCGTTTTTAAATTCTTTTCCGTTGTCGGAAATTATCTTTTTAGGTATTCCCATAAAAGAAAAGTATCGAACTAATTGATCACTACAAGAGATTGCATCTCCTAGGTAGGGTAAGGCTTGTCCGAATTTGGAAAACTTGTCCATAATAGTTAAAAATTTGTCTTTTCCTATTTTTAGAGTATCAATATGAATGATCTCGAAAGGTTTACTTGGCGTTTCGGTTATCACTAGGGTTGTTTTATTGGTTTCCGGTTATATTTGGTTCTTTGGCATGTCTCGCATTTGTTAATGTATTCTGTAACATCTGCTTTTAATGACTTCCAGTAATAATTGCTCTTTAAAAATTTAACTGTTTCTTCAATTCCTCTGTGATTAGTTTTGCCTTCGTGTTTGTACTGAATGAGTAAGTTTCTTTCTTGCTCTTCCACATTGTTAATGAGTTTCGTACACTCTATTAATTTATAATTTCTGAAATTCTCTATCATGGCTTTATTTAGTAGAGGTCTTATCTCTTTAGATTGCAAATATATATATGTTGTTTTTTCATTTAAATATTCTCTTAAAAATTTAATTATTTTTTCTAAGGACATTGGTAGTATTGCCTTTATGATTTTGTTTCCGTCAAATATTTCTCTGTCTATTTTGCTGTATTCCTTATAAGGAGATTTCTTTATAATTATTTGGTTCTTTTTATTATTGATGATTTCATCTAACAATGTTAAACCGTTTTCATTATTTTCGTTATTGGTGGTGTGAATAGTATCAATTGGTTTTCGATCCTTGTAAGGGGGTAAGATTTGGATATCTGAGATTATATTTATTTTTGGTTTCTTTCCTTCCGTACCAGTTATAATCTTTTTTGCGTCAGTTATTCTCGTATCTTTTGGTTTTATACCAGTTGTAATCGTATTTTTTTGGTTTTTGCCAGTTGTAATTTTGGCTTTTGGATTTTCGAGTTCTGCTATTACTTTTTGTATCTCTTCTTCGGATATTTTATTCGGGTCGTAATTGTCATTTAAAAATTCAGAAATTTCTTGGTCTATGTTTCCGGGGTAGTTTATTAAAGATTCGTTTTCGATTGCATTTATTTGAATTCTTGATAAAGCGTCGGCGTTTGTGTTTTGCTTGCCTTTTTTGTAAATTATTTCATAATCGTATTCCTCTAGCTTAAGTCTCCATCTCATCAATTTGCTGTTTGGTTCCTTAAGGTTAAATAACCATACTAAAGGTCGATGATCTGTGTAGATTTTAAATTTTTGTCCATACAGGTATGGTCGAAAATATTTGCATGACCACACTATACTTAGTAATTCCTTCTCTATGGTAGAGTATTTTTGCTCTGTGTCGTTTAGTGTTCTGGATGCATAAGCAATAGGGTTGTCGTTTGGAGGGTTGCCTTGAGATAGAACTGCTCCAAGGGCTATATTTGATGCGTCAGTAGTTAGTATGAAAGGTTTTTCAAAATCTGGATATTTTAAGATTGGTGCATTTATTAATAATTTTTTTTAAATGTTCAAACGCTTTAATGAACTCTGGGGAGTGATTTACTTTCGATCCCTTTTTTAGACATTTTGTCATAGGTTTGGATATTTTTGCAAAATCTTTAATGAATTTTCGGTAGTAACCTGCCAGTCCTAAGAATGATTTTATTTCTTTTTGCGTCCTGGGGATTGGGAACTTCCTTACTGCTTCAATTTTGTCTGGATTTGGTTTGATACCTTTATTTGTGACTTGATGTCCTAAGTATGCTATTTCTCTATGTAAAAACTTGCTTTTGTCTAATTGTACTTTCAGATTCGCTTCTCTGAGTCTGTCAAAAACTTTCTTTAGTCTGTCTTTATGTTCTTGTAGAGATGTTGAAAAGATAATTATATCATCTAGATATACAAAACATATTTCATTTTGTAATCCTCTTAACACACTGTTCATAATTTTTTGGAACGTTGCGGGTGCATTTTTGAGTCCAAAGGGCATTCGTTTAAACTCATAGTGTCCCATGTCTGTCGAAAAGGCTGTTTTGGGTGTATCATTCGGATCCATTTCTACCTGATGGTATCCATTTGCTAAGTCAAGCGTACTGAAATACTGTGCTTTTCCAAGCTTATCTAGGATGTCCGTGATTTGAGGAATGGGGAATTTCTGATCTATAGTTTTTATCGTTTAATTTTCTGTAATCTATTACAATTCTCCATTTCTGTTGTCCTGAGGCGTCCATTTTTTTGGGTACAATCCATATCGGGCTACTCCAAGGTGAATTTGATTCCTGGATAATTCCGTTTCTTAGCATTTCTGAAATTTGCTTTTTAACTTCAGTTTTGTGAATATGAGGGTATCTATACGTCTTTGTAAATAAGGGTGTTTCGTCCTTTAATTTAATTTGATGTTTAATTTTATTCGTGAAGGTCAAAGGTGTTCCTTTGCAGTAAAAAATGTCTCTATACTCATAGCATAATTTTCTCATGGTGTTATATTCTTCTTGGTTACAATGGTCTAGCCTTAAATTTTTTAAATTCTGTTTCCTTAAAATGTCGACTTTTTGGTCTTCCTCGTATTTTTCATTTATAAAGTTTAATTCTGTTTCCTCGAATTTTTCAATTTCGAATGGTTCAAATATTGTTATTTTTATTGGATTTTCGCAAGGGTTGATGATCGTTGTCACTGCATGGTGATTTTCTATTCTGACAATTGCTTCGGGCATTTCCGCTTTTCCTAATTTTTGATAATTTAAAATTCCTGTTCCGTTTTTTTTTCTTATTCACTGGGATTTTTACAATTTGTTGCGTTCTGGGTGGAATTATTAATTCGCATGGTTTTTCATTTTTTGGATCTCTGTTGTAATATAGGGGTAGATTTGCATTTATCGACTCTAAACGTGATTCTTTTAGATTTATTTGAGCGTTTATGTGAGTTAAAAAATCTATACCTAATAAACCGTCGTAGTTTTGTGAAAAATCAAACAAATAAAATTTATGATATTCTTGACAATTAAAAGAGGGAAAAATGGGAATGTGCATTATCTCGTTATGGCTTGAGATTGCATGTGCCGTTTTGACTGTGAAAAATTCTTCTTCTATAAAATCTGAAAATATTTCGTATGCTAGTTCAGGTCTCATAAAACTTTTACCACTTCCGGTGTCAATTAGAAAATACGCATTTAGTTCCGGTAGATAAATTATTGGTAGTTGATTATCCGAGTTAGAATTTACTACTATCAAATTGTCTCGTCTAATTCCTGGATTAAAGGAAAATTTTGGTCTGATGGGGTATTCATAGTTTCATTGTCGTATTGCATTTCGTTATAATCGTTGCTATAATCGTGATTATAATCGTGTCTATAATAATCGTCATTGTAAGTATTTGGATCAAAATCGTTGGGTTCCGTAATATTGGGATCAAAATTTACAGGTTCTATACCATGTTGGTCGAAATCTGGGGGTTCCGTATTATTTTGAATCATTTGATTATATAATTCTTCTGCTAAGTAATGTCGCTGGGGCTGATTTCTATACATAACCGCATTTCCGGATGACATATCCATAGGTTGGGGTTGATTTTGTCGAACTATGGAAGATGTTGCCTGTCTTTTAGTGCCACGGTAAGATGGTTGTTGAAAATTGTTATTGTTATTTCTCTGCGAGAATTGGTTTTGTCTGGTAGGATATAAGGGTATATTCTGCCTTATTACTCGATTTTGGTTATTTTGGAAATTTTGGGGTCTGTTTATATTTTGATTTTGTATATTTCTCTGAGGATTGTATCTAAATTGACCGTATCCTAGAAATTGATAGGGATTATTGTTCGTCTGTCTGTTCACATGTTGAACATTTTGGGGTCTTGAATTGTGATTAGTCGGTGTATTTTGACTTATTGGGGTATTATAGCTTATTTTATTGATTAAATTGCCACGGTTCTTGTACTGTATAAAGTTCTCCTCCTCTTGGGCAAAGCTTATAGCTTGTTCGAGGGATATTGGATTTTTTAATCGAACTATTAATTGCATATTATAGGGTAGGTTATTTATGTATGCTTTTAAAATTAGGTTGCTATATTCCTGAATTCGTAAGATTTTGATGTTTCGCGCTATGTTCTCCATATTTATTTTGGCAAAAAGTAGACTTCTCGCGTCTTGTAGTCTTATTCCGAATTGTTTTATAGTCTCATTTTTTTTCATTTTAAACGTTATCACGTCTTGAACTATACAATCTATTGATCTTCGATCTGCAAACGTTTCGATAATTGCGTTTTTCACTAAGTCCCATGTATTTAATTCTACGCGTGAGGCTATTAAGTCAGCTGCACGTCCCGTTAGTTTAGATAAAATTGTATCGAATAAACATACATTTATATTGGGGTCTTCGCGATTGATATGATTTGTTAAAAAATTATCGCATGAATTTATAAATCGTGTTATCAACTTTGTATTTCCGTCAAATGAGGGAATATTGTCTGCTTGGTATTTGATCAAGTTATAATTTGGATTTGCCATTCTTTATAAAATAGTTTTTTCAAAATTCACGAAAAATATTCAAAAATGTTTATGAAAAAATTCAAAAATATATGGTATATATATGGATAAAATATATGGATAAAATATAAATCAAATATGTATAATCGTTAGGATAAATATTATAAAATTGGTTGGATAAAAATTATGTCTTAAAATTAAAAATGCCTTAAAATTATATTTTTCTTACAACTAAGTTGCTTGAATCTTTCGAATTTTACTGCGTAAATATTCAAAAATTTCTTGCTTTCAGATGAAATTTTCTCTGCTCTTTTTTTTTTTTGTTGAACTTCTCACTGCGTGAGCTTTGTCAAATTTTCCACTGCGTGGTTTTTCTTAAAAAGAAAAGAAAACTTGGTCTGTTGTCTTTCTGTCTCACTGCGTGAGCTTGTTTTGAAAAAGAAACTCACTGCATGAGCAAAATTGCTGAAAAAGAAAAATTGAAAAATGCTTTCTGAAAATTGTCTTTGAAAATTGTTTTTTCCACTGCGTGGATTGCTGAAAAAATCTCAAAATTTTCACTTACAGATAAAGGATCTGCAGTTTCATTTGGAATCTTCTTTGTTTGTTTGAACTTCTTGTTTCTTTGAAAATCTTCTTTGTTTCTTTGAACTGTGATTGATTGAACTTGATTGTTTGAACCTCTTCCAAAAGGATGAACGCTGTTCGTCCCTGGATACCAATTATGACTCTCTGAGCGATGCTTGTCCCGTTGAGCCGCACCAATAAGAACTTTTCGTTGCCCTGATTTTTGTCTCTCGAGCGATGTTTGTCTCTTGAAACCAATCAATAGGAACTTTTCGTACTCTGGCCTGGAGGGCTGAGATCTGTCTCTTTTTGTTTTCCGCTGCCTTCGCTGATCGTTGAAACGAACCAGAATCTTGTTTTTGCGCGATGCAATTTTTGAAGACTCTGTCGAAAATTTTCTTCCGCACTTCGCCAGTTATCTCTGTGGAAAACTTTCGCGTTGCGCCGTTGAAAACTTTTTTTCCTTCCGACTGCGACAGTTATAATCGTGGGAGCGACTATAACGTTTTTAAAAAACAACTTGAATTGAATTCTAAAAACTTTTATTTTTTCGGTTCTTTTTCAACAGAAAACTTTTTAAGACGCTTGATACAACAGACACACTCACTCTGCCTTTGTTTGGTACTAGTATTTATAAACTTTAAATGCTGAATTTGCAGAATGGTGCGTACAGATAAAGGAAATCTTAATTTGCATTTTTTATGTGTATTATTCATATTATCAGGATATAATTCATATACGAAATATTTATTGAAATAGGTCATAATAAAAGGAAAGCACGACCGAAATATACGAGGAAAAAAAATTTTTGGTACAAATCGTTTTATTGTTTCTCAAAATATTCAACTTTAAGATCTATATACTTTAGCATGCGTTCGAATCAATTCTCGAAAAATTTTTTCCACTCTGAAGTTGTTATCTGAAAAATAAGGTTTTGGAAGGATTCAACAGCTTCTTGAGGTGATGAAAATCGCTGTCCACGCATTTTTTTTTCATTCGGGAACAAACAGGACTCAAGGTGACAAATTAGGTGAATACGGCAATGAGACATTAATTCGACGTTTTTCTCCATCAAATAATCAATTGTTTGACTTGCTGTGTGAGAGCTGGGATTGTTGTGATAAAAAATGATGTGACGTTTTCAGTTGTTTTTCCTGATTTCATCGATGAGTTCTGTCAAAAAAATTGTTGTATACCATCCAGCATTACCTGTTCTCCAATCCTCTAAAGTATGTCTAGTGTAACCAAAGAAGAAAGCTATTATTTTCTCGGAAATGTTTTGCGAACGAACTACTTTTGTTGGATTCGGTTCATCTTGGGACACCCAAACAGTTGTCTGTTGCTTAGTTTCCGGCTGGTACGAATATATCTAAGTTTCGTCTTCTGTTATGATGTTGTATACGGATTTTGCATGTTCTCGGTCGAACTTTTTTGGGCATTTCCTTACACCAATTGACACGAGCCTGTTTTTGAGTTTCGGTCAAATTATGCGGAATCCATCGGGAACAGATCTTTTTCACAGCTAACTGTTCATGCAAAATTGAATGTACTGCAGTCTTCGTAAGGATGCTTTTATCTTATGATAAGTCACATATGGATCCTCTTCAATCATGTTGCACACAATATCGATGTTTATTGGAACAACAACCAATTTTTTTGACCTTCATGACATTGATCACTGACGGAAGCACGAGCATGATGAAATTCTGCAAACAATTGTAAACAGGCTTTTCTGATGGTGATTCTTTACCAAAAGTTAAACGAAGCGATTCGAGGCATTGCTGTTGAGTTAGGCCTTTACTAAAATTGTAAAAAAATCATCCAGACCTTCATGTAAAACTTCCATTTGTTGATAAAACCGTTTATTTAAACGCTGTCTGTAAATAAACCACTTAGCCAATTTCTGAGCTGCCACTGTTTTAACATAACAAATGTCAAATTTTACAACAATAGTAATGTCACATCTCAATAGCGCCGTTTAGTGGTTGTTTGTTGAAGGCAAAAAAGAACCTTATACATTTTTAAGATTACCACTGGAATAACGTTAGAAGAACAGAAAATATCAAACTAAAATAGTGAAAAATATCAAAAACTGAGAAATTCCAAGCAATATCTAATAGAGTTATATACATAATAATAAGATTGAACAACACCCTAACACTAAAAGTAATACAGGTCTATGCTCCTACGACAAGCCATCAAGAGCAAGAAGCAGAAGAATTTTATGAGGAAATATCTCAGGCGCTTCACGAAGACAGAACAAAGTACATATTGGTAATAGGAGACTTTAACGCCAAGATAGGAAAGAAAGCAGAAAATACAGAGAGTTATATGGAAAGTTTTGGCCTTGGAGAAAGGAACAACAGAGGACATATGCTGATGACATTTCTGGAAAGGGAGAAACTCTATAATATGAATACTTTCTTTCAGACAAAGGAGAAGAGGAAATGGATGTGGATTAGTCCTGTTGATGAGACAAGAAATGAAATTGATTATGCACTAACAACACATCAGAACATAGACGTGAAGGTCCTAAATAGATTTACAACGGGTAGTGATCACAGGCTGGTCAGAGCAAAGGTATTTTTTAACAAAAGACTCGAACGAAAACGTTTACACAACAAGAAACCAAATAAAACAGACAGACAAACACTAAAAGAAAACGTAGAACAATACCAAAAACAGATTACAGCCAACCTTAATAACAACACATTAACTACAGGAGCAAGTATAGACGAAAGAAACAGAAAAATAATTGAAACACTCAAGACCACCGCAGAAAAAATAGCTCCCCAACCTACTAGGCGAAAGAATAACAAGCTCAGTGAAGGAACAAAAAGAATGTTGGAACACCGAAGACAACTTATACACGAAGGAAAAAGATTAACTGTCGAATATGCTGAATTGAATAAGACAGTACGAAAAGCGGCTAAAGAAGACATAAACAAATACAAAGAAAACATGGTTAAAGATCTTATAGAGAAAAACAAATGATTAAAAGTTTTTAGAAGAGCAAACGCCTGTAAAAGTCAGATAATTAAATTGAAGGACCAAGAAGGAAACATATTCAATGACAAGAAAAATATCCAGAACAGAATTACAACTTTCTATCAAGACCTCTACAGTTCAAAAGTCCAAAATGTCGTAGTTGAAAAGGAGAATTCAACAACAGACAAAAGAGTAATTATTGTCAACTCAGAAGAAATTCCTGACATAGAAATGGATGAAGTTAAAAAAAGCTTTACAACAGATGAAAAGTGGAAAAGCGGCTGGAGAGGACGATATTATACCTGAAATGCTAAAATGCGGAGGTAAAGCCCTAATGATTGAATTAAAAGATCTTTTTAATGAATGCCTCAAATGTGGAAATATACCAGAAGATTGGGAAAACGCCGTAGTCATCTTAATATACAAAAAAGGTGACCCCGAAAACCTAGAAAATTACCGGCCAATTAGTTTACTTTCCCAAGTTTACAAGCTGTTCTCACGAATCATAACAAACAGACTGGAACACAAAATGGAATTATACCAACCGATGGAACAGGCTGGATTCAGATCAGGCTTCAATACGATTGAGCACTTGCACACATTGATAATACTAATCGAGAAGGCCACCGAATATAATATACCAATGTGGCTCACATTTGTAGATTTTCGCAAGGCTTTCGACACAGTGGAAAAATGGGCGCTTATAAGAGCTCTTAGAAATGCTCGTATAGACCACAGATACAGCGAACTGATAGCCAGAATATATGAACGAGCAACACTCAAAGTTATGATAAACCAAGAATTGACAAACAACATCCCAGTGAACAGAGGAGTAAGGCAAGGCCATGTAATATGGCCTGAGTTGTTTACAATGATCTTAGAAGATATATTCAAAGAACTGAATTGGGACGAAAATGGCCTTCTGATAGCTGGCGATCGGCTAAACAACCTGAGGCTCGCAGATGACATTGTAATTATAGCAAACAATAGGAAAGAAATGATCCTGATGATCACAGATCTCCACCACCAAGCAAGAAAAGTTGGACTTGACATAAATTTCTCCAAGACAAAGTACATGAGTAACGAAGAAACCAGTGATGAAAATACAATGATTGAACATTCAACAATAGAAAAAGTAAACACCTACATCTATCTGGGCCAAATAATAACCATAGGAAAGGAAAACCAGCAGCTTGAAATAGAAAGAAGGATCGTATGGGATGGGCAGCATATGGAAAATTGAAATATGTAATGAATATGAACATTCCTCAAAGATCAAAAACCCAAATTTATAATCAATATATCTTACCAGCTACAACGTATGGAGCCGAGATATGGGTTTTAACTAAAAGAACAATAGAAAAACTACAAGTGCACCAACGAGCAATGGAAAGGAAGATGTTGAGTGTTACTTTGAAGGACAAGAAAACTAATAAAAAGGTGGATGATATCACTAAACGGATAACATCTCTGAAATGGAGCTGGGCCGGCCATGTGACGAGAGCGACGTATAAGTGGAGTGGCAAGATCACTAGGTGGAGACCATGGGGTGAAAAGCGAAGCATAGGAAGATCCCAATAGAGATGGAGCGACGATCTGAAGAGAATCGGAGGGCTTAACTGCTATCAACAAGCACAAAGTAGAGAAAAATGGAAAGATTTGAGAGAGGCCTATACCCGACAGTGGGTAGAGAGCGGCTGAAGGAAGAAAAAAATCAAAAACTGAGGGCAAAAAAAATATAAATATAACCGGCAAGTGCAAGTTAGACTTGCATAATTAGTGTTGCGTCGTTTAAAATAAAAATTCTTGTTACGGAAGTATAAAATGATCATTGACTTCACAAAACACATCCCAAATGAGTTTTCAACAAAGTTTTTACCGATCTTTACTCAAAACTGATGACCTTGAATTTTTTTTTTATATACCAGATAAATTATTAAGGGTAATGCACTCCTGATAATTTTCGTTGAATTTACGCCCTGTATAGAATAATCCAGAATTTTTTCAAAATTTTTTGATCAGTGCTTTTCGAGATAAGGAGGGGGACAGCGATTTTTCGCACTTTTTTAAAAATAGTACAAAAAGAAGTGTGCGCAAGTATTACATTATATATTTTTTGAACTCGTCTTTTTACAAGCTTTTATTTGACACCCTACTCGATGACCTGGTGAAATTTTTTTTTTGTCACTTTCGATTTCACCTCCCAAAACTAACCCCTTAAGTCAAGATTTAACTTTTAAGACTACACGGCTCTGATGAGGCCATCAGTTCCTATATTCAAATTTCAACTTTCTATGTCAAATAGTTTCGAAGAAAATCGGGTGTGACAGACAGACAGACAGACAGACGAACACCGAAGTGATCTTATAAGTGTTCCGTACGGAATACTAAAAAGAAATTAATACTATATTTTTAAGATCAGTAAAAAATTGTCTTATTTTCATTTCATTATTGTAGTATAGTAGTATTAGTATTCTTGCTTGGATGCGCTTTCAGGGAGACGATTGCAATATGTACAGAATGTTTGCTACAGGATTCCATTTGAGGAAATATCATCATGTGTCTTTAAAAATAAATGGGTTAAAATGGCTAAATTTGGCAAACACTGTGCAACTGCACTTCGTGATATTTTTAATAAGACTCTTAGGAACTTCAGTCCCAATTTATTTAAGGGAGAAGCTAGGGTCCCGAAATTTTGTGCATGATAGGTATATTGTCGGCTGGATCGCTTGGCTATGTCTCAGCATCGCATTGCCTTGTTTTAACGCAGTTTTACATATAATGCAGTAAATATATATAATACCATGAATCCAGATCTGAAAACGTGTACTATTGGCCAACTTCATCGATTGTATAGGGAAAAGCTGTTGAATAAGCAGAATTCTCAGATGTAGTTTATTTGCATTTTAATGCCTTTTTTTGATTATTAATTAAGTTTTACTATGTTAGCCTATAATTGTTGTTTGATTTTTGTTTGTAAACGCGTTGTGTGTTAGGGAGGTTAGATGTAAGAGTAACCAATGATTAAATCTCGCCTCTTTTACCACACGATGTGTGTGGGTAATATGTCCTCACATTACATGTATTCACATCTTAATAAAGACGATATTTATTTATTAATTATATTATTAATAAACTAAAGTTCAATATGTTTATTACCCAATATGTTCCCCATTCTAATTAACGCATTTGCTATAGATTCATCTTGCCTTTCTGTAAGTCCAAAATGATTCCTTGGCATTGAACGTTCAAAGATACGATCACTTGTAAAATTGTCTCCCTTGGACTATTCTCTATCATTACTTTTGCTACGCATCCTCACGTAACTGAAACGAGATTCTTCTGAGAATAAAACAAAAATAATTGTGATTTGGCTGTTCTCATGAAGATATCATTTTGAAAGATCAAAGCCATCATACAAGTATTGGTTGACTTGATATTTATAAGATCTTTGGCCATGTTTATATAAACTCTCTCTTACACTTTCGTGACCTATTCCTAAATCACCAGCAATTTGACAATGAAAAAGCATTGATCGAGTTGGAGACAAGCTAATGTATTGTATTTATTTCTGCCTCTTCGCTCATAATAAAATTATTTTTATTTAAAGTATTAATTTTCTTATTTTAAATGATTTTCCAATCAAGGAAAATAATTTTCACTTGGTGAATCGTTCTATGAATATCATTGATCATCGTTCTCGCTTCTA
Organism: Pachyrhynchus sulphureomaculatus; assembly: GCA_019049505.1. Classification (NCBI taxonomy): domain Eukaryota; kingdom Metazoa; phylum Arthropoda; class Insecta; order Coleoptera; family Curculionidae; genus Pachyrhynchus; species Pachyrhynchus sulphureomaculatus. The sequence goes on from CM032452.1 coordinate 35,013,082, forward strand.
CTCGATTTTTTGATGTAATAGGATAAAAACAATAATTTTAGTTAAAATAAAACTAATAATTAGATTATTTTTAAAAGAATAAATTAAGTCTTAATTTACGTTTAGAGATTGTCAAAAGAATAGCTGCAATTGATTGATTGCAAACAGATGAAATCATTGAAATCCAATAAATCGTCCTTCTATATGCGTAGCCCCCTTAGCCTAAATCACAGACGGCATTAAAATATTTTTAGATGGATTTGATGAAAGGTAGGTCGCAGCAGAACCTTTATTTAACGATATTTTAAAAATTATTAATTAGATAGAGCAAAATATACATTAAAATTATTTTAAATTCTCTGCAGAATTAAAATATTTAATAAATCGTATATCTATCTCTGTGTATCAAACTACTAATTTAAATACTGTAACTTAGAAATGCACGCAAATATTGCGTTGAAGCTTTACTTAAAAATATCACTAACATAGATAACAGTACATCGGCGATAAGTTTTAAGATTTAAATCAATATTTTATTGTTGGTTTTTCTAATTTTGTGTATAAATATTTCTGATTAGCATTAAAGCTGTACCCTAGATCTGTTCTGAGAAACGTTTACACTGTTATTGATCAAGAAATAATTTAGAACTTTTCAGATGTATATGATAAACTCCAGATGTTATTTACAAGTTCTTCATCTTCAATATCAGATTAAGCGTTTTCTTTAGTTATTTCCTTAATTGTATCTTTTAGAGACACATAATAATTTTTTTTTAGATCTAGGTACATCCTGCTATAACTTGGAAACAAAATACCAATGAAATATTGTCTTCTATATGGCACTCGCTTATTACAATAAGGGATGCATTAAATCCTTCAAGAAACAATTTTTTGGCATTTATAGTGACAGTTTCCTCCAAGCAGAGCAATTCGTATTAATGCGTTGGTCACCGATATATTTTCTTTACCCTTTCCAGTACCTCTTATATTTTTATTAATGTTAAAAGTCTTCCGAAGAGTAGGCTTTTATGAATAATTTCGAAATAAGCCTTTTTCCATATGTCGCCAATACGATGTAGTATTTAGGGGAAGAAAAATCAATTTTACAAATTCCAGTAGAATATTGGAGTGGAAAGTGGCATTATCGAGAAATAGCACTACATTTTCCTTTTAATTTTATTGTCAATTTTTTAAAATTACGATGTCATCATATCCATAGTTATTCAAATCTTCTTATTAGAGATCCATTCCAAGACAAATTTATCGACATAAGCCCCTTTTAAACATCCACAACATCAACTGACATAAAAATTCAAATATTAACGACATACCAGGTCATAAACCTGAATCATTCGCAATCAGTTGTGGCTTCACTCAGCTTATTGAGGAGCCAACACGGATCCCTGATCAAGACAGAGAGTTCACCAGTATTCTTGATCTGTTTTTAACCACCAATTCAGAGATTTATACTGTCACTATCCAATCATAAACTACTTTCAATATCGAGTATCCTACCAATCAGTGATAGAGAGGCGCCTAAATCGTGCAACATTTGGCACTACAAATCTGCCAAATGGGAGAAACCCATGGAATATTTTCGAACTTCCCCTTGGTTAGACATCTGTTTTCGATCTGACAACCCAACTGACTGCGCTAACGAGGTTTCCGTTGTTATGTTGGCTAGTATGGACAGTTACATCCCTTTTTCGAAGAAATATCCTTCCAACGGCAAGCCTTGGTTTGACCGAAAATGCAAAGAAGCTGTTGCTTCTAAAGATCTTGCCTACCGACAATGTCGTGAAAATCCTAACGTCATAAATTGTAACACCTTTGTTCGTGCCAGGAACAGATGTAAAAAAATTATCGACGAAACCAAGGAGGCACCCAAACAACGAATTAGAAACAAACTTCTTGCTTACCCCAACAATTCCAGGTCCTTTTGGTCAGTCGCTAAGGCAGTTAGTCAAAATTTCACCAAATCCACTATACCAGTCACACGGCCAGCTAATTCTATTGCAACAACACCTGTTGAGAAAGCGAACTTGTTGGATGAACTCTTTGCTTCACATTCTACTGTTGGTTTCCAAGAACAAACACCACCTATTATTTCAATAGTGCTGTTAAGGATGCCGGATATTTAGACATGTCATAAAAAGTATTTTAATGAAGCTAGACACAAAAACTAAACGATAACCAGTTTTCTGTAGTTTTTTCAACCTATTCTGCAGAAAGGGAATATTTTCTTCCTGCTGGAAATGCGCTACAGTTCAACCGATACCCAAAAAAGGCAAAAGGACCTTTGGCAAGGTCAACTACCGACCAGTCGCACTGCTTTCAATAATATCGAAAGTCATGGAAATAACAGGAGATCTTCTAAATTATATAACACATGTTTGGAAAAACGTAATTGAACACTTTGGAGAATCTAGAGCGGTTGCTCTTGATATATCTAAGGCATTCGACCGTGTTTGGCACGATGGATTGTTGACTAAGCTACGCTCTTCTGGTATGTCTGAAAATTTCCGTTTATGGCTCTTATGTTTCCTCAAAGAGCGTTCTTTACGAGTGGCAGTCGACGGATTTCTTCCTAACACTAACAATGCTGGTATGCCCCAAGGCTCCATACTATCTCCTACTCTCTTTCTCATTTACATTAAGTATCTGCTGGAAAAGAGCAGAAATCCAATCTACAGCTTTGCAGATGACAGTACGCTTATCTCTTCATTCACTTTGAACACTCGAACATCGGCTACTCATGCAAATATTTGCAGACAACAGGAGATCGTTCAACTTAACAAAGACTTGGAAAGAAATTCTATCTTTAGGTGTTAGTAATCAAGTAGAATATAACGCTACAAAAATCAAAGCAGTAGTTTTTTCTAAAAAAGATATAAGTTGCTGAACCTGACAATCCTCTAGCATCGGCACTCAATTTGCTGAGCGTTAATTTGAGAGCAAATATAATTTGGTATGAACATGTTGCAGACATAGCAAAGAGAGCTACTCAAAAGCTGGGAATTTTATTTCGAACTTTACACTCCACAACAACGGTGAATTCTCTCCAAAGCTCAAATTCGATTAACTATGCTACATACACTACATTTGTTGGGTTCTATTCAGAGGAGAGCTGTTCCCCTGATTGGAGACCCGGAACTGGCCTACAAGTATTTTCATGGAAAGCGTTCGATGGGTGTAGCCCGCTTAATTCCTCCCAGAGCGGTGCATGCTAAAATATACGTCGCGCTAATACTTCACATCCTTATGAGTTTCAGCTTGATACTCCTCGTACGTCCCTTTCCAAGCAATCTCTTATATGGAGAACCTCAACGCTTTGGAATACTTTACCCAAGACTGTGTTTCCGACCGAGTATAATTTACAGCGATTCAAGACCAACTTGAATCGATTTTTTCGCACATGTGTCGCTCCCATAGCGCTTTAGGGATTTCCCTGCAGCACATGTGATAAGCGCATAAAAAAATCTAGGTTTTTATTCTTACTAATAACAAATGACTTCCCTTCCTCGTCTTTCATGTTACAGAATAGTATGGAGTCTATCCTTTTTTTCTCTATATTAATTGTTTCTTAAAGCAAAAGTTTTGGTAGGAAATGCGCGAAAGAAAACCCGGTATCATTGACATTAAATATATCTGTGCAACTTTATTTTCCTGTCCACATCTTCTAGGATAGCATTCACAGATTCTCCACAAATTGTCTTTAAGGAAATTTTACGTCTCTGGCAAAACTTTTCTAATCATCCAGTGAAGGCTTTCAAATTTAAATGAAAGGGTTTAAGCCTCTTCCTGAACAAAGGTCTTGACACAGGAATATTTTTATTTCTTACCGTGCAGAACTAATTAAGCACTATTTGATAAACAGCCACACCGTCAATCTTCGAAAATTTCCTAGTTATTTCCCTTCGTTTGGAATATAGGATGGAATATTTCGCATTTGTTTTCTCTTTTGATGCAGAATAACAGTAATTACGAACTAATAACTTAAAAGCGCACAATCTTTTATATACAGTCTGTCAAGTGAGAATATGTCCACGATAATTCATTTTTGATAGATGCGATTCTAGCGATTTAACGAAAAATCTGTAGAGAGAACCTTTGTCTACGACTCATTTTAGTAAAAGTATCAGTCGATTCCGAATTTTCTTCGAAATCACGTCACTTGTTTGCACGTCGATTCGAGGCAGCCTTTCTTTGTTCCCATCCAAAAAGGCTTAAATTGGCGCATTTCGCGGAGCTACATATATTAAAAAGTCGGTATCCTTTGTAAAGAAGTGGGTAAATCATTTCGACGAGACGCAAAATGTCTACGACTTGCCAAAACATAGCTCGGGTAACGCAATAAAGGTTCTATGACTTCAGTTATTAACATTTTTATTTTAAGTTTTAAATTTTGATGGGAGGTCCGGTCCTGGCCGAGAATGAGAGAACACGTGTAAATAACTCGGAGTCAGAAAAGTAAAGTTCTGGTGAAAGTAAGAGTCAAAAAATTCAGAAGAGAATATAACTATTCCATTAACGACGAGAGGAAAAGGTATGCATAATATCTGAAAGAAAATACAGTAAGAAAATCAGTAACAGGAAATTAAATACCTTGCGACATACACTAGGTTAACAATCAGCTGTGCGGGAGAATGTTATTGCTTTAGACGGGTTGACCGGAGCGGTGAATCGTATCGCCTGCAATAGCGAAAACAGAGGGACGGCTCAGGGAAAATGGAGGGAGTATTAAAAGAAATTCTTGAGAGGCTCGACGAAATGCAAAACGGGAATGTTAGAGTGGAAAACAAGATAGACAAGATACAAGAAGAGATGGGCAGATCTAGGAAAGAAAATGATAAATTAAAAGCTAAAAATTTAATGCTGAAGGAATCAACAAAGATACAAGAAACTAGAATAAAGGTGCTGGAGAGCGAGAGAAGAAAAGGGAAGGTAGTTATGCAGGGCATAAAAGAAGTAAGGAATGAAGACGAAGAGCAAATTAAAAACAAAATGAGAGATGTCCTTAACAAGATACAAATGAAAATAGTATTGGAGAATGACATAACAGAAATGAGACGAATAGGGAAGAAAAGAGAATATAACAAAAGGCCTATGCTAAGAGAAGTAAGAACGTGGAACCAAAAAATGGAAATTCTTAAAAGAAAAAGTAAGCTAAGAGGAAGAGAAATATATATTAACGAAGACTTCCCAAAAGGAATACAAAATCAGAGAAGAGGTTTAATAAGATATATGAAAGCAGCAACAGAACAGGGACAGGAAGCCACATTAATGTACAATAAACTGAAAATGGGTGGATAGCTATATACGTTGAGCCAGATGGATGAATTGGAGGAAGAACCCGGGATTGAATCAAAAGAACAAATGATCAAGGCACAAACATCAAAAATAACTGTTAGCAAAAGATCACCCCATGAGACAGGGAGGAAGGAGGAAGAAGAAAGGACGTACAAAGTGACAAGAAGTATAACAAACATTAGGAGGAATGCAAAAAACTATTAGAAAATGAGAATAATAAGTGGACAGGAAAAAATGCAATGAGTAAGGAAACAACAACAGAATCTCGAAATAACTAAAACAAGAAAATACAGGAAAAAATGAATAGTATAGAAAAGGAAGATAATGATAAAAAAGAGTACAAATATAGCAACATGGAATATAACGTCATTGACTGGATTAGTTTACAAGTTACAGTGGTTTTAGTGACGCTAGTTTTGATATTTTCAAAACAATGGAAAAAATCGAATTTCGTGTGTTGATTTTTGATGGGAAAAATACTGTTCAAGCAAAGCAATGGCTTGATAAGTATTACGGGCACTCTGCAACTGGAAAATCATTCATTATTTACTGGTATGCTGAATTTATACGCGGTCGTACAGATACAAATGATGCTGAATGCTCTGGAGGCCCGAATGAGGTGGTTACATCGGAAAACATGAAAAAAATCCACAAAATTGTTTTGGATGACCTAATGTGAAACTGCGACAGATAGCTGACATCCTAAAGACATCAAAAGAACGTGTTGGTCGTATTTTTCATGAATATTTGGGCATGAAAAAGCTCTGTTCGAAACGGGTACCACGTTTGCTTACAGTGGGCCAAAAACAACAAAGTGTTGATGATTCTGAGCGCTGTTTGGATCTGTTTAAATGTAATAAAAAGGATTTTTTCATGCGATCTGTGACAGTGGATGAAACATGGATCCACCACTGCATACCGGAATCAAATCCGCAGTCAGCTAAATGGATAGCAGCTGGTGAAAGTCACCTGAAGTGACCAAAGACACAACAGTCGGCTGGGAAGGTTTTGGCCTTTGTATTTTGGGATGCGCATGGAATAATTTTCATCGACTATGCCGAGAAGGGAAAAACCATCAATAGCGAATATTATATAAAATTATTGATGCGTTTGAAGGCAAGAATTGCAAATAAACGGCCCCAAATGGACAAGAAAAAATTGATCTTTCATCAAGACAATGCACCGTGTCACAGTCAATGTTTACGATGACAAAATGGCATGAATTAAAGTTCGAATTGCTTTCTCATCCACCGTATTCTCCAGATTTGGCCATCAGCGACTATTATCTATCCGTAGACCTCAAGAAAATGCTCGCGGGAAAGAGATTTGGCTCCAACGAAGAAATTATCGCCGAAACTGAGGCCTATTTTGAGACAAAGACAAATCCTTCTACAAGAAAAGTATAGAAATTTTAGAAAAGCGTTGGACTGATGGTATCGCTCTTAAAGGAGACTATATGGATGAATAAAGTCGAATTTTCCAAAAAAAAATGTGTTTTAAGTAGCTAGACCAAAAACTTTTCAGTCTACGTGTTAGAACTGCAAACTTCCAGGTGAATCCCGTTAATATACTATACTAACATTATTGGAGGTTGCAATGCTCCCAAGCATCATATGCAATCTTAATCATCTTCTATTCCAATTCTGCTTATTCTATTATTCTAAAAAGAAAATATTGAAGGCTGTTAGAAGCCACCACCAAAAGATGAATTTTGAACATATTTTTGAAATGAGTTAGCATTTGATAGATGTAAAGTGATATAAATTCGATTTTTCCAATGACTTACTTTATTTCTTCCTCAGTTTCAAAATATGTTACGTTAATAAGTAGTTCCTCAACTTTTTGATATCTAATTCTCATATATATTAACAAAGTCGTCAAACTAATAGATTGCAACATAGAATAAGCATATATTACAAATGCAACTCTGGTTAACAATACGAATAGTAATATTGTTATCCATCCATTTTTAAAAACGCTAAGTACTACACACTATTAAAAACAAAAATAAAATATTAAAAATTAAAGAAGATTTAGTATATTTAAATAATTTTTGACAAAACTTTATCAACGATTGAATATATATATATTTTATATATATATATATATATATATATATATATATATATATATGTTATATATATATATATATATATATATATATATATATACATATATATATATATATATATATATATATATATATATATATATCCTTTTTGGTCTCATAAATATATATACTATGGTATATATATATATATATATATATATATATATATATATATATATATATATATATATATATACTATGGTATATATATATATATATATATATATATATATATATATATATATATATATATATATATATATATATATATATATACTATGGTATATATATATATATATATATATATATATATATATATATATATATATATATATATATATATACCATAGTATATATATTTATGAGACCAAAAAGGAAAAATGTAATGAAGATAACGCTACAAACAATTAAAATTCTTCAAAGTAGGATCCTTGGGCGTCGACACACTTCTGCCAATGAGTTTTCCACGCTTGGAAGGCGCCCTGGAAGTCCTTTTCCGGATTGGCCTTTAAGCAGCGCGGCGGAGCCGCTTTGACCTCTGGTACGATCCCATCGCGGTGTTCTTTTAGGGATGTCTTCACTTGGGTGAAAAGAAAAAAGTCCGCCGGGGCCAAATCGGAACTGTTGGGGTGCTGGGGAGCGTTGCGGTACCGTTCCGGGCCAAGTAGTCGTTGACCACGAAATAGGTGTGGCTTGGTGCATTGTCATGATGCAGCTTTCAATTGGCGGCAATGTCTGGCTGGAACATGGCCAACGTCTCCCTAGCCGATTTTCCGAGTCCCACACAGAATTTAATGGCGTAGCACTGTTCGATAGACCGTTACATTTTTAAGTTTTGACCGAGCCTACAGACACACACTTAAACTACGATACGAACTGCAAGAAAGCTAGTAGGCGACTGACACTAGGTGCGTTTTGAAACAGACTTCCCCCTCCATCGAACCCGCCTGGAGCGAGCGCGGGGCGACGTACAGTCGCGTCAGAAGAAAAATGGTCTCATTACTTTTTATACCATCCTTGTATATATATATATATATATATATATATATATATATATATATATATATATATATATATATATATATATATGTACATATATATATATATATATATATATATATATATATATATATATATATATATATATATATATATATTCAATCGTTGATAAAGTTTTGTCAAAAATTATTTAAAAATACTAAATCTTCTTTAATTTTTAATATTTTATTTTTGTTTTTAATAGTGTGTAGTACTGACTTAGCGTTTTTAAAAATGGATGGATAACAATATTACTATTCGTATTGTTAACCAGAGTTGCATTTGTAGTATATGCTTATTCTATGTTGCAATCTATTAGTTTGACGACTTTGTTAATATATATGAGAATTAGATATCAAAAAGTTGAGGAACTACTTATTAACGTAACATATTTTGAAACTGAGGAAGAAATAAAGTAAGTCATTGGAAAAATCGAATTTATATCACTTTACATCTATCAAATGCTAACTCGTTTCAAAAATATGTTCAGGTTAGTTCATCTTTTGGTGGTGGCTTCTAACAGCCTTCAATATTTTCTTTTTAGAATAATAGAATAAGCAGAATATATATATATATATATATATATATATATATATATATATATATATATATATATATATGTTATATATATATATATATATATATATATATATTAGATAATATTTTTCTTGGGTGTTTGGTTGTCATTTAAAACAAAAGCTTACTATTGGTTACAACAACGTTTCGCACATTTTGTTGTGCTTTATCAAGTTTTTCTTTACTAAAAATTTTTTTTTGTTTAAAACTAGTTTTCTAAAAAACATTTTCACATTATACGTTAAACTTTAAAATTGTCTAAAAATGTTTACTACTCAGTATATATCACCACTACACCAAATATTTTATTTTTGCACTCGATGCGCGTTTCGCTAACCATGTTAGCTTCATCAGGAGCGATGATTGACTCAAGTCAGTTAATTATCGCTCCTGATGAAGCTAACATGGTTAGCGAAACGCGCATCCAGCGCAAAAATAAAGTGTGTGGTTATATAATGAGTAGTATCATTGTCCAAAGATTTCACATTCCCAATTTAGTTAAAAATATTTACAAAAATAATAATTTAGTCAGTGACATACCTTGGAGTTTCTTTTTATGTGAACTGATATCAACTGATTGTTATTTTAACAGTCAAGGTGACTTTTTTATATATTTTTTTTATTTTGAGGTAAGATTCTATTTTTTGATAGTTTGTATTTGTTACAGGAAGTTTGTATCTGTATATATTCCATATAAGGCCGTTCAATTCTGATGTTTTGTTTATAGTTAGTAGTTTAAGATTTTTTTTGTATATATTTATTTAATTAGATTATTGTAGATTTGACTTAAGCTTTTGTTATCTTTTCTATTATTTATTGTTTTTTTTTTCTCGTTTCATTTCGATCATTTCTTCGAAAATTTGGTTTGGTTTGGTTTGGTTCCTGTGTTAAGATTTTAGTATTCTTGAAGTCAAATTCATGTCTTGTTTGTGTTTCATGTTTTTTCTTTTTGCAGATTGCAGTTGTAGCATTTTTGGTGTATTTATGACCGTTTAGTCTGTTGTCTAAGTATTGTGTTGTCACTCCTATGTATTTCTTTGGGCAATTTAGACATGGGATGGAGTCAACTATGTAAGATTTCTGTTTTTGAGATACTTTGCTTGTGGTGTAAATAAAAAGTTTACTAAATTTTGAGCTTTATGGCAAACAGTAATGTTATGTTTTAAAAGAATATGGCTTATTTTTTTCCAAAAGACTAGCTGTGTATGGCATAGCAATATATTTTGTCCTTTGTTGTAAAAAAAGTTCTTTGAATATTTTTGAAATTGTATTTTCTGGAAAATGGTTGTAGAATAATGTTTCTTTAACTTTTTGTAGGGTTTCTGGCCGGTACTTTGCGGAAGTTAACGCAATAGCTCTATCTGTGAGACCTATTATAACTCTGTTTATGTGCTTTTTCGGATAATTTGAATTGAAATTAAGATAATGGCGGATCAGGACTCTTCTGTGTACCACCTAGTGGCTATTCTTTGTTCACTTTCTCTAATTAATGTTAAATCAAGAAAATATATTTGATTATTAGTTTTTATTTCTAATGTAAATTGTAATTTAAAATGGAAATTGTTGAAGGCTGTCACTAGTTTACCAATCTTATTTTCGGGTGCTGCAGTCAAGCAATCATCTACAAATCTCTTAAAGAAAATCACACGAAAATCAAGAGATTTAGTTATACTTTCCTTCAAAAACTCCATCACTAGTTGTGCTCTTGTGGAAGAAATAGGAGACCCCATGGCACAACCGTTTAATTGTTGGTAGAATTCATTTTCGTACTGGAAACAATTATTGTTTAAAGTGAGATTAACAGCCTCTATGAAATTTGTAATGTCAGTGTTGTATGGTCTTGTAAGATAGTTCATTTTTGAGTTACGATGTTGGACATTTGGAATGTTTGTATATAATAAAACCACATCTAGTGAAACTAATTTATAATTATCTGGAATATTTATGGTATCAATGAAGTTTTTTAATTCAAACGAATCTTTGATATAATGATCATTTTTCCTGCAACCAGATAGGGGAATTTAGCTTGAGGAAGCAATAATCTGGGGGAGGTTTGATACGCCTTTATTGGCTTGGAAAACGGCGTCCTGATTTTAGTCGCGTGGTGGGAAGATCTTGCTGCTGGATTGAAAGAATTAAGCGTTTTTTTACGGCTCTTTCCCATGCGCGTGTAGCTGTAACATTAGTAATAGCAATAAGTGAAGATAGAGACTCGTCCCATTAATAATACTAATAGGAACTGATACTCTTCGGTATGTGTCTTCCAACGTTGTAATTGCTAAAAATATTACTATAATAGTGCGACATGCGTTTATAATGTTGATCTTGCATTAATGCGTTATTATAATGAAAATATGATACAACAGAAAGAAAACTAAATAATTTTGGAGCCGAAATCAGAAACTAAGTTGGGAATGTGGAATCTTTGGCACAATGATACTACTCAGTATATATCACCACTACACCAAACGCTTTATTTTTGCACTCGACGGGCGTTTCGCTAACCATGTTAGCTTCATCAGGAGCGATGATTGACTAAAGCTAAACTACAAATCTACCCTATTTATACTTAGCCTAACCCTTGAATTACTCAGGCGGAACTAATGGCATAGGCAAGGCCATCAGTTCCGGTTAAGTAACCAGTAGAGGGGACTAAAAGGAATAGGCCCTCTGTCTTTAATTAAACTACTTTTACATTTTATAATTTCTATACTTTCGTATGCGTTCAACAATCTCCTATCAGATACATTTTTTATTAATCTTAGATTATCTAATGTTACAATATGATCAGCTTCAAGGGCATGTTCGGCATTGCTAGACTTTTCTGTTCTACTCTATTTTAAGTGTGCTAAATTTTCTTTAAATCGTGTTTTAGTTGACCTTTTAGTTTGCCCAACATACTTTTTGTCACAATCATTACAACTAATTTCATAAATTCCACTTTTCTCACAATTGGGAATCTTATCTTTGGGATTTCTTAAGATATTCCTCAGATTGTCTGATGACTTATAGACTAAGGTGAGGCCTACCTTATTAAATACCTTATTGAGTCCCTTGCTATATTTCGGATTATATATTATGGAGACATACTTTTTCGCGTGTAAAAAAGGTGGAATCCTGAATATTAAACCTAAACTTATGTCTATTTATTAGCTTATTTACTAGGTCATCGCCATAACCATTAACTCTAGTTATATTTCTAATACGATTCCAAGGGTTAGGCTACGTATAAATAGGGTAGATTTGTAGTTTAGCTTTAGTCAATGATCGCTCCTGATGAAGCTAACATGGTTAGCGAAACGCGCGTCGAGTGCAAAAATAAAGTGTTTGGTGTAGTGGTGATATATACTGAGTAGAAATCAAAAAGCTTACTCCTAAATTCGTCTTATGTACCTTATTACGAAATGTATTTAGTAATAAACCTGCTTAGGTTCTATGCATATTAACAATTTCTATTTATATTGTTGGATCAATAATACACCAATCAGCAGAACAATAAATTTGAAAGACGTGGCTCATGGGAGAAGGTCATAATATATTTAAGTAATACATATATACCAATTGACTTGAAAATCTATAGGTTCAAATAAGAAAAATTATTTATAGAATTTAAATGGCTCCTAAAAAAGCAAAATTTAAAATATATTTTAATTAAACGGGGCGGTCTAATACAGTGAATATGATTTTTGTTAAATGGCATATCCATACATTTGTGTTCCAAACACATTTCATGAAACAACGTCGCCATCTAAATTAAATATTTCCTTACATATACAGAGCAAGAAATTTAATACAAAATTACATTTAAAAACTCAATTTGTGTGTGCAAATTACTCAGCAAGATTAGATCGGTTCTTCAAGATATTTGAAAGCAACGTGAAGAAAAAATCGATGTGAAAGCTAGAAGGAGAATCTTCTGATTGATAGAAGTATCATCCACGACTCAGTGTAATACAAAAATAGTTTATTCATGGCATGGATTGACTATCGGAAAGCGTTTGACACAAAATTTCACTAAGTGATTCTTCACCTGTTAGGAAGAGTAAATATCAAATTTAAATATCAAATATCAGTTAATCAAAGGCTAAAAAGTCTTTGATTAACTGGATAAAGTCATTTATCTGTTTTAAAGGACCTTAAACCTTATAGTGCTTCAGAACGAGACCTAAATTAATCACTTAGAGTAGTTCAAGGAAACATGCCTCATATTTTATGGAATTTGGATTAGATAAATGTGCCGATGTGAAGCTCGACAAAGAACATTCAGTTTTCTGATGGGCACATCCAAAGAACATTCAGTTATCTGATGAGAATATTCTCAACCATTTAGATGGCTATCTAGGCATTACACACCTTCGAATACAAGATACATTAACAATTAAAACAGAACTTTGCAACAAGTATAGGAAACGACTAAAATACGTATATTAATAAAAATCTCCATCTTCCGCCCTCTGTTCCTCGAATATATCTTTTACGTCATCAAGATAGAAGAGGATTTTTGTGCTTATCTCTCTCGCATCGTTGCTCGGTCCCGAGCGTCGTGACCTCCATTGCATTATTACACAGAATTTATAACAGCCCTCCAGGCTTCTCTATCTTCGACACTTTTCATCATTTTCTGTAACTCCAAATGCATTGTAGACATGATCTGATCGATGTATCTGTTGGGAGTTATACTTCTACCACCGACTTTCTCCTGGATCAGTAACTTTTCCATGCCAGCCCTCCTTATTATGTGACCAAAAAATGATGTTATTTTTTTCTGAATCGATGGTACGAGCCCGTCACTACTTTGGATTTTAAGATTGCTCATAACAGACGCATTTGTCCTATGAGCTGTCCAGAAAATTCTGAGCATCCGCCTGAATCTCTCTATTGTTTTACCGCATGCTGCTTTAATAGTTTATGTTTCGGCTCCGTATGTGGCTATAGGAAATATTACTAAATTGGCAAGTCTTTTTTTAATAATTTTATTTATTCTGTGAATTTTTCATGCTTTGCTTAGGTTTGTCATTGCAGTTTTGGCCATCGCTATCCTTCTTTTAACTTCTTGTTCGCAGCCCCCTTTGTTAGAAATTCTGACGCTTAAGTATATTTGTCATCACTGGGCTATCAACGATTTTATTGGGAGGAGGCAAAATTTTAGCTCAATCTACAATAAGAAGAAAACACTTCTTTCTATTTAGTGAAAGGCCGACATTTGCGTTAATCTTTTCGATTCAATGCAGCAGTCCAACTATTTCTTCTTCGGAGCTAGCCACCGATGCCCAAACGAACACTCCCGATCCCCCCTATTACAATCTACGTAGACGCTGATCTATAAAAAACGACGATCGCACTTCGATTTTTGAATCACAATATGGAGTAACAACAGCAGCAAGAGTACTTGAAAATGCCTAATGAGATGAACGGATTGAAATCCGAAATTTTAATATATTATATATATATATATATATATATATATATATATATATATATATATATATATATATATATAAATAAAATATATATATATATAAATAAATATATATATATATATATATATATATATATATATATATATAAATATATATATATATATATATATATATATATATATATATATATATATATATATATATATATATATATATAATAAACACAAATGGCTGCCGTAAGAACTGGTTAAGTGATTTCGGAAAGTATAAGGGCTTAAATTTTAGCTTCTTTTCATATATAATGGAATGCCGTATGGTACTTTTTGAAATTCTCAATTCTTTGACACTGACAGTGTCAAATACAATTGTAGCTCGCAAAGTTTTTAAAATATTTTTTTAATTTTAAGACCATATTAAATAAAAAAATACTTCTAAATACATACACACGTAGGTGTTTTTAAGGTTGCTGAATACGATTCTGATGCAAAAAAAAGTATTTTAGTAATTGACAGCTATCAAACGGGCTGTCGATTTACTCAAAATGCCATTTAATCATTATTTTATCACATTGAAACACTTCAAACATTGGCCCTTATGATTTCGAAGTCACCGAATAGGACCTTGAGAAAAAAAAGATTTAGTAGTTGACAGCTGTCAAACGAGCTGCCAATTTACTCAAAATGCAATATAGTAATCATTATTTCATCGGATTAAAGAAGGTTGCTGAGTACGATACTGATACAAAAAAATATATGTTAGTAGTTGACAGCCGTAAAACAGGCTGTCAATTTACTCAAAATGCCGTTTAATCCTTATTTCATCACATTAAAATACTATTCAAATATTGGTCACTGAATACGATTCTGATGCCAAAAAATATTTAGACAATTTTAGAGCTATCAAACCAAATTCGAAGAAATTACAGTAAATCATTGTGTCAGCACATTTAATTGTCAGAGTCAGATTTTTAATTTAGCGGTTGTACAGGGTGAGTCAACGATAGAGTGGAGTTCATTATCTCATTTTTTTCGGGAATGACGAAAAAATGTTAAATATAATAGTTTTAGGGAATGTTAAGGTGCACAGTTTAAAGTTATTTTTGGGTATACAGGGTACTTCAAAAAAGTGTGGCCGATATAACATATGTTTTTTGAAATAGAACATCCTATTTTCTAATTTATTTTTAAATTCTGCATAAAATTACTTTTTTATTAATAACTTTATTAGTAGTTTTTCTAATTTTTTTAAAAAAATACTAATGACAGATTCGTGTTCAGCGTACAATTTTACATGAGAATATCAAAGCTGCATTTACGGATCAAAATCATTTCTTTTTGTGGGGCTGTGTAACCTATATTTGGTCGGTGTGAAATTAAAGACATCATTTCAAGTTAAAATATCCATAGCAATAAAAAATATTTTTAAAAATTGATGTACTTAGTAATTGCTATAGATAGCAGTTGCTGTAGGTTTAAATCTTATTTTCATCGATTCAATAGTTGAGATTTTAGATAACGTTTGGCAGCTGTTAAATTTCAATTCTCATATCACATTTGCAGCCAGCGATCCTAAAAATATTAAATATATGAATGACTTACCTCAAAATGACAAAATTAAGAATAAAATCGTTTTTTATCGTTTAACATTTTAATTTCGTTATTTTGGCAGCTAATTATACGGTTGGCAGTTGTAACGTTCAAAATCTGATATTTGTAATTGACGATTGAACACAGAAAAACCATGTATGATGCATTTGAAAAACCCCACAAGAAATTTTTTTTATTTTGATGTGAAATATCCAAGCTAGCAGCTGTCAAAATATCTTTTTGACATCAGATTCATATTCAGCGACCTCAATGTTTAAATAGTGTTTTAATGTGATGAAATAATGATTAAATGGCATTTTGAGAGCTGTCGACTACAATTTTTTTTTTTTGCATCAGGATCGTATTTAGTGACCTCGAAAACATAAGGGCCAGTGTTTGAATAGTGTTTTAATGTGATGAAATGATTAAACGGCATTTTGAGTATATTGACAGCTCGTTTGACAGCTGTCAACTACTAAGATATTTTTGTGTATCAGGATCGTTCTCATCAACCTCCAAAAAAATATAAGAGCCAATGCTTGAATAGTATTTTAATGTAACGAAATAATTAATAAATGGCATTTTGGGTCAATCAACAGCTCGTTTGACAGCTAAAATAGTTTTTTTTGCATCAGGATCGAATTCAACGACCTCGAAGACATAAGGGCCAATGTCTGAATAATATTTTAACATAATGAAATAATGATTAAATTGAATTTTGAGTAAATTGACAGCTCGTTTGACAGTTGTCAACTATTAAATTTTTTTTTTTTGCATCAGGATCGTATTCAGTGACCTCGAAAACATAAATGCCAATGTTTGATTAGTATTTTAGTGTGATAAAATAATGATTAAATGGCGTTTGGAGTAAATTGACAGCTCGTTTGACAGTTTTTAATTACTAAAATATTTTTTTTTGCATCAGAATCGTATTCAGCAACCTCAAAAACCCGTACTTATGTATTTTTTAATTTAATATCGTCTTAAAATTGAAAAATATTTTAAAAATTTTTCGAGCTTCGTATTTGACACTATCACTGTCAAAAAATTGAGAATTTCAAAAGGTACCACACGGTATTCTATTCTACATAAAAAAAGCTAACATTTGAGCCTTTATACTTTCCAAAGTCATTTAACCAGTTCTGACGGCAACCATTTGCGCTTTCGTATGGGATGACCCATGGCGGCTATTTGTGGCAAACAGATTGCAGAAAATTCACCTTAAATAGCTAATCTCAATAATAATGGAAAAAATTGACCCTAAAGAAATGATAACATGACACACTGCTACACAACACAACTTAATAATATGGCCGATCGTTAAGAAGAAGATGAGACCTACAGTGTAGCAAGACCTTTTCCATCAAATTTAATTAATATGTATATATATATATATATATATATATATATATATATATATATATATATATATATATATATATATATATATATATGCAGGGTGCGGCGCCAAAATTCGGACAAAATTTAATTTGAATTTCCCGCCATTCTATACCACTTCGAGAGGTCGCGATTGGCGTCCAAATAGCTTGACGCATGTACCAAACATTCATAACCTCAAAACAGTCGCAAGGTTGAAACCAAGTGCGGAGTATAATCGAAGAACTGTGATTATCGAAAGTGTTCGCGCTGGGCACTCAGCAACAGAAATCATTCGATTCTTCGGGTACCCAAGATCGACTGTATATAAGAAGCTTCTTACTCCTAGTCAAATTTAAAAGCATTTATTCGCTAGAAATGATCTTTTTAATATTTGAATCTGAAGATTTGAATGCTTTATCAACAAATATGTTATTACTCCAAGAGTTATTCAAGTGAGTATTTTACTATTCACAGCTCATCTTAGTACCATTATTATAATTATTTTCATTATTTTCAGAGATATTCTGTTGGAAATAAGAAGGGAAAAGAGACGGATTCATGTGCATTTAGAGGCGGAACCGACACAAGAAGAATGGGTTGAACTTGCGAGGCTTTCCGTGAAAAAAGTTTTTTTGTATGAAAATGATGTAGTCTTTAATAAAACAAATATTTGTATAAACATTGTTTTTTTATTTTATCACCAAATTATTCGAGCTTAAATATATATTAAGAAGAATGTCTTTTGAAAGAGAAACTAAACTAATTATTCAGAATCGGAAGAATCGGAATAGACTAAATTTCTAGTATATTGATTATATTCAGCAATTTCAACATCTGTTTGAGGCTGTGCACAATATTGTCGATAGAATTGGGCAGCGGGAATTTTATATTTTCCCGAAGAACCAAAATTGTTGGATTTTCTGCTAAAACTACTCTTCAAACTTGTAATATTTCTTTCAATTGAAACATTTATCAAAGGACATATAACTAATTAAGCAATTTTTCGAATACTTTTCCAATAAAATATTTTCATCCGAGATAAAATAAATAATTAGAGGTCCATTATAGGTTGCATCTACAATGCCTGTCCGTATAGTTCCTATAGCATTCGTAGAGGATCTTGCAACAATTTGTCCATAGAATCCTATAGGAATATTTACTCTTTCAATCAGTTCAATCTTTGTGACTTTTCCTGCGGGACAAAATGTATTCTGTTTAATACAAAGATCGAAACCTGCATCTGATTTCTTTCCAAAAAGAATTATTTCCCGGAATAATTATATCTGCTTTCGCATTACAGTTGTCGTCGTCGAGTATTTGAATTGCTCTTTCTATACGTACATACAAGTCGGAAAAATAAGCTCTATTATACATTTGGGGATAATAGGGTAAAAATACATATTCGTTGAAAAAGTTGTATTTTGACAATAAGGTAAAAAAAATCAATTTGAGCCTTTACATATTTTATGTTAGAACTTAAATCTATTTGATTCTCTTGTTTTTTCATCATTTTCCAAACAATGTCCTTAATATTTGATTTATTCGGGATAATAATTACCTATGGAAATTGTTCAAAAATTCTATGGGAATTTCCTTTATATTATCGATTATATTCTTTTCATCAAAATTTTCCGAGTCAAATATTAACGAAAAATACAACTGAGAGAGTGGTGAAAGTTCAAATAGAGATTTATCTGTTTCGTTTTGTATTTTATGCATAATTGTTAATGTGTACAGGTGTTGCCTATGCAATGATAAAATTGTTTTAAACTGTATTAGTAGTATATAGTTAAAATTAAAAAAAAAACTTGTACTGTTGATAACTTTTTTAGAGATAAACGTTGAAAACATGTTTATAATAACAAATATCTGTTGATTGGAAAATTTGGTGGTCTGACATTAGCGCTATCTTTTTGATGATTTAGTTCTCAAATACAAACTGCAATATACAAATTATAAAATTATAAAATTTATTTTTTAAAACAGCTCAATAGATTTACAAGTAGTTTTGCTAATTGATCAATCAACTTATTACTATGATTGCAATGAATACTACATTGTACACATTTGTTTGATGTCAACAACAATCACAATTCTTCATTGACACGTCGTAGTATCATACGAACGTGGAAACATTCACTTGTATCAGGTCCTTCTCGAACTCCAGGATGTGACCATACACATGACACGTAATGTGTTCCTAAATTCTTATTTGTTGTAACTTGTTTGCAATCGATATAAGGTGTTAAATATTCTCGATAAGATAATAATCGAATTTTTAATTCACAACATGCTAATTTCTTGACAAAATTATCAATTCTTCTACAAGTTTTATGTACTATATCATCTTGACTGAATAAATTCATTCTATTTGCAATAAAATGAAATTTGTAACACTTTAAATATAATTTGTGGCTCTCCTTTGAATTCATCACTTACTTAGATACTGATAAGGTTCTACTATTGAGAAGGGATATATTTAAATGGATATGTTGCCACTGGTTAATATTAGTAGTCAGTATTTGATACACATTGTTTTAAAATCAAATGTGGAAAATCAAGTACACCTTTTCCTTAGTTACCATCCTAAAACGAAACAGTTGAAGATAAATTAGGTATGTTACCCGTTCGATAGATGAGAATTGCAGCGGATGATGAGGAAGAAATGAAATTATTCTTCTAAGTGCTAAATACATTCAAAGATGTAAAAAAAATATCTGATGGAAAAAGCCTGATGACCCAACAAAAAGAGAAAGATGAATGATAAAATCAATTGCTGCTGATGATGAGGATACTAATGATGAGGAGGCAGACCAACAACAAAAGAAAACAACCACCAAAAAAGAAAATTAAAATATTAGAAAATAGAATGATAAAACCTACTACTAAAAAAATGCAGCCTGTAGCCAGTACGTCAACAGCAACTACTTACCTCGAAACTTTTGATCCGAATCATGACTTTGAAAGCCAAGTCGTCAATATTGATGACTTGGGAAATTTAATTTGTATTAACAAATGAAAAATAAAAAAATAATAATAAACATTTATATTGTTTTATTTAACACCAATCTTTAGAACATAGTAAAACTTATTTTAGGAGTGCTAAATTACATATACCAATTTCTTAATAAATATACATTTTGCAGGGCACAATGAAACTTATTTTTAATTGTATCAACATGATTATTACAATGAATAGCACAATTTCTAGCATTTAAGTTACCTAAACTTTTACATCCTAATTGAGATCAATCTTTAATATCATTAGATATCACTTAACTAAATTTTTTTTTGGTGTCCCTTCATAAAAACTTGCTCGTTTTTCACTGCATCTTGTAGAAAACTTGTAATACTTTCAAATGGTAAATTGCTAAAATTAAATTGATCCCAATCTAATCCAGTTAAATTGTTGGTGGTAAGGAAGGAAAATTTATAATATGATGAAGGCAATCACCAGTATTAATATTAATTACAGCTATCTCTTTACATATGAAATCGTTATTTTTGTGTTGAAAACCTTGAACATCTACTATGAACATTATACAAGCTTGAATAAAACTTTATGGTTGAATACTATATTACTACTGAATTGAAGGTATATATGTTTCTCTTTTCTTACGTCACATTTCATTTCATATAATTGTGCAATATTTTGTTTTTGACTTCTCTATACCAATTAAATGAGTTTAGACTTGCTAGGTAGATACTAGTAACGGGTATTGAAACAAAAATGAAATTTTCTGAAACAAAAGTGTTTTCGTGTTTGAACAATAATGATGTTGACGACTGGGCATTAGCCCATTGTGTATCTCAGGACTTACGAATGGGAGCTGGAATAGCTGATTTAAAAATATTTTTGGTAACGTGCCATCTCTGAAGAAACAAAAGAAAAACATTGGACAAGTTGCCGTATTATGGAATGAAATTAAACGACGGGCACCTATATATTATTTAATAACATAATTAAACTATTGGAACAAGCTGACAATTTCAAGTCTACGATCCAGTTTGGAAAATATGAAAAGACACATGATTGCATATAATATAAGAAAAGTTGCTATGCCCAAAATTGGTTGTGGACTCGATCGATTGAATTGGCTCGTCATAAAGGAACTTATTAAGGAAATATTTAACGATCGACAAAATAATTTATTATATTTAAATATATACATGGTTATTAAAAAAAATATATAAAGTTAATAAAGTTGTTGTTGATCAATATATGGTTTCATTTCTTGCAAAAAGGTTTTAATAAAATCCCAGTTAACTTGTTCTTTATGATGACGTATAAAATTTTCAGATAATATTTGATGTATACTAATTTCATCCCAATCAACCATTGTTTGAAATTCATCATCATAACATCACGTACCAAACAAGCTTCAATATACAGTTCAGTCTCACCTTTACATTTGGGACACTTTACTCTCTCAGGAACTGGCATTTTTTATTTGTTTAGTGTTTTTTTAGACGCTTGTTATTAAATTATAAGATAAACCTTATATATATAATCCTCATTTCGTTCTGTCTTCCCACTCCCCACCTATTGAATATTATTTTTATCTATCCAACTATTGTATTTATTATCAAAACCTAACCATTTTACAAATACTTTATTTCCTTGACGTTTTAGCACCTTTTCAACTAAGTAAATATCAGGATATTTAACTTTTTGAAGTTGAAGTTCATAAAATCCACCTTTGATGTCTTGATTGTGTTCGTCTTGAAGTAAATACGTTACAGGATTTGTAAGTTGTACCTTTTTAACTGTAAAAAATTCTGTTGACCAGTTGGGTTGGTAGGATTTGACGAAGACACCTCTAAGTTTTGATATACGTACACGATCACCAACATTATATTTTGTTTTTTTAAATGTAATCATTTTCTTGTTACTATATACTAGGTTTTAGACCTATCGTTCTATGTTTTTTATTATTATAAATACTGACGATATTTAGTAGTAATTTAACCCAGTTATATGATCCTTGGATGTTAAACTCGTTCCACATCATACCCTTAAGAGTACTGTTTACACGTTCAACAATTGATGCCTTCTTTTCACTATAAACAACATAGTGTTTAATATTATATTTTTTCATTATGGTCTGTACTTCCCTTCCCGTAAACTTTCCGCCGCAGTCTGTAGCTAGATGAATGGGAGTTTGTTGTTTGAATACATTGTCAAGAGCATGTGCAACTTCCTTTGAAGTTTTTGATTTTAATGGATAGGCCCATACGTACTTTGAAAAACAATTAATTACAACTAATATGTACTTAAATCCAAGGTTTTCTTTTTCATATTCTCGCATATCTACCAAATCTGCTTGCATTAAATCTAAAAGTGATTTTAAAAATACTCTTCTACGTGGAAAGTTTTTCCTTGCTGGTTTATGGAGTTCGTCAACAATATGTGCTTTTATAGGAGTTAAATAATTGGAGGACATTGTTATTCAATAATATTAGCTTCACGTAATTCTTCAACAATTGAGTGGATCTCGTTTGTATGACTTGTATTACCAGCTGTCTCAGAGGCAACTAATAATTGTAGTCTTTCGACAAGCTCATTTGGATCATCCCAGTATACATAGTCGATTGGATTATTTGTAACCTTCATAAACATTCCATATCCTTGTTTTATTCGTTCTCTATCTGAATCTTTATCATCATCTAATTCTGATTCTGCTTGAATGTGTGGTTTTTGTATTATCGGTTTAATAATTTTTTTAAATTTCATATTTCGACTAGATTGAACATATCTGATAGCGTCTGACATATTTAGTATTTGAGTATAATGTTTAGCATCATTTTTTGTATAGGTAGTTGGTGGATTTCGATTAAAAAGTAGTCCATACAAGCCACTAGTACCTGAAACTCTCTTTGTTCCTATTAATAGATCAGGTCCATCAAAATTAATCGTTTTATTACCAATGGAAAATCGTTCAATATCCTTATCAAATTTCACTCTAAATTTCTCTTTACTTTTAGGATCCATAAGATATTTTTTAATGTATTTCGCAGGTAAAGGATGGTATTGTTCATAATAATCTGTCAAGGTTTTCTCTTCTAGAGTTTTATTTAATTGATCTTCATAATCCTTTTGTTTTTTAGCTTTTTCTTCTAAAAGGTCTCTTTCCGCATTTTTCAGAAGAAGTTTGCTTAGATTGTCTGGATTAGGAGGAGAAGCTGTGGAAAAGTGTAATTTTCTTTTCATCCGTGGAGCTGACATTGGTAATTTCATTCCAAGCGGAGTATCCAGGTATGTTGAGGTTAAGGGTTAAGACGCCACCGAATCCTTATCAGTTTCAGTCTCAAGTCTTCACTTTCATCTTCATCATAAGATTCTTCAGATTTTAGATTTAATTTAGGTGAGGGATTGAGAGCAACTGCCTTTTCGTTTGTTTGTTTAATAGTTGGATCTAATTTAATTTCATTATTTTGTAGATGTTTCGTTATGGGTTGAAATAGAGTTTCATGTGCAACTTGTTCATGTTTTAAAATGTTTGGTTTCTTTTTTATATCCTTTCGTTTATTAACTAATATTTGTTTAACACTCTTTCTACTTGATTTATTTTTTTTTCTTGGGAACCATTATGTAGTATGATAGGTGTTTAAGTGTCTATTAACTTTCTTTGTACTCTAATTTAAATATATATAGCTATCTAAACCAAAACGGTATCTTTCTTCATCAATTTTATTATCTTTAAAAACTGATAAAAATCCAAAAGGTGTTTTCCAACAAAAAGAACATATCCCTTTAAAATTGTCAAACGACATGTCGGTATCAATATGATCAGCATATACATGTCGTAAATTTAAATCATCCTGTTTGAATAACATAAGTATATTGGCATTATCTCGGATTAAATGTTTAGGTATTTTAGCATATGTTTGACAAAGATAGAAACAATCAATGTTATTATGTCGACCCATACTAAAATACTCTTGAATTACATCTTGTTTATCGCAGGCAACGTCATCAAATATAAACACTGAATTTCGTTTTGCTTCTGATAGTGTAATAATTGCTTCTCCATTATCAAACGCAAAAAATCCTAAACCTTTGACTGGTTTTAATAGTTGTTCTAGATAAATATACTTAGGTTGATATAATGACTTAGAATACAGGTAAACATTTTCAAATTTTAAATCATTCGGATGTTCAAGGAGACTAGTGGAAGTTTTTCCACAGTTACTAGGTCCTGAAATAATCATCGCATCGTAGAGGGTAACAATACACTATGGTTAACTTTTAATCTAGTTTTCTCTTCATCTTACATACTCAAAAGTTAGACTAGAAATAAGTATAAAAAGAAGATGTATTAAATTTATAGTTAGTATATATTTTGTTCTTCTCGAAGAACAAAAAAAATAAAATGAAATACTATTCTAGCGAAAGCCGTACCGTTCAAGGAAGTGGTCTCTTGAATAATGTCATTAATAAGCTCCCCTTTGAAGTCCATTTACCTGGCTATAATTTTTGTGGACCAGGGACAAAACTACAGGAACGGTTAGCCTGTGGTGACAAAGGAATCAATCGACTTGATGAAGCCTGTAAAGAACATGATATAGCCTATTCAACACACAGTGCCTTACCTGATCGTCATCCAGCTGATAAAATATTACTTAAAAATGCATTAAGTCGAATTAATGCTAGGGATGCATCTTGAAAAGAAAAACTTGCTGCTATAGGTATGTCTGCTGCCATGAACAGTAAGCTTAAATTAGGTATGGGGTATAGAAGAAGAGGAAGGGATACTAGTCGAAATAAAAAAAGGACAATAGTAAACGTAATCAGTATACTAGAAAGTCAACGAAGATGACTTATCTTACTGCAGCTGCTAAACAAACTACAGCTGTTATTAAGCAAAGTATAAAAGCAACGCAACATTACCTAACAAAAATGGAAACTTTGTTAGATAAAATTAATGGAAGCCTACCATCATCCCCATCACAAAAATGGCAGAAAAGAAATCAGCTACTACTAAAAAGAGGAAAATAAAGAAACCGCAATCGGATAAAGAAGAAGAAGAAAAACATATTGATAATTATCATGAAAGAGAACTAAAGAAAAAAATAGCAAATAGATTATCAGCAGCCTTATCTGTTAAAAGAAGAAAAAAGAAACTTGAAAATAAACAAAATACAGAGGCTGAAGTACTAGAAAAAAGATTTGAGCGAGATATGCAGCAGCAATCATTTACTGATCTGACACATAAAATGGACACTATGGAACAACCAATAATTAACGGACAAAAGCGAAAACGTAGTGCCGATGATAATGAGAATAATCAACTTGAAGAATATGGAATAAATAAAAAATTAAAACTATAACTTATCTAGTATAAAAGTTAAATCCCCTTCAAATATTAGTTAGTTGTTTACAAACCCTTCAAAGGGAACAATAATGGTTAGTCATAGTCGTCATCAAAAAAGAGCTAAGAAACAATCTATTCAAAAAAGGGGAAAACGTAAACAAAAAAAATTACTAAAAAAAAAATAAAATTTCAATTTTTCAATCGGTTGCAAAAAAAATTAAAAAAATATATTAAAAAGAAAATCATCTAACTTAAATAGTGCACTTAGTACTGCTATTAAGACAGTGAAAGATAAGCAAGGAAATATTAAAGCACCGAGAGTGATTCAAATTCCTAAAACTGGAGGAATTCTACCCTTACTACCTATAATTATAGGTCTAAGTGCTTTAGGCAGTTTGAGTGGGGGCGTGGCAGGTATTGCAAAGGCTGTGAACGATGCTCGATCGGCTAAGCAACAATTGTATGAAAATCAACGTCATAATAAAAAAATGGAAGCAATAGCTATGGGTAAAGGTCTCTAGTTAAAACCATACAAAACTGGTATGGGTCTTTTTTTACACCAGCGTCCTCCCAAAATGCGAAATTACCGATAGTATTACCCAATCATGCCCTAACGAACCTAGAGATGGAAATGTATGCAAGAAAGCTGAAAATTCCCTATTTTCGAGGAGTGTATATGAAGGGTAGGTTACCGAGGAAAATTCATAAATATGAAGACGGGGTTATTAATTTAGACAACAATTCTAGGCCTGGAACACATTGGACTGCCTACAAGAAATATGGAAATATCATCTATTATTGTGACAGTTTTGGAAATTTGTCACCACCAATCGAAACACAACTGTACTTTCAATCTAATGATCTATGTACTATTTTTTATAATCATGCTTCATATCAATCCTACAATTCCATTATTTGTGGACATTTATGTTTAAACTTTTTATATGACCCTGTATATGTTTAAAATAAAAAGTAAATCCGACTTAAATATTGTGTTATTTATTTGTTTTATTTATTTATGTTACCTTCAGTAGATCAGAACTAGTAGGAATAAAAGAAAAAAAATCTCTTATACATTTACAATAACGGGAAATAAATCGCTATTGACAGCAAAAATTTATCCTCCAATTACTTTAAATGAAAACCAAGAGTTCGTTTTGGGCTTGATTAATTTGGAATGTTACAATTTGATATCAAACGTTGATGAAACCAATAATACCTTTCACTATGATAATGACAAAAAACCTGAAGGATCCTATGAACTTAGAGATATATACAAGTATTTAATCGAACAAATCCTCATACAATCAAAAGAACGAGATAAACCTGAATTTTACCTCAGTGCAAACTTAAATACTTTTAAGTGTGAAATTAAATGTACGAAAAAAATTGACTTTAGCAAGTAAAATTCTATAGGAAAACTTATGGAATTTGGAAATATTGTACTAGAACCAAATAAACGATACATATTTGAAAATCCTGTAGATATTTTCAAGGTTAATTCTATCTGTATAGAATGTAATCTAGTAACCAATTCGTATAATAATGAAGCGCATGTGCATATAATTCACATGTTTTATCCTAATGTAGCACCTGGATATAAAATAATAGAGAACCCTTCAAATGTTATATATTTACCAATCAGTACGCGTTATATAGATGAAATTCAGCTTAAAATAACCGATCAACATGGAAAATTAGTTAACTTTAGAAAAGCATTGGTTACAGCACGTTTACACTTAAAAAGAGTGTCATAAAGAACACGAAGATGGTATTTCTATATAATCATAATTCATTTGACATACCGCTACTGGAGTGTTGTGAACAACAAACCAATTATAACATATATAAAAAGAAGGACAAACATATCAGTTTACACCGACCATTGAAAGAATTAACACCTGAGAATAAGTCTGTACTACTTTCTTTGGGATTTAAGTTAAAAAAATTCCGAAAAAATTAAGACTATTTTGGTGTAGATTTAAGTTACAGATTAGTACAGGTATTGAGAGATTTTTAATACTAATTAAGTGTAAGTGTAAATATAGTAATAAAGAAGAAGAAGAAAATGAGCTATAACATATTAAAAGTGGGGGAAAATGTCTTACATGATGATGCAATAGTTAGTTATCAATATCATACTCATCAACCCTATTCCTCAACAACTTTAAGTAATAACGATGAAATTAGAATACCCATTCAAACACAAGACCTTTATACATTACCGAGTCAAAGTTTTTTATATATTGGAGGAAAACTGCTGAAAAGTGATAATACCTATAGTGAAAATGTACAATTTACCAACAATGGTCTACTCTACCTATTTGATGAAATCCATTATGAACTGGGAGGAGTAGTAATTGATCGTGTTAGCAATCCAGGCATAACTTCAACTTTAAAGGGACCCGTATCGTTTACTCCAACCGATAGTAATAGATTACAAAATGCAAGATGGTGTGAAAATGAGACACCTGCTCTAGTGGATGGAAGTGGAAATTTCAGTGCATGTATTCCACTAATAATACTGATGGGTTTTGCGGAAGATTTTCATAAAATTGTAATGAATCTACGAAAAGAATTAATATTAATCAGAAGCAATATCGACTTGAATGGTATTAAACAAATTTTAAATAAAACGGAAACCTATAAAGTGACTCTTAACAAAGTGCTTTGGAAAATGCCACATATTTCAGTTAGTGATCATCAAAAGTTTCGACTACTCAAACAATTCGAAAGCAACAAAGATTTAAATATGGTCTTTCGTAGTTGGGAGTTGCACGAATATCCACAATTACAACAAACCAAAAATCCCACTTGGGCAGAAAAGTCATCAAATCAACTGAAAAAACCACGTTTTATTATTGTTGGTTTCCAAACAGCTATAAAAAATAAACTAGATAAAGATATGAGTACTTTCAACCATATTAACTTGACTAATTTAAAAGTCTACTTAAATTCTGAGGTGTTTCCCTACGACAATTTAAATTTAGACTTTGACACTAACAAATATTCCATTCTCTACGAATTGTATGCACAATTTCAAAAATCTTACTATTATACAGCTCTCAACGATCCCTGTCTCAATCCTACAAGATTTAAGTCACATGCACCCCTAATAGTAATTGATTGTTCCCGACAGGACATCTTGAAAGGAGGGGCTGTCGATATACGCATTGAATTTGAAACAAGTAAGAACGTGTCCAAAGATACAGCTGCCTATTGTCTAATTCTACATGATCGATTAGTTCGCTACAATCCTCTAAATAGTACGGTTAAAGTTTTTTGAACTGCACCTCCGCCACAATAACAGAATGCCATACATATTAGATTTACAAGGTTTTCAATATGAAAAACAACGATTTTTATATGTAAAGAATTCGCAATTATAAACATTAAACATAGAAATGTGTCTCATAGACACATAAATCTACCATTTCCTATAGAGTGGTTCAATTCAACCCTAAGTGAACATTTTGATTGGGCAACTAAATATTATCATGGATTGTTATGGGACCATCGAAAAGTTAATGACAAGGAAAAATATTTACCTATGGAATGTATATTCCCATTTATTAAAAATAAAATTAAACCAGACGAGACAGTATATGTGAAAGGATTTATGAAAAAAAGGTGGCTAAGCAATATTCTTCCCAATAATACTATAGACCTCTTAGATATAGGTTGTCATAATTTAAAAACTCTAGAAAAATATTGTCATTCTAATTATCATTGTAATTGTATCATTTTCGAATTAAATTAAATTGTGCTAAGAAGAATGTGTTATTATTACGAGATTGGTATTTATTACATAATAAATAAAAAATATTTTTATTTAATAAAGTTTTTTATTTTTAATACTAGCACTCTCGCAAAAATTGCATGCGTGTAACACGCTTTCTCTAAAAATACAAAAGTTACATTCTCTAATGGTTAAAGTTTCTTAATCTGCACCCCCGCCACAATCCGCTGACATCTGTTGAGATTATAGAAATAATTTCCTTTAACAAGTTTATTTAACAGTCAGGCTGGACTAGTGGTATGGCAGCCGCCTTATGCAAACAAGGTTGCCGGTTCGAATCCCACCTAAATTACCTAGGACTTTTTTTAACTTAAAATAAAATATCTAAGGCCCCAATTTTAGGGTAAATTAACCCAATAAAAAAAAAAATAATTTTCTTTGCCTTTTTTACATCATACAAAACTACCCCTATCAGGGCCCTTTTGGCTCACACACCTCCTAAATCACCAGGTAATTAACCCTCGGGTCAGCAGCCACTGGTCAATTGCGTCATTGTCCATCTACAAGAACTTTCAGCACAACAAATTTCACCACACTTCTTCGACAATAAGGCCTTTTTGGCTTTCAGGCTTACACACGATAAGGACCTTTTGCTAACCTTTTAGTGCCCTTTTGGTCACTTTTTCAACAGCCTCTGGTCATTGATGGCACCTTTTTCAGCACTTCTTGCAAATTTTTCGGCACTTCTTGTACTTCTTGCAAATTTTCAGCCTGCAAGAACTGCGGCCACACCCAATCTTTGGTGTGACGGATGAACAGTGTTTATCCTCCGTCGCAGGTAACTACTGACGATGACAAGTCATTTAAATAGGAGTATTTGAAAGAAGAATGAATACCTTGTATTTAAATGCCCGGGAAAACACTGCAAATGAAAAAGCAAATGAATAAACAATTTGTGTGACACAATCGTAATAATTCTGGCGAATCCACCTCTATTTAATATACTTTTACAGCCAACCTATCCAATCTGAATGAAATTTTGGTTCGGTTTGGCTTAGAAGCTCAGAAATAAAATTTTGTCGAAAAATTGTGATTTTTCGCCGAGTTACAAACAATGTCAAAAAAAATGAAACAGCCATTTTTTTGAAACATTACGGACACGTTAAAAATTGTTGTACAAAGCTTGCAATTGATCTTTCTGAAAGATTAGAATAGAAATATTTTAAAATACAAATCCGTAAAAATTTTCATAGATACTAAAAATTTATAATTTTTCAAAATAATTATATTTTATTTTCAGGAAGTTATATCCATAATTCTCTATTGGTTGGCTTAATTCTATCTAGTTTCGTACTTTAGTAGATCAAGTTACAGAATTTCAAACTTTCAAAAAAAAATAATGGTGTTTTTGAGAAATAAATTTTCAAAAAAAAGAAATAGAATTTCTGGAAAACTTGAATTTCTATTTGAAAAGCATTTGTTACAGCTTTTCCGATATCTCCATTATGATTTTTGTACGACCATTCTTGACGCCTCCACGATTTTTTGAAAAATGGTCTTTCTAACAATTTTCAATTTTTAGCGCTGGCTATATCTCAAGCAAACAAAATATTTCTTCTTTCCCTTTAATTTGTAAAATTCTGTACTATAACAAAATATAATGCTATACAAATGTAGCAAAATGTACGTGATGAGATTCCAAAAGTTCCCAGATTTCCTCTACAATATCTGAAGTAGTTACTTTTGGGCCTCGTGACTACTTCAAAGTAATCTCCTTGCACCCAAATGCCTCGTTCCTGCCATTTTTTTGGAAGGCCGATGCTACCTCTAGCGTTACCTTCGTGTTGATTTTTATCACCTTTACCGAACCGAAGAGGCAACTTTTTAACTGCTCCTTCATATAACAACATAGTCCAAAGTTTCAGAGTACCAAATTAGCAAACAAAGGGAAGATAGGATGACAGCCGTGAAATTCTTTACCGAAAAGTGTTGCGTACTTCTTCGTTTAAATTCGCTGGCAGATGCTATAACCGGTAAAAAGTTTATAAGAATTGTACGACGATGGTCTTAACGAATGATTTTCTTAATTTTGGTAATGATTTCAGGTGTGGCTACAGTCGAAAGTCTTCCGAAACGGTCGTCGTCTTCTACCGAAGTCCGGTCAGCTTTAATTAGAAAAAACTTTTTGCGAACACGAAAATTTTTGAATTCAAATTTAAATATTTAAAAACCATTTAAATGAACAGGCGTTCATTCAAACTATCCGTAACTACGATACTTAATATTTCAACCAGACGCACTTTCAGAGAACCAAATTTGTACATTGAGTTGCCTATCTATATCATGGAAACCAACCCGAATCACTTTTCTCTAGCGCACACTTTATTTAATTCGTTTACCGTCCTTTCCAGATTTACTGGCGACATGACTAAAATTCAAAAAATTTAATACTCCATTACACATTTCATACTTATTCTTAGAAAAAACAAACAGTATATTACACTTTACTCAGTATATATCACCACAACACTAAACACTTTATTTTTTCACACGACGCGCGATTCATTAACCATGTTAGCTTCATCAGGAGCGATGGTTGACTAAAGCTAGACTACGAATCTACCCTACTCATGGGTAGCCTAACACCTGAATTACTCAGACGGAACTAATGGCATAGGCGAGGCCATCAGTTTCGGTCAAGTAACCAGTAGAGGGAGTAAGGAATAGGCCCTCTGTATTTATTTAAACTACTTTTACATTTTATAATTTCCATACTTTTGTATACGTTCAACAATCTCCTATCACAAAAGTCTAGAATTTCCGAACATGCCCTTGAAGCTGTTCATACGGTAACATTAGATAATCTAAGATTAATTAAAAATGTATCTGATAGGAGATTGCTGAACGCATACGAAAGTATGGAAATTATAAAATGTAAAAGTAGTTTAAATAAAGACAGAGGGCCTATTCCTTTTAGTTCCCTCTACATTAGTTCCGTCTGAGTAATTCAGGTGTTAGACTAAATATAAATAGGGTAGATGGGTAGTTTAGCTTTAGTCAATCATTGCTCTTGATGAAGCTAACACGATTAGCAAAACATGGGTCGCATGCGCAAAAATAAAGTGTTTGGTGTAGTGGTGATATATACTGAGCAGTATTATATATTCTAATTGGGAACCAGGAAAGATTCTTGTAATATTATTTAAAGGATATAATGACCCCCACCCCTTTTACCCTTTTCTTATGTTACCAAAGAAAAAAAGAGGATTTAGTGTTTCAAGTTTTTGACTAAAAGAACTCCGAAGAAGACCTATAACAAGATAAATACAAAGTAATTTTTCTACCTCCCTTCTTTATCCCTTTGGCGCCCTGTATGATTTATTATGAATGATTATGCTTAAAATTTACCCATGCCCTCAATCCAAAAACCTAAAAACATTCTTATACTACTATCGAAACTATACAATATTCTCCCATCTCTGTCACTTTATCTCTCTTTTATGTTTTACTGTAAATATTTTGTATAATATTTGTTTATGATCTCAAGAAAAAAAACTAGGAAAAATTACCATACTGCTATTAAAATCATATAAAATTTATCGACCATCAGTCCCCTAAGTGATATCGTTCGAAAACGGTGAGCTTTATCTCTTCATAAGATATTTTATATATACTAAGGTTGAAATTGATATCTCATTTCGTTCTGAAATTATCGTGCCAAAAGACCAATAGACCCATAGACCGGCTGACAGATAGAGAGATAAATAGGCAGACAGACTGACAGACAGTGACGAACCAGTCATTTCTGTAGACTGTTATAAATATTGCATCGTTTAGATGTTAAGGCAAAATCAACCAAATTATGGAACCCTTACATACCAACAGCAAAGGAAGATACCCTGACCACAGTAAACACACTATACAGTAGCGAAACTCAAGGATAACCGCATAGGAAAATCTGGTTCGTTTTCAGAAGGTCACGTGGCAATCCGTCATGTTAAAAGTGGGCCAGCGCGAGATTTGAAATACAAATAAAGTTGTGCAAAGTTTTATCATGCAAAATCATGTATATAGAAATGTTTGAAAATTTTTGTTTTGTTATTTGATACAGCATGAGTAATATAAAAGTTAATGCAGCATGAGTAATAAAAAAAAAAACAAAAAGAATGGAGCACTTTGTTAGAAAAGAAATGAATACAGGTGAAAAACTTGATAGGAAGGTATTTGATGGAATTCTTCTTATTCAACTTCAGTTTTTAATAACCTTATCCAAAAATTCAAAAGTCTATCAAAGTTAAACGTCACTGTTTGAGGTTAAAGTTTTATTTACATCATTTTGCAAGTAAATTTGTGATTAAAGATGTTTTTTAAGGACTAGATTAATTTAATTTTAACATACGTAATACCTAATGCTATTTTTCTTGTACCGTGAAATAAAAACATATTGTCATTACTAAGATGTCAACATCTTTTAAAATAAGAGCATTTTTTCTAAGCAGTGTTGTGTTGTTTGGTGTGATAGACCTCTCGTTAATTAAAAAACACTGTATCTACTTTTTTGGTACTTATTTTTTCTTAAACTACAAAACTATATTGTGTAACTTCGAGAAAGGTTAATATAATATTAGTAATGAATCATGAACGTATATGTATAGACCTCTATTTTCTATGTGAATGATTCTTAGAGGTTCTATACCTTTTTGTGTTCTGTCATCCGTATTGTTTTTGATAACGTAATTAACGCTTGCTTTTATTTACAATGAATTAATATTTAGATCAGAGTCAATACAGTAATTTCCTAATTATATTTACATAAAATACTTAGTTATGACCAAGCTAACTTGTCAATTACAACTATGTTGGGAATGTGGAATCTTTGGCACACTGACGCTACTCAGTATGTATCACCATTACACCAAACACTTTATTTTTGCACTCGACGCGCGTTTTGCTAACCGCTTCATTAGGAGAAATGACTGACTAATATATACTGAGTATTGTCAATTACAGTTCAAAAGGAAAATAACTATATTTAATTTATAGTATAGGTATACAACAATAGAAATAAGTTCTTTGTAAGGGGAATATTAATAACAGGTAACTAAATCTTTAAAATTTTAATAGTAACCATAATTACCATCAAAATGGACTTTGATTAAGTGTACTGTCCATTTAACGAACTTATTTTCAGAATATTTTACCCTCTGGCACCCATCGTCTGACAAAATCATATTACAAAAGTTTCTTTGGAATCACATTAAAATTTTTCTTATTTTAATAGCATATTTGATTCAATAATCGATTTGTATCAGTTATTTCAATAATCCCATTCCCCAGTGTTTTGTGATCTCAACACGACACTTAATATTTAAACTTTCAAACCCAGCTTATAAGAAAATAAAATATACTGTCTAAAATTTGAAAATAATAAATATGTTGTTATAGGTTCTGTATTCCTTACAATATATTCACAGAAACTTTTGAAAGATTGGCATAAAAAAAAAGGAGCAATGTAATTTATAGAGAAAAATAGAAAAAAAAAGTCACTTTCAGAGTATTAATTGTACTTGCAATTAAACAGTGTTAAATTTATCGGGTTTATTATTAGAAAAGGTGTGTCAAACAATTAATACAGATGAAGTTATTGAAAACTAGAAGCCTTTTGAGAATACACCTTCTGGGAAAAAAAATGTTTTATTTATAATTTACACAAATATAAATAGTTTTAAATAACTGAATACTAGTTTACACAAAAATAAATCTTTCCAAAAACCAGAATTTGGAGGATTATTTATTAATCATAAAAAATTACATAGGCATACGAAAAAAGTTTTTCACTACCGAACAGACCGCTATACGCTACCCCGTGGGGGGGGCGGGATAGAATATCTCCCCCGGTATGTTCTGCCTGTCGTAGGAGGCGACTTAAAGAACAATCTAGATGGTAGATGCCCAGATCCCACCAGCATCGCCCGGTGTGATACCATCGTATCGGCTTAAGCTGCGTGAAGTTGCTTAACGTTTCGTGGCTGTGCCGATGTCCCGGACTGTGGGACCAAATAGCATGATGAGGCACCTGGATACAAAAAATTCCGGAGGTAAAATAGCCCCCCGTTCGGATCTCCGGGTGGGGGCTGGTTCAGGGGCGTCGACATGCAAAGAACAGAATTTCAAAATGGATTTTTGCAACATACGAGGTTTAAATTCGAACATAAATTCAGTGCACCAACACCTGCAATCAAATAAACCTCATGTACTCGCTCTCTGTGAAACTAAGGTCAGTTCATCGACCAGCACAGTAAACTATCTTTATCCTGGGTACGATTTCTATTCCCGATTTAGGCGTAACTTTGGAATCTGTCTTTATGTCAGAAGCGACCTCTCTTGCCAACGAGAAGAGGCTCTGGAGCCCCCAAACTTTGATGTTATGTGGTTAAAAATAACGACTAAACCAACCACAAGGTTCGTCTGTATCCTCTATCGACCACCAAGTGATACAAACTTTAGAACACTTTTCGCTTCTCTTGCAGACACCATAGATCATTTACAAATTAACTATCCAAATGCCGAAATTGCCATCCTGGGCGACTTTAATGTCCACAACATCAATTGGCTTAAATATTCAAATACTACCGACGAACAAGGTCGTGATTCGGCTTCACGAATCATTTTCAATCAGTTGTGGCTTGACTCAGCTTATTGATGAACCAACACGGATCCCTGATCGAGACGGAGAGTTCGCCAGTCTTCTTGAACTGTTTTTAACCACTAATCCGGAGATTTACACGGTCAGCGTAAATCCACCGTTAGGTTCTTCCGATCATAAACTACTTTCGACATCGAGTATTCTACCAATCAGTGACAGAGAGGCGCCCAAACCGCGCAAGATTTGGCACTACAAATCTGCTAAATGGGAAGATCTCATGGAATATTTTCGAACTTTCCCTTGGTTGGACGTTTGTTTTCGATCCGACGACCCATCTGACTGCGCCAGGGAGGTTTCCGATGTTATTTTGGCCGGTATGCATGCTTACATCCCTTTTTCGAAGAAATGCCCTTCCAACGGCAAGCCTTGGTTTGACCTAAAATGCAAAGAAGCTGTTACTTCTAAACATCTTGCATACCGACAGTGGCGTGAAGATCCTAACACCATAAATCGTAACATCTTTGTTCGTGCCAGGAACAGATGCAAAGAAATTATCGACGAAACCAAGGAGGTACACAATCAACGGATTAGAAGCAAACTTCTCGCTTGTCCCGGCAATTCCAGGTCCTTTTGGTCAGTCGCTAAGGCAGTTAGTCAAAATTTCACCAAATCCACCATACCACCACTCACACGGCCAGATAATTCTATTGCAACGACACCTGTTGAGAGAGCGAACTTGTTGGCTGAACTCTTTGCTTCACATTCTACTGTCGATTTCCAAGGAAAAACACCACCTACTATTCCCATAGTGCAGTCAAGGATGCCCGATATTGTCTTCAGACAGCGTATCATAAAACGTATTTTGATGAAGCTAGACACCAAAAAGGCTTCAGGCGCTGACGGAATACCTGCCATAGTTCTCAAGAACTGTGCGAGGGAACTAACACCAGTTTTCTGTAGACTTTTCAACCTATCCTACAGAAAGGGAATATTTCCTTCCTGCTGGAAATGTGCCACAGTTCAGCCGATACCTAAAAAAGGCAAGAAGACCTTGCCAAATAACTACCGACCAATCGCACTACTCTCAATAATATCGAAAGTCATGGAAAAGGCTATCAATCAGCATCTTCTAAAATATCTTGAAGGATTCAACATTATTAGTGATCACCAATATGGCTTTCGTAAAAATAGATCAACAGGAGATCTTCTGACTTATGTAACACATGTTTGGAACAACGCAATTGAACACTTTGGAGAATCTCGAGCGGTTGCTCTTGACATATCCAAGGCATTTGACCGTGTTTGGCACGATGGGCTGTTGGCTAAGCTACGTTCTTATGGTATGTCTGAAAAGTTCTGTTTGTGGCTCTCATGTTTCCTCAGAGAGCGTTCTTTACGAGTGGCAGTTGACGGATTTCTTTCTAACACCTTCACTATCAACGCCGGTGTGCCCCAAGGTTCCATACTGTCTCCTACTCTCTTCCTCATTTATATTAACGATCTGCTGGAAAAGACCGAGAATCCAATCTACAGCTTTGCAGATGACAGTACACTTATCTCTTCATTCACTTTGAACGCTCGGACATCGGCTACTCAGACGAATATCCGCAGACAGCAGGAAGTCATTCAACTTAACAAAGACCTGGAAGAAATTCTATCTTGGGGTGACAGTAACCAAGTGGAATTTAACGCTACAAAAACCCAGGCGGCAGTTTTTTCTAAAAAAGTTAACGTTGCAGAACCCGACATAGTTATGTCGGGGCACTCCATCCCTCTAACATCGTCACTCAATCTGTTAGGCGTTAATTTGGGAGCAAATATGTCCTGGCATGAACATGTTGCAGGCATAGCAAGAAGAGCTTCTCAAAAGTTGGGAATATTGTTTCGAACCAGAAAGCTTTACACTCCACAACAACTGTTAATTCTTTACAAAGCTCAAATTCGACCAACTATGGAATACTGCTCCCATGTTTGGAGCTCCGCTCCCAAACATACACTGCATTTGTTGGATTCTATCCAGAGAAGAGCTGTTCGTCTGATTGGACACCCGGAATTGACCGACGGCCTTGATTCGCTGGAACATCGAAGAACGGTTGGCGACTTGAGCCTATTCTACAAGTACTTTCATGGCAAGTGTTCGAAAGATGTGGCCCGTTTAATTCCTCCCAGAGCGGTGCATATTAGAAGTACACGTCGCGCTAATGCTTCACATCCGTATGAGGTTCAGCTTGTTACTCCTCGTACAACGCTTTTCAAGCAGTCTTTTATATGGAGAACATCATACCTTTGGAATGGTTTACCCAGGACTGTGTTTCCCATCGAGTACAATCTACAGCGATTCAAGAACAACGTGAATCGTTTTCTCCACACACGTGTCGCTCCTGTAGCGCTTTAGGGACTTCCCTGTAGCACGTGTGCTAGACCCATAAAAAAAAAAAAAAAAAAAAAAAAAAAAATGTATTTTTGGGCGCTGAAACAGAATCCGAGGTCAGAATTGAGCAATCACGTCAGGATTTTTAAATAACCAGCCCAACTAAGTTTAGAAATAAATTTTAAGCTTCAATGACCAAATCACTCTACCAATACGAACGTTTTATTAAATGAATCAAGGTTCCCTGTAAGGCCGTCTCTTGAGCAAATACGCCTAAACAAAATGTACATTAGTAATGATAATATTGTTTCATGCATATGTATTTTTCAAAAATGCATTTAAGATAGTGAAAAGTTGTCTTGTAAAAGCAAGCAATAGAGGTTTATTAAAATAATTAACAACTCCAACAACTTTAATCGCATACCATGATTTCTATGAAATCACTGTTTCAACTAAAAACAGAGGAACTGCAGGAAAAATCATTAATGCAGCAACTTAAACTTTGACAGATAATACTGTTGATGATTACATGTGATGCAAATAAAGCATAATTAAATTTAGTTATGATTCAGAATAATAGTCTTAGCGCGCCCTGATTGAGTTAGAAATTTCTTATTTGCAAATTTTAGAACATAAAAAAGTGTTCGAGCAAATAATTTGCGAAAATAATGATATGGAATATTGCAATTCTCAACGGCACAACAATAACCTCCTTTCCCCATGATTACATAAATTGTTTCTCAACCTTTTTGATCCTCTTCACTTACAAACGTTTTTAATTCTCTTTTTCTACAAACTCTCTCTTGCTTCTGTCTTTATATTCATATAAACTGCAGTCACATCAAGAAACGATGGACAATACATTTCCAAAGACACATTCTGAGATCGGATGTAAACACTGAGCGGCCATTTTGAAAAAGGATCCGTCGACGCACGCGCCGTCAAAATCTTGTCACCAAATTGGAGCTCAGTTTCGCTACTGTAGTATGTTTACTGTACCCAGACTGTTTGCTTACCAGTTCTCAGTACGACTAAAAAATAGGATAACATTATAAATTCCGAAATGTACTCTTCCCAGTTAGTGCATAAATAGATGGTGTAACATTCATTTTATGTTAGTTTTAAGATTTCGGATGGATGTAGCTCCTATTTGATGGAAATTCATTATAAATATATAATAAAATACTGTTTTTAGTCATGTTTTAAGGAAAGAAAAACCTCATTTAAATGCTTAACTTATTTCGGCAAACCAACAGAGAAAGTGGGACAATTTTTAAATCAAACAAATATCAATATATCATAAAAGACAAGCAATACTATAGGGAAATATCTCAAAAACTACAAACCGCAAATCAATAAAGATAATACATCAGGAGTGTATCAATTAACATGCTGGGTCATGTCCTAAAACGTGTGTAGGATAAACTGGACGAACATTTATACAAATAATTACAGAACACAAAAAAAGTTTCATCTATAAAAAGTTTAATTCAACATATCCAAGTCATCTTTTAACTGATAATCACACGTTTAATAAGAATTTCAAAATTTTACATACACAATAAAAAGGTTTAAAACTAAACCTTTTGGAAACAGTGCAAATAAATCGATTAAGGACCATAGGTACTCTTCTTAACGACCAGGTACATTTAAATAATTTACCATTACTGAATTTATTTTCTTAATATCATTTTTTGTGTGGGTGCTCCAATATATATCAATATAATAAACAGGTGTAATCTATAATATATAAAATGCAACGTCTCTCTGTCTGTCTGTTTGCCTGTCTGTCTGTCTGTTAGTGCACTGATCACTGGAGAACATATGTTCTCTGACCAGGTTATAGGCTATATTTTATTACGTTAGATAACATAAGGAATAACCACACCAAGTCGGAAAAAAGTTTGTCGCTAGCGCGTTCTCTTGCAATACACTGCTTGAACCATTAAATATGGAACAATATCATGTAGCAAAGTATATATATATATATATATATATATATATATATATATATATATATATATATATATATATATATATATATATATATATATATATATATATATATATATATATATATATATATATATATATATATATATATATATATATATATATATATATATATATATATATATATATATATATATATATATATATATATTTATATAGAAGACTGAAGATAATAGTCCATCCTGATTTCTTACTCCAGTCACAAGAAACACTTACAAACCTTTTCATAGATAATGGATACAATCGAAAACTCTTACTAAGAACCAAAGACGAAGTCAACAAGCTTACTCATATCCACCAAATTCCTCCAGAACCCCCCCCCTCCCCTCCACCTGCCGCATATCTCCCCTCCCCCTCTAACTCCCCCAGTCGAAATAAATTGGTCGCTGCTTTCTTTACCGTTCATTCCTGGCCTTACAAACAAATTGGTCCACATTTTGCATGTCATTCCGAACATTAAAATTGCTAAATATTACTTTTTCAAAAACCTGCCTCAATTGTCCATCAGTCTATATTGGCCAAACTTCTCAATCCTTGAATCGTCGTATTGCACTCCATAAAAGCGATACTAGATGCCATCCACACAGATGTGCTTTGGCAACCCATTCTGTTGACAATGGTCATTCTTTTAATTTCAGGGAACCCAAAATTCTTCATTTCTCTAACAATCTTTCCAAGAGAGAATTCCTTGAAATGTGTTACATCCAGGAGAATCACCTTAATATCAATAAAAGAACCGACCTAGATGGT
Source organism: Pachyrhynchus sulphureomaculatus (assembly GCA_019049505.1). NCBI lineage: Eukaryota > Metazoa > Arthropoda > Insecta > Coleoptera > Curculionidae > Pachyrhynchus > Pachyrhynchus sulphureomaculatus. The sequence continues at coordinate 35,054,315 of CM032452.1, forward strand.
CTTAGTAGCATATATAGTTTCCTCCTCTCCTGTGATAAATCAACTCCACACGATAATTCCCTGTCTTCAAGTGTTTTATGATCCATCTGTATTGAAATGGTAGTCTTCTCTCTTTTAGCTTTGTAATTTCCAGGGTTTCTTTCCTCCTTCCTCTCTTTGTTTACGGTTCTCGTTGATCCTGGGTTTCACAGATTCCTTCCACTTTATCTGGGCCATCTTGTGCACTTAGCGATTACTGTCTTCCTTCCAATGACAGTACTCTACGTCACCCCTTCATTACCTCCTGTTGCTTTCAATCTTCATTGGTTTTTGCAAACAATCTCTTCCTCCAATCATATTCCAACAAGAAATTAATAAATTAATAATTAATTTATTAGACAATCTTCCTCTTCGTTGCTCCCATTATTTTCTCTCTCTCGCTCCCTCGCTCACCCTTTACCTATAATTAGGTTATGACTTATCCTTCCTCGGCTCCATATCGGTTTTTTGGTCGCTCAATTGGCTATCTCCTTCTCACTTAAAGGTCCAACATATGCACTTCCCAATTTTGGTCGGTTCCTTCCAGGTGTCGACTCCGCATTCTGGTTAATTGAGTTTTCTTGACTAAACCCCTTAGCTCTGTCGGTCAGCTGTCTTCTGTCGTCCTTGTCATCTTTCCTATATGGCGGTGGCCATGTGTGGTTGTCACAAGTGAAATAATTAACAACGTTCTCAACATCCAAAGTTCCCAATGACATCCGTGTTTTAAATTTGGTTTTTATAATTTTGTCTACAGTGTTTTAGTGTGTATTTTATATATTTTATGGATTGACCAACTTTTTTATGTAACAACTATTTTATGTAACAACTTTTTTATGTGTAAGTTACCTACGGCCATTCAGGCTAACGAAATCTTTACACTTCTCATGTGAGTTTTTTTGATTTATTATGACTAATATTTTATTCTTGTTCTACACTAATTTTATTTATTACAACAACCTAATGATAACATCATTAATTTAAATTTGTCCCAAACACGATCAGTGAATACGCTTTGTTCTTCTTTTCAGTTCAGCCCTGAAGAAAGTCCCAATCCAGGACCGAAATATTGGCTTTATGAAAATTGTGTGATCTCTTATCACGTCTCCTTTTTGCCGAGTTCCCCAACCAAGATTGTATTTTTTAAAAAAATTTTGGTAGATACGGCAATCTTTTGCTTTCTTTCTTTATTTATATATATATATATATATATATATATATATATATATATATATATATATATATATATATATATATATATATATATATATATAATGCAACGTCTCTCTGTCTGTCTGTTTGTCCGTTAGTGCGCTTATAACTGAAGAACCAATTATCCGATTTACGTGTTTTTCTTTTTAAATAAAACATACATATGTTCCCTGGCCAGGTTATAGGATATATTTTATTCCGTTAGGTAATATAAGAAATAAGCAGTGACGATAATAGTGAATCAAGCCTGAAAAAAGTTTGCCACTAGCTCACTCTCTTGCAATACACTGCCTAAATCATTAAATATGGAACAATGTTATGTAACAAAGAATACAATATCTATAAAATGTAACGTCTCTCTGTCTGTTTGTTAGAGCGCTTATCACTCGAGAAACACTTATCTGATTTACGTGTTTTTTTTTTTTAATTCATACATGTGTTCTCTGTCCAGGTTATATAATAATAATAATAATAATAATGAAAATTGAAGGGTGTTGCGGAGGCGGACCCCTGTCGTACAAACAGCTATAGCAACACCACAACAACAACAACCATAGACGAACCAAACGACCGCCTCAGCCGAAACTACTCCCGATAGTTTTACCAGATCCGACATTGTAGGTGATGGAAATTGCCTTTTCCGTGCAGTTAACTTACACTTATATGGCCACCAAAACCATCATGAGAAACTCCGAGAGGTTGCTCTAAGATATTTACAACAAAACTGGTCGGAACTTCACACATTTTCATTAATTGAAGTCGACGATATAAAAGATTTCAATAACTATTATAATTATATGAGGAAAAATGGCACTTATGGAACGAGCCTAGAGATACTTGCCCTCTTGGAAACACAAAATAGCAACTTTCATATCTTCTCAAAACAACGAAGAACAAGACATACAAAAATAACTTTTACGGACAGACCAACAATAATAAGCACGGGAAAGTACAACAAAACCATTTACCTTCTACTAACAGGCAACCCAATGTCGGGACACTTTGAGCTTCTGACACCACAAAACATTGAAAACATTCCAGAAAACAGCAGACCAATAAAAGAAGCATCGGGCGAGCGACGTAACGGTCGAGGACGGCGCGGAAAATGGCAGCTCGACCAAAACGATGAAGACCAGGCAACTGAAAATGGACCTGACAAAGAAATCACTGAGAAGAGAATCGCTCGCCGCTTGGAGCCACCAACATCAATCCCAAGCGCAACCGACGTAGATGCGGGACAAACACAACCACCAAAGCCTGGCCAGGGCCCGTATGTTTTGCAAGGACAACACGCAACTACCAAGGCTGGAAAACCAAGACAGCGGTTAAAGTGGACGGATGAGATGATGATGATGAGATAGGACGGTGATGCGCTGTTACTACACCGCCACCAAACTCGAAACAATAACATCGGGCTATAGACCGGAACTGCACAGACTTTTCTTGACCGAATATCCACATCTGCAATTACTTGTTTCAGAACAGAGAGTAATAGACCAAAAAAGAGTTATTACCAAGAACAATCGTCTCACACCTCTCGAATTGCAAACTATCAAGGACGCAGTGGCTGTTGAACTGAACACAGACCAACCAAACAATAGAAACAATAAAGCAGATACCGAACCAGCCTCACACACACACAACCACCCAGTCGAATACAACAAGACCCACCACCCAGGAGGAGCATAACGCAAAATAATATTGCGAGTACCGCGCAACACCATATCACAGACACCAACATGAATCACTCGCCACCCTCAACAACATCCACACAACATCACCCCGAATCACCTCTCATACAAACACTTAAAGCAAAAATGGAGTCACATCTAGCTCGATGGTCAGGCACCGACCCCACAACAAGAAACCCCATCCCTCGTTTAATCTTCAAACAGAGCACGCAACCAATCCTCAACACACTAAACAAGCACATAATATCTCAGTATATAACAGACTTAAGTACAATCTAAGACATTCACACAATAATATACGCAGCAGCAATCCCCACTCTAACACAAAATAATCAAAAACTCCCGCAACGACAAGGAAACCTCAACAGGACAAAACCAAAATTCAAATGGCAAATAAGAATAGAAAACAAAATCAACATCAGGAGAGATCTAGGACATCTTACCCAGTTTATAAGAGGGAACGCGTCCAAACGTGTCACACAGGGGGCAAAGAAGATCAAATCTAAGTCTCCCAACAGAACACTGCCAGAAATCCTCGATACCTTGAAACAAAAACTATCTGTATATGCCGCAAGACTCCGTAGATACAAAGAATCAAATGAGAGGAAAGACACCAACAACCTCTTCCGAAGAAGCGAAAAACAGTTCTACCGGAAAACTATGTACAACAAACAGATAGCAGTGACTGAACCACCAAACAAACACGAACTCACAGATTATTGGAAAAGTATCTGGTCAGAACCCAAACTACACAATAATAACACCCCCTGGATCAAAGCCGAAGAAGACAAACATAAAGATGTGACAGAACAAGAAAATCCCACATTAAATACACAAGAAATTACAGAAACTATCAAACACACCCACAACTGGAAATGTCCTGGAATAGACAATATACAAAACTTCTGGTACAAACAGTTTACCACCACACACGAAGCACTCACACACCAAATCAACAAAGCCATTCTACAACCACACACATTTCCCACTTTCCTTACACAAGGAATAACATACGTTAAACTCAAAAGCTCAGACACCACAAACCCGTCAAACTACCGACCTATCACCTGTCTTCCAACCCTATACAAGATCATCACAGCCACAATTTCGAAGAAAATAGAACAACACCTAACAGACAACAATATTCTCACAGAAGAGCAGAAGGGATGCAGGAAAAATAGTCGAGGATGCAAAGAGCAGCTGATTATAGATAGCGTGATTATGGGACAAACCAGAAAAGAACACAGAAACCTTCACATCGGTTACATAGACTATAAAAAAGCCTTCGACTCCATACCCCACGGCTGGTTAATCAGAGCCCTAGAAATCTATAAAATCAACCAACACCTCAGGCAGTTTCTCGCGCAAATTATGAAAACATGGAAAACCAAAATACGCCTAGAAACACAAACCGAACGCATCCAAATAGAAGAGCTGTACATCAGACGGGGTATATTTCAGGGAGACTTGCTCTGTGGTTTTGCCTATGTCTTAATCCACTCTCAAATATACTAAACAGAACAGAGCATGGCTTCAATATCAGACACCAAAAAGTGAATAAACATAAAATAAAACACCTCCTATATATGGACGACATAAAACTCTACGCTGCCACACAAACACAGCTGAAAGAACTCCTCAAAATCACACAAATATTCACCTTAGATGTCAATATGGAATTTGGTATAAGTAAATGCAAAGTGCTCCACATCAACAAAGGCCAATGGAAGTGCCACCATCAGACAGAAACCATCAACAATGAAACACTCGATAACATGTTCGACAAAGAAACATACAAATATCTAGGCTTCCAACAAAGCACCAAACTCAACCACACTCACATCAAAACAGAGCTCAGAACCGAATTCGACTATACCCCACTCGACTTATCCCGGGTAGACCACTCAGCAGACACACACAGTCACACCCAATTACAACAGGAAAAGATAAAAACGTGGTCAGAGAAAATACTCCACGGAAGACACAGATACCACATAGAACAAGACCACGTAAATAAAAAACAATCATACACCTGGTTACAGGATGGGTCATATTAACCATATTAACCAGAAACTACCAAAAGCATATCATCAAAGACCCGACTATTGCAGAGGACAGATGTAGGAAATGCCACCGGCAGAAAGAAACGATCGAACACATAACGAGCGGATGTAAAATATTAGCCGGAACAGAGTACACAGCCAGGCATGATTCAGCTGCCAAAGTAGTTCACCAAGCACTAGCCACAACATACAAACTCATAGAAAACACAGATCCCTACTACAAATACACACCAACATCCATACTTGAAAATAAAGATTACAAGCTCTACTGGGACATCAGTATCCATACAGATAAAACAGTCTCCGCCAATAGACCCGATATTACTTTTCAGTGCAAAAAAGAAAAAGTCACCTATCTAATTGACATAGCTGTCCCCAACGACACAAACATCCAAACGAAATACACAGAAAAAATTTCCAAATACACAGACCTTGCAACCGAAATAAAAAGGCTATGGAAACAAGAAAAAGTCATCATTGTTCCCCTCATTATATCAGCCACAGGCCTTACACCAACAACATTCACACCACACTTAGTACAATTAGGACTCAACACAAACATACACAAAAACATTCAGAAGTCAGTGATTTTGAAAACATGTAACATTGTCAGGTCATTCCTTAATACATAATGGTAATAGCGTTTGTGCTGACTTGGTTTTGGCCCGTCAGCCAAACATGGAACCACATTGACCAAATGTGAGAAAGAAAAACGAGAATAATAATAATAATAATCTACATAATACATATAAACCGTAACGCCTCTCTGTCTGTCCGTTAGTGTGCTTATCGTTCGAGAACCACTTATCCAATTTACGTGTTTTTTTTTTAATTCTTAACTTAATATTTATCAAAAAAAAAAATGTATAAAATATATAATACGCAACGTCTCTCTGTCTGTTTCTTCGTTAGTGCGCTTAGCACTCAAGAACCATTTATCAGATTTAGAGAAAGTGGGGAAATTTTCAAATAAAAAAAATATTAACATAGCATAAAAGACAAACAGTACTATAGGGAAATACCTCAAAAACTACAACCGCAAATCAATAAAGATAATAAATCAGGAGTACATCAATCAACATGCGGGTCATGTCTTAAAACGTATATAGGACAAACTGGACGAACATTTATACACAGAATTACAGAACACGAAAAAAGTTTCATCTATAAAAAGTTTAATTTAACATCTGCAAGTCATCTTTTAATTGATAATCACTGAAATTCACTGCAATATCAGTTCAGCTTCTAGTAAACTACAATGATACTTTTATGGCGCAAATTCTATAAAATTCTACAATTTTTTCCTGCGCTAATTAATGCTTAAGTGTTATTGAACTTCATGTTTTGTGTAAGGTTGTAACTTTTACCCAATCCAACTTAGCATGAGAGTTCAAAAATATGTTTCAACAATTGTTTGCAGGACGCTGAACGCGTATCGCTTTTTGTACACATCGCACCGCTCTCGTCTCTCGCTAGAAGACGCTCATGTAGGACCCAGCGCTATTCAAGTAGCTAATGACTTTTATTAAATTTTGAACTTAAACTTTTAAATAACTTGCTGTATTAGTGATCACCCCGTTATTACAGTATTAAGTAAAAGTAAATTATTTTTAGAAAGACATATTCACAAAAGTAATAAAATATACTGCGCAAACACTAAACAGCGAAACTAACATTGCAGCAGTGAATTCATTTTTCAAAGATCCAATTTTAAAACAGAGACAATCCATTGCTTGATAGTATTCTGATTTCTCTGCAAAACTTTCTTTAACTTTGAGACATGTAGCTGTAAGCTTATCCTTTTCCCTTTTAGTAACGTCGCAGACAAATATACAGACTGCTACTGGTACCTAAAGTAATAAAAGGGGGTATAGCTTTTATTATAGTATTTATCTATCGATCTATTTTTGTAAAAGGCAATAGATAGATCTATTGCTTCTTACAAAAATAGATCGTCAAGTACTTTCAGCTAATTAAAACAAAATTAAAAGTAGCAGAGTAAAACTTAAATGCACATACACAACTTAGTAGAGACAAATATAAAAAATAAAAGGTAGTAGAAAAAAAAAACCGGTCAAGTGCAAGATGGTCTGGCTCATTCTAGAATATTGTCAAGGCACCTAGTTTTCATAGTTTTTGTTTATACCAGATAAATTATTAAACGTAATGCACCCGTGATAATTTTTTCTCAATCTACACTTTATAGAGAATATTTTAGAAATTTTTTAACATTATTTTTCGAGGTAGGGCGACCTCGAAACCTCAATGCTGTAAAGACTTCTTTTATACCGTTTATAAAAAGAAGAATCTAAGGCAATTATAACATCTTAAGTATCTTCAAGCAACGGATGAAAAGCGTTAATAAGTCAAAATGTCGGAGCTTGACATTAGACATGAAACTGACGTGAAACAAAGAAATTACAAAAAACTCTGATAAAGAAACAATAGGGTTCAGGAATTTGTTTGGGAAAACTTGGTGTTTTAAATCAAAGATAATGCTTTGGCTACACGCCACAGTCATTAGACCTGGGGCTATAAACGAAGCTGCGGTATGGTGGACAAAAACAGCACAAAAAACGACAATCACGGAGCTAAATCGGCAACAGAGGTTGCAATTCAAATCTGTGGATGAAGTTCGAGACTCCGGCCAAGATCTATTACACAGACGGAAACTGGCAGAAAAGCCTAAGTAGGACTTTAGCATTCTATTAGGGACTAGGGATTAGAGTGCAACAATATTCCGAGCAGAAATTCACACTATATAAGCATGTCATCATGAGAATATCAGGCTGCTTTAAAAGCATTAGATGACTATCAGGACAACTCTATGTTCACATGCACATTCTATAGGAATATGTGGCTTTAGCTTGGAACAGACAGACACTGTTTGAAGATCCACATCATTGATAAATTACCACACGCCTTAAAAGGAAGCTAATAGAGCGTCTTTAGGGGACACCGCTCATGTTACCAAGAGAGAGAAGCACAATAAGCCAAGAGGCTACAGCGCATAAACAGGCACAATCGCCTACCATGCCTATAACCAACGAAGCTATATACGAGTATGACTATTATGACATTCTTGGTTACATGTTCATTTGTTCTTCATTTCACTTGGATTCAATTATGATAGGTGAATTCCCTTAAAGACAAGTAAAACAAAGGCATTGAACAGAATCAGCATAATTGAGCATTTAATATGATTAATATAATTAATTATATTTTATTTATACCATGTTAGGCACAAAAGAACAAACTCCTTTTCTATGTTTTGGTTTTTAGTTTGTACTAGTTTTCACTACTTTGTATTATTATTTGCTTCTGTTTCAACGATGTTTATATATATAATCTTAAAAACGAAATAAGCTCTAAATTTTTATATTATGTTCATAAAGTCGTGTATACTCGCGTTGTGTTTGTCTTTTGTAATAACTTCTATTACAACGACACCTGTTGAGAAAGCGAACTTGTTGGCTGAACTCTTTGCTTCACATTTTAGTATCAATTTCCAAGGAAAACACCACCTCCTATTCCCATATTGCAGTCAAGGATGCCCGATGTTATCTTCAGACAGCGTATCATAAAGCGTATTTTAATAAAGCTAGACACCAAAAAGGCTTCGGGCGTTGAAGGCTTCTGGCGTTGACGGAATACCTGTCATAGTTCTCAAAAACTATGCGATGGAACTAACACCAGTTTTCTGTAGACTTTTCAGCCTATCCTACAGAAAGGGAATATTTCCTTCCTGCTGGAAATGTACCATAGTTCAGCCGATACCTAAAAAAGGCAAAAAGATCTTGCCAAATAACTACCGACTAGTCGCACTGCTTTCAATAATATCAAAAGTCATGGAAAAGGTTATCAATCAGCAACTTCTAAAATATCTTGAAGGATTCAACATCATTAGCGATAGCCAATATCGCTTTCGTAAACATAGATCAACAGGAGATCTTCTGACTTATGTAACACATGTTTGGAAGAATGCAATTGAACGCTTTGGAGAATCTCGAGAGGTTGCTCTTGACATAACCAAGCCACGATGGACTGTTGGCTAAGCTAAGCTCTTATGGTATGTCTGAAAAGTACTGTTTGTGGCTCTTATGTTTCCTCAGAGAGCGTTCTTTAGGAGTGGCGGTCAACGGATTTCTTCCTAACAAATTCACTATCATCGCCGGTGTGCCCCAAGGCTCCATACTATCTCCTACTCTCTTTCTCATTTATATTAAGGATCTGCTGGAAAAGTCCGGGAATCCAATCTGCAGCTATGCAGATGACAGTACGTTTATCTCTTCATTCACTTTGAACGCTCGGACATCGGCTACTCAGGCGAATATCCGCACACAGCAGGAGGTCGTTCAACTTAACAAAGTCCTGGAAGAAATTCTATCTTGAGATAGTGGAGTTTAACGCTACAAAAATCCAGGCGGCAGTTTTTTCTAAAAAAGTTAACTTTGCTGGACCCGACAAAGTCATGTCGGAGAACTCCATTCCCCTAGCATCAAGACTCAATTTGTTGGGCGTTAATTTGGGAGCAAATATGTCTTGGGATGAACATGTTGCAGGCATAGCAAGGAAAGCTTCTCAAAAGTTGGGAATATTATTTCGAACCAGAAAGCTTTACACTCCACAACAACTGTTTATTCTTTACGTAGCTCAAATTTGACCAACTATGGAATACTGCTCCCATGTTTGGGGCTTCGCTCCGAAACACACACTGCATTTGTTGGATTCTGTTCAGAAAAGAGCTGTTCGTCTGATTGGAGACCCGGAACTGACCGGCGGCATTCATTCGCTTGGACATCGAAAAACGGTTGTCGACTTGAGTCTGTTCTACAAGTATTTTCATAGAAAGTGGAATTTACAGCGTTTCAAGAACAACGTGAATCGCCTTTTCCGCACACATGCCGCTCCTGGAGCGCTTTAGGAACTTCCCTGTACCACGTGTGCTAGACCCATAAAAAAAAATATTTTTATTAAATATTTCATAAATATTCTGTTTCTCATTTTCCTAACAAACTATTTTTATACTAATACTTAGTTTTAATTTACTATAATCAAAATTGCTATCAAGAAAAATTGCAATTGTCAATTTGCGTCATTGTCCAATCCGCATAGTCAACTTTGGCAAGGTTAGAAAAATATTTTTTCTTTTTATTTTATACAAGGCCATCATGTATATTGTGGTTGCTAAAATTAGAAGGTCTATAAGACTAAAAATAATAATATTTGAAAAATATAACGTTTGCATCATATATCAATAATTAATAAGAACTTTTTAACAAAAAAAAACTGTCTTTAAAAAACCAGCACACAAAATTTTGCCACTATAAAGTAAAAAAAGCTAATAAGGGCTATTGTGACAAGGAGAGACGAATGCTACCGTTGATCTTTAGCTGGGCTGTTACAGTCCATAAACTATAAGGAACGACTTTAGAAGGAGCAGTAATTGATCTCGGAAAAAAGAGTTTTGCTAAAGGCCAGGCCAACACGGCGTTAAGTCATGTTAAAACGTTAGAAGGTATCGCAATAAGTGACTTGGCGGTCATTAAATATTCCACATGCAAGACTACTGTAAGCAATCCCGGTTACATAGGCACTGTAAATGACACCTCCTTCCAACCTAACCTAACCACCCAATTCAAAAAAACCCAAAAATGTATACTTTCTAATAATAAAAAAAGAATCATCCAAATTGGTATATATTTGCCAGAGTTATCCTTGCTTAATTACAAAAATTTAAGTTTTTCAGGTTTTTTTCAGAAACTACATAACCAATTTTAATAAAATCTCGAATGTATACTCTCTCGAAAAAAAAAACAGTGACTTCACAAAACATATTCTAAATGAGTTTTCAACAAAGTTTGTTTCTGATCTTTGTTGAAAACTGATGATCTTGAATTTTTTTTTGTATACCAGATAAATTATCAAAGATAATACTCGTGATAATTTGCATGCAATCTACACTTTATGGAGAATTTTCTAGAATTTTTTCAAAATTTTTTAATTAGTACATCGTTTTTGGCGGTTTTTTAAAAACATTATGAAAAAAAAATTGCGCGGGTATTACATCATATATATTTTTAAACTCTTGTTTTCACAAACTTTCATTCACTCGACGACCTGGTAATTTTTTTTCGCTTACGATTTCACACACAAAATTAAACACCTTTAGTCAAAAATTAACTTTCAAAACTACACGGCTCTGATTGGAACATAAATGCCTATATTTGTGCCAAATTTCAATTTTTTATGTCAAATACCTTCGGAGAAAATCGGGTGTGACAGACGGACATATGGAGATCGAAGTGATCCCATAAATATTCCGTACGGAACACTAAAAAGAATCATCTAAATCGGTACATATTTGCCAGAGTTATCAGTATTTTTGTTACAGAAATTTAAGTTTTTCAGGATTTTTTCAGTAACTACATAACCAATTTCAATAAAATTTAATGGGACTATCTTAAATGTGTACTCTTTGGAATAAAAAAAATAATCATCCTAAGCGGTACATATTTGCCAGAGTTATACGGGAATATACATTAAAAAAACATACGCGTCGAATTGAGAACCTCCTCCTTTTTGAAGTCGGTTAAAAATACAGTAATTTCTGTTTTAACTCTGTAAAAACGCTACAACCTCCGTATTTAACTTCTTTTCAGTGCAATCTCTTTAAATATATGGGTTAATGGGTTAGTCCACTGATAATAAATAAACTTGTTTTTCACTTTAACGACCTGAATAATAGAGTTAATATCGCATTTTATTTTGAAACTGTTTAAATTCTTAATTGCAGCTCTGGACAATTTCAATGTGAGAGGCTTTCCTCAATAGTTTATTAATATTTAGTTTTTTACTAAAATCGCAATGTGTATTCGACTGACACCACTTCAATCGATTCAGATTACTTTATGTCCTTATGCAGAAACCTGCGATGATATCGTAGTAGCAAGATATTGAACTGATTTGCCTTTACTGGGTATACGGTAACTAAGTTACAGATGGCAATCTTGGCAGATGAAAACAGACAAATAGGATAAGTTAGCAGATTTTGTACTTTCAAGCAGAACAAAAAAAAACTATTTTAAGTAACAATAATTATAAACACAAAACGAAAAAGAAAATACTGAGAATGCCTGCAAAAAGAATGTATGCTAATAATTGACTTACCATATATGAAATTAACCAACAAATAATAGAAAAAGGTGTCCCGAATTTATACATAAGCAGACTAGTGCATAGAAAATATTGAAAACTGTTAACGATTTGTAATAAAAATTGTTTTTCGAACAGTTTTTTAAAATGGGTTACTATTTCATAGAGATATAGGGCCAAAATTTCTGTTTTTTCAATTGTTTGCATTATTTCTTCTTTATCACTAGAATATCTTTTATTAAAAATAAGTTGCTCGACTTTTTGGTATCTAGTTCTTATACATATTAACAATGTTACCATGATGACACACTGTAATATAGAATAGCTGAACATTACAAATGAACCTGATAAAATCAACACGAATTGTAACATATTCTTCCATTCTTTTTCAAAAATTCCTATGTAAGTACTATGCAGTAAAAGAAACAATAATAAATTAATAAAAGTTAAATAATATTTAGCATTTTTATATAGATTTTCTTCAAATCTTGATCTCTCAGTGGATAAAATTTCATCAACTCTTGAAAAATTTTGAAAAAGTTTGCACTAAATTTTTCTTTTAGTAAAAGAGTTAATAACAGCAGTAAGCAGAGATAGAGACTGACACAAGCTTGATGATACTAACAAGATACTAATCATTAAATTAAGAATACTGTCACAAATTAGATTACTCAGGGCTAAGTATGTTTCCCAAAACGATATAATTGTTGACAATATTGCGATAACCATAAAAACTGGGACATGCTTTTTATAGCGCTGTTCCTGCACCAATATGTTACTATAAAAATCAAAATATGGCACAATACAGAGAAAATTAAAATAGTATGAAGCCGAAATGAAAAAGAACACTTGAGAATTCATGTTATTACTTTACGTCGTAACGTATTCACTATTTAATATCTCTAAAAACTGACCGTTTTTATTTATAGCATATAATCAACGGAAAACAAATTAGAAATACGATAATTTTTTATAGGGTTGCACATGCTATGCTTTTTCTATTTGACTATACAGGGAGGAGCTGTAACGGTGTATAAATGGTATACAGATTTAGTCTGAAGTCTCTCAAAGTTCATTTGCTAAGTAAATATAATTTGAAGAATTGATTTCTAGGCACACACAATTTAACAAAAAAATCAAATAGGGGTAAGAAAAAATAAATTGTGTCTCTGGCTTATGAAAACTACTAAAAATAAACAAAGTCCATATTTTAGCTATTACCACTGTTATCTCAGGTGTCAATCTCTTTTGGGATGCATTTCGTCATATCACGGCTCATCATCCGAACTAGAATCGACAAATGAGAGACAAAAACTCGAAGTACTTATTGCAGTACAGGCGTTTGTTGATTTTACCACGCCGAAACGAGTCTCAAGATGGATTGAAAGATAAAAGAACAGTAATCGTTACTGAGATAGGGTCTTTATTCATTTTTAGTACTTGATTTGGACTAAAATAAAACTATTTCTAAATATATAGGATGGGAATAAAAAGTGTGACAAAGTAAATGTACAGGGTGGTCCAAATTGGACAATTTTAAATGTAAACCCCTTTATCTAAAGGAGATAGACGAAAACTGATGTCAGAGTCTAAGGTTCAATTTCTATGATAAATTCAATGGTGAAAACCGCATATCGATATCTAGTACTCTTTCAGACATACAGGGTGTTTTTCAAAAGTCTACATTTTGGAAAAATGTTTGTAATTCTTATCTTATTGAAAATTTTTGATTTCTGTAAAAACATTCTCAAAGCACTTTTTCACGTGGATTTCAACAGTGTAAGTTACATTTTTTACAACTAATATATTAATAGTTATTAAAGTAAAAATATATTTAAATGGGATTCCCAGTATATTTTTCCTTATCCGAATAGAGCTTTAAATTACCATTCTAAAAATATAGCATTGCTTAAATCTACTTCAAAATATAAAGGTTTACAGTTTTTACGCGAGTTTCAAATGCACAATTTGTGAAGTAGGCTTTGGACGGAGCGGCAATATCAATTGTTTACCGATAGTAGTCAAATCATAAAAAAAAATCCCAGAAGTAACTCTAAGAGTCATAGTTACAATGAAATTTACTAAATTTTATAGAACTTTAAACTATGTAGAAAATAAAACAAAACAACATTAAAACAATTTATTCCGAGTAGAGCAAACTAAAACAAAATAATTTTCTGTAAGAGATGTTCGAAATGTCGACCAGTTTCATCTGATCAGGAAGGCTATTCAAAGGTTAAAGAATAGGAAAACAGTAGGTGCCGACGAGATCACTGCGGAAATAATAAAGATGATGGGAGAAACCGCCACAACTATGCTACATCAACTGTGTAATGTGGTATGGAAGACGGGAAGATGGCCGAAAGATTAGTACGAAGTTGCATTTATACCCTTGCACAAGAAAGTATCCCCCTTTGGATAGCAGCAACTATTGAACCTATATCTGTTTTATAGACTACTCTAAAGATTTCGACTTCACAAATGGAACAAACTCTGGTCGATTTTAATCAGCATGGGAACACCTATACATTTTGTAAACCATATCCGATCCCTGTAACGTAGAAACCGACATAAGAAAGGGCTGTATTCTGTCGCTCTTACTTTTTAACATATTTAGTGAACATATAGTGAGGTCCGTTTTGGATGGCTGGAATGGGGGTGTGACAATCGTTGGAACATTAGATATGCGGATGATACTATTATATTTGCAACTTCAAACTAGAATCAGTTATGGAGCGCCTGGAAATCACTAGCAAAAACAATGGATTGGCAATTAATAGAGCAAAAACCAAAGGAATGATTAAGTTGGGAATGTGGAATCTTTGGCACAATGATACTACTCAATATATATCACCACTACACCAAACACTTTATTTTTGCACTCGACGCGCGTTTCGCTAATCATGTTAGCGTCATCAGGAGCGATGAGTGACTGTGACTGTGATTGTGACTCAATCATCACTCCTGATGAAGCTAACATGGTTAGTGAAACACGCGTCGAGTGCAAAAATAAAGTGTTTGGTGTAGTGGTGATATATACTGAGTAGTAAAGGAATGAGTGTTAGTGCTAATGAAGATCTGTCACACATAAATGAAATAGCTGGTTTCACAGTTGTAGACCATTTCAACTATTTGGAATGCCTCATAACTAACAATGGTTGTGAAGCAGAAGTAAGAAGACGTTTAATTATAGCCAGAAACTCGACGATCAAACTTACTAAGGCCTGGAAAGCTCCAGTTGTCACAAAAAATACAAAGTTAAAATTGCTGTCCAGCCTTATATTCCCCATAGTAACTTACGCATCGGGAACATGGACCATGCAAATGCTTTCTTGATACAGCCGCTAACATGTTCCGAGAATCTCAATTTAACGTCCAACAGTAAACCCAAGTTCCTGGCCACATTGGAAACCTGTACTGTGTCATTATTTATACTGACATGTATCAGATCCTAATTGCTGTCGTCCTAATAAAAGTAACTGACTATCTTTGGATTCAATTCAAGACAATGATTTAGCGAAATTTTTCGAAGATGCTCAAACTCATTCTAAAATTTATCATTCGCCTCCAGAATTTCGGGTCCAAATAACATGTAAATCTGCATGTCATCTGCATATAGGTGCATTGTGACGTTCTTTAGATTGACAGTAGGTTGAGTAGTGTATAATGTGAAAAGCAGAGACCCAAGGATTGACCCCTAAGGCCCACCACACTTAACGATTACATGACTGGATTGTTTACGATTAAGTTTTACACACTGTGTTCTGCTCTCAAGATAGCTCTTAATAAGCCCACCAGCATCCCCTTCAAAATCAAGAAAACCAAGAATGACCAAAAGCAAAGTACGATTTATCCAGTCAAAAGCTCTCGAGTAGTCCAAGAGCACCAAAGCATAATCGGTCCGCCGCCGACCGAATATTGTCCGTAACTTTGAGAAGTGCAGTAGCACAACTGTGATCCCTGCGAAAACCAGATTGGAAATCTGGTAGGAGCCCGTACCGCTCAATATGCTCCCGCATTTGCCGCTCCATCACTCTCTCAATGATCTTCGACAGCGCTGGCAGTATGCTTATGGGCCTAAGATACATCAGATCCTTAGGAAAGGTCGCTTTAGGAAACGGAATTATAAAATAGCTTTTCCAAATGTCGGGGAAACTAAATGTACAATAAAAGGAATTATGCGCGGACAACAGTTCAACAACATAGTTATACCAATTCCATCAGTACCCACTACCTTAGAGCCAATAGAAAAAAGTGCCTGCTCAATCTCACCAGTTGTTGCTACTCTAAAATGAAATGTACTTGTGGCTTTTTTTTATTTTGTAAATAAAAGGTTAAGGTTTCTGGATCCAGAGCCAAAAAGCCAGCAGCAGTAACAAAAAATGTATTAATATCTTCTACAATCCCCAAATGTTCAGAAACAAAACTAGATACTTTAGAAGAAATATCCAAATCCCTCATCAATTTCCAGTTATTTTTTGGATAAGTAGAGACCAAAAATTACTTTTCAAATACACCTTCTTTTCATTTTCTGTTGCTAGTGTAACATAATTTCTAAGTCGTCTATAACTTTCCCAATTCTCCAGATAGACATTTAAACCTTTCTTGTAAAATACTCTATCCATTAGTGAGACCCGGAATAAAATCAGTTCAGTACTGAGGAAGTCATGATAAATAGACAGACAGAGAGACAAACAGACGCTGCGGGGGACCTTGTCTAATACTGTGTACTGATACTTAATGCTATTCAAAAATGAGGGTAAATTGCTCTCATAAAAAATTATTTTTAGCATACTCTTCATTGTCTTTTTAATCAGCTGACCCCTCATTGTCATAATACGGACTTTTTGATTTAGTCTAGCCTACCCCTAGACATCATCACCATTATCTTCTCGATAATAATAAGGACTTCTTGGCTTACCCTCTTCTACCCTAAGCCTCTTCTTACCTCATATAATTCTTTTTTCACTATCTATTTAACAAAAAAAAACACATAAGGGTTTTTTGGTCAGGCTACCCTTCGTCCCTTCTACCCTCATATAAGGCTCTTCTCAACTACTTTTTACTGAAAAAAAAAAACCTTTTTTAAAAACCTTTTTAACAAAAAACATCGCATATTAGCCCTTTTTCGTCAACTTTTTATCAAAAAAGCAACCGCACTAACTTCATTAATGTCTTTTTCCCATCTACACACACACACACGTTAACCTTCTTCTAATGCCCTTGTAACAACCTTTTTATAAAAAAAAACAACTTTCATATCTTCTCAAAACAACGAAGAACAAGACATACAAAAATAACTTTTACGGACAGACCAACAATAATAAGCACGGGAAAATACAACAAAACTAATTACCTTCTACTAACAGGCAACCCAATGTCGGGACACTTTGAGCTTCTGACACCACAAAACATTGAAAACATTCCAGACAACAGCAGACCAATAAAAGAAGCATCGGGCGAGCGACGTAACAGTCGAGGACGTCGCGAGAAATGGCAGCTCGACCAAAACGATGAAGACCAGGCAACCGAAATTGGACCTGCCGAAAGTGTTGTGTCGGCGACTAAGCCGACACCCACCAAGGCGGGAAAATCACAGCAACGCATGAGTTGCACCACGGGAATCAACGAACACGTCATGCGTTGCTGTGATGAAAACACAAAACCGGACAAAGAAATCACTGAGAAGAGAATCACTCGCAGCTTGGACCCACCACCATCAATTCCAAGCGCAACCGACCTAGATGCGGGACAAACACAACCTCCAAAGCCAGGCCAAGGCCCGTATGTTTTGCAAGGACAACATGCAACTACAAAGGCTGGCAAACCAAGACAGCGGTTAAAGTGGACGGATGAGATGAACAGGACGGTGATGCGTTGTTACTACACCGCCACCAAACTCGAAACAATAACATCGGGCTACAGACCGGAACTGCACAGACTTTTCTTGACCGAATATCCACATCTGCAATTACTTGTTTCATAACAGAGAGTAATAGACCAAAAAAGAGTTATTACCAAGAACAATCGCCTCACACCTTTCGAATTGCCCAGCATCAAGGACGCAGTGGCCGTTAAACTGAACACAGACCAACCAAACAATAGAAACAATAAAGCAGATACCGAACCAGCCTCACACACACAACCACCCAGTCGAACACAACAAGACCCACCACCCAGGAGGAGCATAACGCAAAATAATATTGCGAGTACCGCGCAACATTATATCACAGACAACAAAATGAATCACTCGCCACCCTCAACAACATCCACACAACGTCACATCGAATCACCTCTCATACAAACACTCAAAGCAAAAATGGAGTCACATCTAGCTCGATGGTCAGGCACCGATCCCACAGCAAGAAATCCCATCCCTCGTTTAATCTTCAAACAGAGCACGCAACCAATCCTCAACACACTAAACAAGCACATAATACCTCAGTATATAACAGACTTAAGCAAAATCGAAGACATTCACACAATAATATACGCAGCAGCAATCATCACTCTAACACAAAATATTCAAAAACTCCCTCAACGACAAAGAAACCCCAACAGGACAAAACCAAAATTTAAATGGCAAATAAGAATAGAAAACAAAATCAACAACATCAGGAGAGATCTAGAACATCGTACCCAGTTTATAAGCGGGAACGCGTCCAAACGTGTCACACAGGGGGTAAACAAGATCAAATCTAAGTCTCCCACAGAACACTGCCAGAAATCCTCGATACCTTGAAACAAAAACTATCTGTATATGCCGCAAGACTCCGTAGATACAAAAAATCAAACGAGAGGAAATACACCAACAACCTCTTCCGAAGAAGCGAAAAACAGTTCTACCAGAAAACTATGTACAACAAACAGACAGCAGTGACTGAACCACCAAACAAACAAGAACTCACAGATTATTGGAAAAGTACCTGGTCAGAACCCAAACTACACAATAATAACACCCCCTGGTTCAAAGCCGAAGAAGACAAATATAAACATGTGACAGAACAAGAAAATTCCACATTAAATACACAAGAAATTACAGAAACTATCAAACACACACACAACTGGAAATGTCTTGGAATAGACAATATACAAAACTTCTGGTACAAATAGTTTACCACCACACACGAAGCACTCACACACCAAATCAACAAAGTCATTCTACAACCACACACATTTCCCACTTTCCTTACACAAGGAATAACATACGTTAAACCCAAAAGCTCAGACACCACAAACCCGTCAAACTACCGACCTATCACCTGTCTTCCAACCGTATACAAGATCATCACAGCCGCAATTTCCAAGAAAATAGAACAACACCTAACAGACAACAATATTATCACAGAAGAGCAGAAGGGCTGCAGGAAAAATAGTCGAGGATGCAAAGAGCAGCTGATCATAGATAGCGTGATTATGGGACAAACCAGAAAAGAACACAGAAACCTTTACATCGGTTACATAGACTATAAAAAAGCCTTCGACTCCATACCCTACAGCTGGTTAATCAGAGCCCTAGAAATCTATAAAATCAACCAACACCTCAGGCAATTTCTAGCGCAAATTATGAAAACATGGAAAACCAAAATACGCCTAGAAACACAAACCGAACGCATCCAAACAGAAGAGCTGTACATCAGACGGGGTATATTTCAGGGAGACTCGCTCAGCGCTTTATGGTTTTGCCTCTGTCTCAATCCACTTTCAAATATACTAAACAGAACAGAGCATGGCTTCAATATCAGACACCAAAAACTGAATCAACATAAAATAAACCACCTCCTATATATGGATGACATAAAACTCTACGCTACCACAAAAACACAGTTGAAAGAACTCCTCAAAATCACGGAAATATTCACCTTAGATGTCAATATGGAATTTGGTATAAGTAAATGCAAAGTGTTCCACATCAACAAAGGCCAATGGGACGTACCACCATGAGACAGAAACCATCAATAATGAAACACTCGATAACATGTTCGACAAAGAAACATACAAATATCTAGGCTTCCAACAAAGCACCAAACTCAACCACACTCACATCAAAACAGAGCTCAGAACCGAATTCAAAAACAGACTGATGAAACTTTTACAAACAAAACTCAACTCTAAGAATCTCACTAAAGCCATCAACACGTTCGCTATACCTATACTCACATATTCATTTGGTATCATCAAATGGTCACAAACAGACATAGAAAATATTCACATCCTTATTCGATCTCAATTCACCAAATACAGGAAATTACACCCCAACGCATGCGAAGAAAGACTTACCATCGAGAGGAAGGCATGAGGAAGAAGAATTATAGACATCAGATCATTACACACAAAACAAATACAAGCACTTAAGAAATTCTTTCACACCAAGCAAACCAGCCTCCACACAGCAACAGTCAAAGCAGACAAAAACTAAACCCCACTCGACTTATCCCGGGTAGACCACCCAGCAGATACACACAGTCACACCCAATTACAACAGGAAAAGATGAAAACGTGGTTAGAGAAAACACTCCACGGAAAACACAGATACCACATAGAACAAGACTACGTAAATAAAAAACAATCATACACTTGGTTACAGGATGGGCAGCTATTCCCTGAAACAGAAGGCTTCTTACTTGCCATGTAGGATAAAGTCATATTAACCAGAAACTACCAGAAGCATATCATCAAAGACCCAACTATTACAGAAGACAGATGCAGGAAATGCCACCAACAGAAAGAAACGATCGAACACATAACAAGCGGATGTAAAATATTAGCCGGAACGGACTACACAGCCAGGCATGACGCAGCAGCAAAAGTAGTTCACCAAGCACTAGCCACAACAAATAAGCTCATAGAAAACACAGATCCCTACTACAAATACACACCAACATCCGTACTTGAAAATAAAGATTACAAACTCTACTGGGATATCAGTATCCATACAGATAAAACAGTCTCCGCCAATAGACCAGATATTACTTTTTAGTGCAAAAAAGAAAAAGTCACCTATCTAATTGACATAGCTGTCCCCAACGACACAAACAGCCAAACGAAATACACAGAAAAAATTTCCAAATACACAGGCCTTGCAACGGAAATAAAAAGGCTATGGAAACAAGAAAAAGTCATCATTGTCCCCCTCATTATGTCAGCCACAGGCCTTACACTAATAACATTCACACCACACTTGGTACAATTGGGACTCAACACAAACATACACAAAAACATTCAGAAGTCAGTGATTTTGAAAACATGTATTATTGTCAGGTCACTCCTTAATACACAATGGTAATAGCGTTTGTGCTAACTTGGCTTGGGCCCGTCATCCAAACATGGAACCACATTGACTAAATGTGAGAAAGAAGAACTTTTTTGTATAATAATATTAAAAGGTCTTTATTTTTAAATCGGCGAAGTCCAGTTAAGAACTGCTCATCTCAACCGAGGCAGTAGCTAAGCATAAAAGATACAAAAAAATACAAAAACAAATATAAAAATAAAAATTCAGTAATACAACATTCAAATAATACCTAAATACTAAATAAAAATACATACAATAACATTACATTATTATAGAGAAAAGAAAATAATAATAATAATAATAATATAAAATAAAAATACAAGATAACATAGTACTGGAAGAAAAAAAGAAGAAAACATATAACATACAATAATAATTGGAGAAATTTCTTATAAATTAGTTTGAAATCGTTAACTGACCTGCTCTGAATAGCGTGCGGTACCGAATTGTAAACACTCACTGCGTCACAGCTGAAACATCTTTCAAAGATCGCCTTTCTGTGCTTTGGTATTTCTAAAAGGTGAATATTTCTAGTATTTAAACCATGCATATCTACTCGATGCCTCAATTTCTGTCTAAGATAGAGAGGACAACCCGTTGCCAAGACTCTATGAACAAACACCACCATGTGCAGTTTTCGCCTGCTAAACATATTGAGCCAGCCCAGCCCCACTAATTGAGGAGAAACATGATCTCTCTTCCGCAATCCACAAATAAACCTAACACAAGAGTTCTGAATCTTTTGTATTCTGTAACTGGAACGAACATCGAGACATGGCCCAAAAACCACATCCGCATAATTAACATGACTCAAGACTAATGCTTCGCAGAGCCTCTTCTTTACATCTCTGGTCAAAATAGTTCTATTTCGATATAAGCTCCTTAAAGCTGTATATGCCTTCTGCATTATAAGCTTGACATGACCTCTTAAGCGCAGGTCCTTGTCAATCACAAGCCCAATACTTTTTACAGTTTCCCTCAGTTGGACAGGAACACCATCCAGAACAACACCCAAGTCAAGTCCCGCCAGCAGATTACCAAAATTAATTGCCACTGATTTAGATGGATTCAACTTAAGACTCTGCTTCTCTGAATATGACTGAATATTCTTGAGTGTGGCATTCAAGCGATGGAACACTTGCTCAGCATTAACCCTATTGTAACTAGCATACACCTGTGTATCATCAGCAAACTGATGGATTAAGCAATCGTTATTAACTGATTCAACCAGATCCATGATATATATTATAAAAAGTAATGGTCCCAGAATAGAGCCCTGTGGTACGCCACTGTTCCTGACCCCAGGCTGCGAAGTCTTGTCATCCATCTTAACAACTTGTCTCCTATTCACCAAATAGCTCCGGAGAAGCTCTACTGCCTCGTCAGAGAAGCAGTAATAATGAAGCTTTGCACAGAGGAGACTATAATCTACAGTATCAAATGCTTTACTGTAATCCAAAAGGAGTAAAGTTGACGATTCACCACGATCAGCAGCCCGAAGTATATCATCCATTATGGCTGTGAGAGCGGTGGTTGCGCTGTGCCCTCTACGAAATCCTGACTGAAACTTAGGGAAGAGACTGTTAATGGACAAGAACTGCACCACTCTATCATATATAATTTTCTCAAAAATCTTTGATAACACTGGCAGTAGACTAATAGGGCGGAGGTCTGATAGCTTGCTAGGGCTTACTACTTTCGGCAAGGGTTTAACCATGGAACTCTTCCAAAAGTCAGGAAAATGCTTTTCCGTAACACATGTATTAAATATATGTGCGATGTAAGGTACGATATAATCACCATACAGCTGCAACATTTGCAAACTAATTCCGTCGGAGCCAGCAGCATTAGATGTTAGCGAACTAATAGCACCGCGCATGTCATCCAACCGAACAACTCCAATCCCAAACAAGTCAATGTTCTCAGCAACTCTGCTATTCAGATAGTACTGCATAGCATCGGGATCCACATGACAACCCAAAGACTCCACGGACTCCAGAAAATAAGTATTAATCTCATCCGGCCTGCGCAGAAAATCAACAACAAGATATGCCTTTGCTGAACAAATATTTAGATTTCTTAAGACTCTCCACGTCTCTTTAGTGTTTCTAGTTGCCTGAACTTGGCTTAAATAAGCCTTCTTCGCCGTATTTACCGCTGATGTGATAACGTTTCTCATTCTTTTATAAGTTACCCAGTCGCCATATTTCTTTGAACGCTTATATCTTGTTAAAAGTTTATTTCGCTCTGTTTTCATTTTTTTTTAGACGTTCGTAAACCAAGGAGATTTTGGTTTGATGACACGAACCACATGCCATGGTGCATGTTTATTGAAGAGACGTAGAATATTATCTGTTAAAATTTCCACCTTTCGTTCAATATTATTACTATATAGTATATCCTGCCAATGCAAACTACGCATGTCAGCATCAAACTCTTGCTAACTAAACTCACCGAAATCTCGGTAAGTTTTAATTTGAATGCCTAGTCTTGGTACTTTAATGTTCAACGAGCAAATGATGAGTTGATGATCAGAGACGTCATGGACATCAACATGCTGGACAGCACCAGTGACCATATCAGGATTTGAAATAGCTATTATATCAAGCAGAGAACATGTAGACCCCGAAATGCGCGTTGGACTCCCCACCATCTGCTGAAGACCAAAGACATCCAGCATTTCAAGAAAGGATTCTGTAATCGTGGTAAGCTCTAGCAAATTCAGATTAGTATCTCCCATCATGATCACTTCACTCACCTGAGGCAAAATAGCAGAAACTGAGTTCTCCACTACTTCCAAAGTCTGGTGAACATTCTGGTTAGGCGGTCTGTAGAGCACCGCAAGCGCAAAAGTAACGCCAACCAACTTAACCTTAACCCACAGTTGCTCAACCGCATCCACAGAATACGACCACTCCTCTATCATCACCGAACAAAAGCACGTTCTGACATATAGTCCAACTCCACCTCCTCTTCGCCCATCATCCCTATCCAGCCTGAAAAAAGAGTACCCCAGGAATGCCCACAATTCGGTCGTTAATATCTCCATGCAGCCAAGTCTCTGTCACAGCCAGAATATCAATCTTCCTCGCTTTAAGTAGTGATACAATCCTATCATGGGATGGAAGCAAGGAACGGACATTAATATGTCCTATCGTGATATTCTTTAAATTATCCATTTTGGAATATTACAACACAAACTGTAAAAATAGTAATGATACAACAAGAAAAAGAAAGAAATAGAAAATAAAAGACAATTCACTGACTCCTAATAATATCGGTTATCTGTTCCTTACTAAATATTCTTACAAGTTCTTGACCTTCATCTCTCCGTGCGTAAATGGTACCCATTTTACACCAAACAAATCGAAAACCATGTTTTCTCAGCTCCCTAAATAACTCTCTAACTGGCTTAGGTAGGTCTTCGTTTATGTAGATATTTCGTTTGGCGCCTTCGATGTCACATTCTGTTGTCTCTAATTTAATCTTCTGCCTTCTTAATTCAGTAAGATCCCTCTTGGTCCTAATGTCTCTAAATTTAAACAAAACTGACTTGAATTGCGATTTACTAGGTAATAATTGCACTGAGTAATCATTATCCTTCGCTTCCAAATTCAACTTCTTAAATACTTTCTTGACATCGCCCGCAGCGTCCTCTCCTTGATGTAAACCAACTACAATAATATTGGCACTATTTTCAACTTCCTGTTTACTAGCTTCTAGTTTAATTGCAGCCATGTCTCTTTCCAGATTATTCACTTTCTCTCTAAGCAAGTTCTGCTCTTTCTTAAGATTCTTATTTTCATTTTTCAAGTTTCTTAGTGTGTCATCCAGAATATTGCTGTTAAACTTTACTGACTTTCCTAAGTCATAAAACTTTTTGGATATTATTTGCAAAATATCTTTATTAGAGGGATTTGACTTCTTAAGAATAGCATCAAAGTCTCTGTTGATTGATCCAAGGGATTCTCCTATATCTTGGATATCCTCTAACTCGCTGACGTCAACCTCAGACTCTGACTCATCATCAGGCGTAAAAGTTCCGAAACTAAGACCTGTTTAGTATCTGAATTCACGCTCCGGGCAGGCTTTTTTGATTTTGAGAATTTTAAGAATCGTTTTTGTACTGTTTCAGCATTATTTATATAATAATGATTATAGCATGAGTTCCAAATTAACTAATGCAAATTCTTGAAAAAGCGTACAACTAATCATTTTTTTACTATAAAAGTTGATATTACAAAAAGGTTTTATTAGGGAATGATACTCGAAGTATTGTAATAACATAATCAACAAAAGTTCGTTTTTTTTCACCAAACAGCTCAAACTAAACCAATATATATATATATATATATATATATATATATATATATATATATATATATATATATATATATATATATGGTGGACTTGATTCACTACTATCGTCACTGCCTATTCCTTATTTTACCTAACGTAATAAAATATCTGCCATTATTTCCCCTTATCTCCCATTATTTATCCTTATCTCCCATTATCTCTACATAATTTCCATTATCTACGTTTATCTCTGCTCATCTCCCATTATCTCACCTTATCTCCCATTATCTAGGCTTATCTCGACTTATCTCGCAATATTTCTCCTTATCTCCCATTATTTATACTTATCTCCCATTATCTCACTTTATCTCCCATTATCTATGCTTATATCGAATTATATAGAACATGTATAAATTTATAAAAACACGTAAATCGGATAAGTGGTTCTCAAGTGATTAGCGCACTAACGGACAGGCAGACAGACAGAGAGACGTTGGATTTTATATATATTATATTCTTTGTTCCATATTTATTGGTTTAGGCAGTGTATTGCAAAAGAACGCGCTAACGGTAACCTTATTTTTTTTTTTCCGATTTGATTCACTATTGTCGTCACTGCTTATTCTTTATGTTATCTTACGCAATAAAATATATCCTATAACCTGGCCAGAGAACATATGTATGTTTTAAAAAAAAGCACGTAAATCGGATAAGTGGTTCTCCAGTGATAAGAGCACTAACGGACAGACAGATAGACAGAGAGACGTTGCATTTTATATATATTATAGATATTCTTTGCTCTATGATATTGTTCCATATTTAATGGTTTAGCACTTGTAAAAAAGCACGTAAATCGGATAAGTGGTTCTCCAGTGATAAGGGCACAAACGAACAAACAGACAGAGAGACGTTGCATTTTTATATATATTATAGAGGTCCTTTGCTATACGATATTGTTCCATATTTGGTGGTTTAGGCAGTGTATTGCAAGAGAACGCGCTAGCGGCAAACTTTTTTCCGATTTTATTCACTATTATCGTTACTGCTTATTCCTCATGTTACCTAACGTAATAAAATATGGCCTATAACCTGACCAGAGAACATATGTATGTTTTAAAAAAAGCACGGAATTCGGATAAGTGGTTCTCGAGGGATAAGCGCACTAACGGCCAGATAGACAGACAGAGAGACGTTGCATTTCATATATATTATAGATATAGATTATTATTATTATATAACCTGGTCAAAAAATAAATGTGTGAATTTAAAAAAAGACACGTAAATCGGATAATTAGTTCTCGCGTGATAAACGCACTAATGGAGAGACAGACAGGCAGAGAGACATTGCATTTTATATATATTATAGATTATAGATATTCTCTGTTATATAATATTGTTCCATATTTATTGGTTTAGGCTGTGTATTGCAAGGGTACACGTTAGCGGCCAACTTCATTCACAATTATCGTCACTGCTCATTGCTTATGGTACCTATCGTAATAAAGTATAGCCTATAACCTGGCCAGAGTACATATGTATGTTTTTTAAAAAAAAGTACGTAAATCGGATAAGTGGTTCTCCAGTGATAAGCGCACTAACGGACGGACGGACGGACAGACAGACAGACAGACGGACAGACGTTGCATTTTATATATATTATAGAAGAACATGATACAATTTAAATAATAACAGAGTATACAAGTAAAAACATTTAACAGTTTGTACAATCTCCAAATTAAAAAAAAATAAAAATAGTAATTTTAAAAAACTACAAATTTGAATAACCTCTAAACACTGAGCCGAGAACCAATAAGTACCGACAGCTTACTGCAGTGGAAATCACCGGAGTTTCCAATGACATTGCCGTTCTTGCACATTATATAAAATAGGGCTGTGGAATAATATATTTGACCAAGCCAGGCCGAGGTGAGAGCCTTGCCCCAAGGCGTGGTACATGGAAAGATACATTGCTTAATAGGAAAGGGAAGTCAATATGGTGATTTAACAGCTTATATAAGAGTTTGATGGAGTCAATATCCCTTCTCTTTGCGAGAGGTAACTCATTAAACCTTGACAAGATTAGTCCGTGATCAACACTGTGATCCAGATAGACATCATCCCCTTGAAAATAAGATATTTAATGAAGCGCCTCTGTATCGATTCGATTGAGTTGTTATGGCAATTCTATATTGGATACTAAACATAGTCCAACTTAGAGCTAACCAAGGAAAAATAGAGAAGCTTGATTGCAGATATGTTATTAAAGTCTCTACAATTTATATATATTTATATATATATATATATATATATATATATATATATATATATATATATATATATATATATATATATATATATATATATATATATATATATATATATATATATATATATATATATATATATATATATATATATATACATATATATATATATATATATATATACATATATATATATATAATATATATATATATATATATATATATATATATATATATATATATATATATATATATATATATATATATATATATATATATATACAATATATATACCGGGTGACACAGCCAATATGTAACACCCTGTAATTTTTTTATTTGTAAAGTTACATATTTGCATTTTTAGATACCAGAATAGGACTTAAGAAATATTTTTGACTACTTCCGGTTTGACCAGAAGTGACTGCAGCTTTCTTATTTTTAACATAACTCTGTATATTTTTTTACTAATTTCAATTCGTTTAGAAATTTTCTTTCCAACGATGTATCACAAGTCGACATTTGTTTGACAGGTGGCCGGCAAAAGCTGATTTAAACTCCTAGATTTAGGCGGCCATGGCAGATATACTAGCAATTGTTTTTTTCATTTAACCCACTTTGGCAAGAATTTAAAACTACTCATTTATCGTGCCATTTTCGCGAGTCCAAATGGCTGCTACAAAATTTTATGCTTTACATTCAGTTACAGAATTTTCTCTTTAAATAATTATCAATATCACCCAAATTAAGATAGGAACACATATTTTTTATTTAACCTAGTTACACATTACAGGTTTTTTGCCAACATACATCTAACAGAACTATCTAACGCCAATTGGTTTTAGTATTATTTTCAGAAAATAAACCGTTTTATTATGCAATAATGTGATATCAACAAGTTCCATTACGGACTTAGTTGGCTGTGATAAAACAGACGAACCGAAAGTCATGGTTGCTGCGTTTTACCAAAATGGTCGTTATTATTGTTTACTTTACGTCAATAATAATTTTTCGTTATCAAAAATGTATTCAACGGATGAAAAAGTAGACATGTTATTAATTTATGGAGAGTGCAGAAAGAATAGCCGACAAGCCGCAGAGTTGTACATGGCAGGTTATCCCGATAGGAGGCACCCACCCAACAATTATTTTTTAAGGGTAGAGCTGCAGTTTAGAAGGCAACCGATTGAATCTGCTGATGCATTTATTGGTGACAAAGAGTCAGAAATCAATGTATTGGTCATTGTTCAGGTAGATCTTACAATTTCTATAAGACATGTTGAAGAACAAACCGGTGTAAATCGTGAAACCGCTCGCCGCATTTTAAGAAAATATAAATTCAGGTCCTACAAATATCAAATAAATCAACATTTATTTCAAATAGATTGCCAAATATATATAAATATATATATATATATATATATATATATATATATATATATATATATATATATATATATATATATATATATATATATATATATATATATATATATATATATATATATATATATATATATATATATATATATATATGTTATATATATATGGATTATTCCAAGTGGTTTTTGCAAAGATACCATCTTGGTAACCAATTTTATTTGGTTTAACCGTAACAATACTCGATATTGGGCCCAAGAAAATCCTAAAATTATGAGAGAAAGTACCTATCAAGAAAGATTCGGTTTTAACGTGTGGTTGGGTATCCTTGGCACAAGAATTATTGGTCCTATTATATTTGATGGTGCTTTAAATGGAGAAAGATATTTGGAGTTCGTTCAAAATGATGTTGAAGATTTTTTAGAAACTTTACCTTTAAATCATGGAGACATTATTTTCCAGCAGGATGGCGCTCCAGCCCACAATAGTAGAAATGTAGAAAACTACTTGAATCAAAGATTTGGTGCAAAATGGTTAGGTACAATGGTCCTAATAAGTGGCTTGTAAGATCGCCAGATATTAAGCCACTTGATTTTTTTATATGGAACCATCTAAAAGAGAAAGTTTACAAAAATCCAACAACATACAGAAATGATTTACAAATGCGCTTAAGAAGAGCAGTAAATTAAATTACTGAAATTCAGTTGGCGAACGTTATGAGAGCCACGGTGAGAAAAATAAGATTGTATAGGATTAACAACGGACAGCATTTTGAACATTTGCAATAAATACCTAGCAAATTTATGTCTAGTATAAAATAGTTTTACCTATTTATTTTTATTGTGTTACTTAGTTAAAATATTATTTCTTTCTAATATTAGTTAATTACAATTATCGGTTTTGTTGTATTATTTTTATTATTAAATGTTTTGGTTTTATTATTTGCATTTAAATATTTATTTAATAAATAGGTTTCTTATTTTCTGAAAATAATAATAAATCCAATTGGCGTTAGATAGTTCTGTTCTGTAACTTCTTTCCAAAGTGAGATAAAATGAACTATATATATATATATATATATATATATATATATATATATATATATATATATATATATATATATATATATATATATATACTACCGTCAGAAAGTATTTGTCCACCTAGAAATTTTAATGTAACTGCCAAAATTTAATACCTAATTAAACCCTTTTTAGTGTTTCGTACGGAACACTTATAAGATCACTTCGGTGTCTGTCTGTCTGTCTGTCTGTCTGTCTGCCTGTCTGTCTGTCTGTCTGTCTGTCTGTCTGTCTGTCTGTCTGTCTGTCTGTCTGTCACACCCGATTTTCTCCGAAACTATTTGACATAGAAAGGTGAAGTTTGGTAATAATATAGGAATTGATGGCCTCATCAGAGCTATGTAGTTTTGAGAATTAAATTTTGACTTAAGGGGTTAGTTTTGGGGGGTGAAGTCGGAAGTGAAAAAAAAAAAATTTTTTTACTAGGTCATCGAGTGTGGTGTCAAATGAAAGCTTGTGAAAACACGAGTAAAAAATATATATATAATATTATACTTGCGCCCACTTTTCTTTGTATTATTTTTAAAAATTCGCGAAAAATCGCTGTCCCGGGCCTTATCTCGAAAAGTACTTATCAAAAAATTTCGAAAAAATTCTGGAATATTCTCCACGGGGTGTAGATTGAACGAAAATTATCACGAGTGCATTACCTTTAATAATTTATATGGTATATAAAAAAAACAAAAATTTCAAGGTTATCAGATTTCAGTAAAGATTGGAAACAAACTTTGTTGAAAACTCATTTGGGGTGTGGTTTGTGAAGTCACTGATCATTTTATACCACCGTAACATAAATTTTGACTTAAGGGGTTCGTTTTGAGAGGTGAAATCGGAAGTGAAAAAAATTTTTTTTTACTAGGTCATCGAGTGTGGTGTCAAATGAAAGCTTGTGAAAACACGAGTAAAATATATATATATATATATATATATATATATATATATATATATATATATATATATATATATATATATATATATATATAATGTAATACTTGCGCACACTTTTCTTCGTATTACTTTTAAAAAATCACTGTTCCCTACCTTATCTCGAAAAGTACTGATCAAAAAATTTTGAAAAAATTCTGAAATATTCTCCATGGGGTATAGATTGAACGAAAATTATCACGAATGCATTACCTTTAATAATTTATTTGGTATATAAAAAAAAACAAAATTTCAAGGTTGAAAACTCATTTGGGGTGTGTTTTGTGAAGTCACTGATCATTTTATACCACCCTAACAAAAATTTT
>CM032452.1:35091020-35131020 GCA_019049505.1 Pachyrhynchus sulphureomaculatus
TGTCTAGGCGGTCTTTGCAAAGAATTTTACATAATTTACACCTTTTCCCATATAAGATTCAATTGGTTCATGAGTTAAAACCAAATGATGCACAAAGACGCATTCAATATAGTCGCCGTTTGCAAGAATTGTGCCTAGAAAACAACGAGTTTATTCACAAACTCATAATGAGCGATGAGGCCCATTTCCACCTCAATGGTCACGTGAATAAACAAAATTGCAGAATATGGGGCACCCAAAATCCAAGAATAATTGTTGAACATCAAATGTACCCACTTAAATGTACAGTATGGTGTGGAATAACTTCAGAAAAGATCATTGGACCATATTTTTTCGAAAACGACGAACAAGTTGCGGTTAATGTGAATGGCATTCAATACCGGGCAATGATTGAAAATTTTTTAAGGCCCGAGGTAGAGAACAATCCAGAATTGTGGTTCTAACAAGATGAAGCCACAGCTCACACAGCTCGTCCAACTATGGCTCTCCTGCGCGAAATTTTTGCCGATCGAAAAATATCGCGTTTTTTTTCTGATTTTAACTGGCCACTGCGTTCGCCCGATTTAACGGCTCCCGATTTTTTTCTTTGGGGTTACCTAAAGAGTAAGGTATATGCCAATAAGCCAAGAACCATCCAACAGCTTAAGGCGAATATCCGAGAAGAAGTGAGGGCGCTGGGACCTGAAATTCTAAGAAAAGTTATGGGAAATGCTCTGGAAAGAGCACGTCAGGTCGAAGCAAATAATGGGCACCATTTGAAAGATATTATCTTCAAAACATAATGTGAACATATTTCCAAACTATATTCTAAATTTTACGTTAAATAAAATCAGAAAGAAAAAAGTTATTCATTAAATAAATCATAACGTTACTTATGCGCCATACATATACAAATACATGTATATATATATATATATATATATATATATATATATATATATATATATATATATATATATATCGCGACTATCTTGAACTGACTTTAAAGTTCTTGTCAATTGCAATATTTTTGGTGGAAAAGGTTTGTGAAAGTATATAAAATAATAAACAAAAAATTTGAAATCTTTCATAGAGCTATCTTTGACATAGAGCGAATTTTTTAAATAAAGACGTATTTTTTCGGATTTAATTGATTATATTAACTATTTAAAATAAAATAATGCGCGTGACGTGCTTATGTGCGTGCGTCGTGTATTATTCTGCGTAGTTTGTGCGCGGGCACGTGTATTTGTATGTCTGTATATGTGCGCGTGCGCGTATAAGTGTATTGGAGAATGCAAAGTACTATAGTATATACCGTATAAGAGTGGCCGCCCGTGGCTCCGTAGCGTAGTATTTTGCTTACGGTGCAGAAGGTCGAGGGTCGGTATATTTATTTATTAATTTATTTAAGTGTATTTGGCCTGGCCACGTACATAGGTAGTAGTTGTTCGCAGAAATGCAATAACGTCCGTGGCAGCACTACCGCGTTGTCTAAAAGGTGCAGTGAAATTCAAAAATATATGTTTCGACACTTGGACAATGTTGACGGGTATTACGACATCCCCGCCGGTATCCTCAAGATACGGAAAAGGGTAAAATCCCTACTAAGGCAAGGAGGTGAACGATAAAAAAAAACTGTTTTAAGTATTTAATCAAATGAGTAAACCGAAAATTAATAATGTTTAGATGAGCTTGTATATTTGTGTATATATATATTTTTTTTCTCACCTAATCACCCACTTCTCTAATTTCTCATGATAAAATGCGCTACCGTATACTAACTTATACATATAGAATTTATACGTAGATGTTATTTTGGAAAAATTCTGCGAATTTACTAATTTATATGTAATAAGCGATATCGCTTATTACATATAAATGTAATAAAAAAATGATAAGAATTATAATAATGAAAAACATTTTAATGAAAAGAACCGCAATTTTTGACCTCACAAAATCATAAACAAAAAATCTGAGTTTTTTCTTTTTATTTACGTAAATGACATTCGTACTAAGGTTTTGTTACTACTATTGTAATCAGTTTCAGATTTTTTTTTTATATCTGGTTTACATCATATTACATCCCTTTTTCCCGAAAATGTCGTTTTAAAACCAAGCCTTGGTTTGACCGAAAATGCAAATAAGCTGTTGCTTTTAAACATCTTGCCTATCGACAATGGCGTGAAAACCCTAACGTTATAAATCGTAACATCTTTATTCGTGTCCGAAACAGATGCAAAGAAGTTATCGACGAAACCAAGGAGGCGCACGATCGCCGAATTGGAAACAAACTTTTACTTGTCCCTACAATTCCAGGTCCTTTTGGTCAGTCGCTAAGGGAGTTAGTCAAAATTTCACCAAATTCACCTTGTCACTACTCATACAGCCAGATAATTTCATTGCAACAACACCTGTTGAGAAAGCGAACTTGTTGGCTAAACTCTTTGCTTCACATTCTATTGTTGATTCCCAAGGAAAAACACCACCTACTATTCCCACAGTGCAGTCAAGGAAGCCCGGTATTGTCTTCAGACAGCGTATCAGAAAACGTATTTTATTTCATTTTTTTTTTATGGGTCTAGCACACGTGCTGCAGGGAAGAAGTCCCTAAAGCGCTACAGGAGCGACACGTGTGCGGAAAAAGCGATTCACGTTGTTCTTGAATCGCTGTGGTTGTTCTTGAATCGCTTAATGAAGCTAGACACCAAAAAAGCTTCTGGCGCTGATGGAACACTTGCCATAGTACTCAAAAACTGTGGAAGGGAACTAATACCAGTTTTCTGTAGACTTTTCAACCTATCCGATAGAAAGGGAATATTCCCTTCCTGCTGGCAATGTGCCACCGTTCAGCCGATACCTAAAAAAGGCAAGAAGACCTTACCAAATACCTACCGACCAGTCGCACTGGTTTCAATAATATCGAAAGTCATAAAAAATACTATCAATCAGCATCATCTGAAATATTTAGAAGAATTCAACATTATTAGCGACCATCAATATGGGTTTCGTAAACATAGATCAACAGGAGATCTTCTAATTTATGTAACACATGTTTGGAACAACGCAATTGAACACTTTGGAGAATCTCGAGCGGCTGCTCTTGATATGTCCAAGGCATTCGACCGTGTTTGGCACGATGGATTGTTGGCTAAGCTACACTCTTCTGGTATGTCTGAGAAGTTTTGTTTGTGGGTAACATGTTTCCCCAAAAACCGTTCTTTACGAGTGGCAGTAGACGAATTTCTTTCTAACACCTTCACTACCAACGCCGGTGTGCTCCGGGCTCCGTACTGTTTCCTACTATCTTTCTTATTTATATTAACGATCTGCTAGAAAAGACCAGGAATCCAATCTACAGCTTTGCCGATGACAGTATACGCTTATCTCTTCATTTACTTTGAACGCTCGAACATCGGCTACTCAGACAAATATCTGCAGACAGCAGGAAATCATTCAGCTTAACAAGGACCTGGAAGAGATTCTTTCTTAGGCTGATAGTAACCAAGTTGAATTTAGCGCTACAAAAACCCTGGTGGCAGTTTTTTCTCGAAAAATTAACGTTGCTGAACCCGACAGCGTTATGTCAAGGCACTCCATTCCTCTGGCATGCTCACTCAATTGGTTTGACGTTAATTTGGGAGCCAATATGTCTTGGAATGAACATGTTGCAAGCATAGCAAAGAGAGCTTCTCGAAAGCTGGGAATATTACTTCGCTTTACACTCCACAACAACTGTTAATTATATACAACTAGCCGGGCCCGCGGCTCCGCTCGCGTGGACTTGGTTCACTACTATCGTCACTGCTTATTCCTTATGTTACCCAACGTAATAAAATATTTCCCATTATTTCTCCTTATCTCCCAATATTTCTCCTTATTTCCCATTAACTCTACATAATTTCCATTATCTAGGCTTATCTCTGCTCATCTCCCATTATTTCTCCTTATCTCCCATTATTTCTCCTTATCTCCCATTATCTCACCATAACTCCCATTATCTAGACTTATCTCTGCTTATCTCCCATTATCTCTCCTTATCTCCCATTATTTATACTTATCTCCCATTATCACACCTTATCTCCATTATCGAGGCTTATCTCGACTTATCTCCCATTATTTCTTCTTATCTCTCATTATCTCACCTTATCTCCCATTATCTAGGCTTATATCAAATTATATAGAACATATGTATAAATTTATAAAAACACGTAAATCGGATAAGTGGTTCTCGAGTGATAAGCGCACTTACGGACAGACAGACATTTTATATATATTGTATTCTTTGCTACATGATATTGTTCCATATTTAATACTTTAGGGAGTGTATTGCAAGAGAACGCGCTAGCGGCAAACTTTTCTCCGACTTGATTCACTATTATCGTCACTGCTTATTCCTTATGTCACCTAATAAAATATATCCTATAACCTGTCCAGAGAACATACGTATGTTTAAAAAAAAGCACGTAAATCGGATAAGTGGTTCTCCAGTGATAAGCACACTAACGGACGGACAGACAGACAGACAGACGGACAGAGAGACATTGCATTTTATATATATTATAGATATTCTCTGCTACATAATATTGTTCCATATTTAATGGATTGGACTGTGTATTGCAAGAAAACGCGCTAGCGGCAAACTTTGTCCGACTTCATTTACTTGTCACTGCTCATTCCTTATGCTACCTATCGTAATAAAATATAGCCTATAACCTGGCCGGAGAACATATGTATGTTTTAAAAAAAAGTACGAAAATCGGATAAGTGGTTCTCCAGTGATAAGCGCACTAACGGACAGACAGACAGACAGAGATACGTTGCATTTTATATATATTATAGATGTAATAAAATATATACCTATAAAATGGTCAGAGAACATGTATGAATTTAAAAAATCACGTAAATCGGATAAGTAGTTCTCGAGGGATAAGCGCATTAACGGACAGACAGACAGACAGACAAACATTGCATTTTATATATATTATAGATATAGATTATTATTATTATTATTATATAACCTGGCCAAAGAATATATGTATGAATTTAAAAAAAGACAGGTAAATCGGATAAGTGGTTCCCGCGTGTTAAACGCACTAATGGACAGACAGACAGACAGAGAGACATTGCATTTTATATATATTATAGATTATACATTACAGATATTCTTTGCTACATAATATTGTTCCATATTTAATGGTTTAGGCTGTGTATTGCAAAGGCACGCGCTAGCGGCAAACTTATTTCCGACATCATTCACTATTTTACGTCACTGCTCATTCCTTATGCTACCTATCGTAATAAAATATAGCCTATAACCTGGCCAGAGAACATATGTATGTTTTAAAAAAAAAGTACGTAAATCGGATAACTGGTTCTTCAGTGATAGGCGCACTAACGGACAGACAGACAGACAGACAGAGAGACGTTGCATTTTATATATATTATAGAAGTTCAAATTCCAAATAACTATGGAATACTGCTCCCAATTTTTGGGCTCTGCTCCCAAACATACACTGCATTTGTTGGATTCTGTTCAGAGACGAGCTGTTCGTCTAATTGGAGACCCAGAACTAACCGGCGGCCTTGATTTGTTGGAACATCGAGCAACGGTTGACGACTTGAGTCTATTCTACTAGTATTTTCAAGGAAAGTGTTCGATGGATGTAGCCCGCTTAATTTCTTCCAGAGCGGTGCATACTAGAAATACAGGTCGCGCCAATACTTCACATCCGGATAAGGTTCAGCTTGTTACTCCTCATACAACCCTTTTCAAGCAGTCTTTTATATGAAGAACCTCATCCCTTTGGAATAATTTGCCCAGAACTGTGTTTCCCACCGAATACAATTTACAGCGATTCAAGGCAAACGTGAATGACTTTTTCCGCATACGTGTCGCTCCTGTAGCGCTTTAGGGATTTCCCTGCAGCACGTGTGTTAGACCCTTAAAACTATATGCCAATTGTTCTTTTTGTTTTAAATACAACTTTGTAATTTGATCCTGAAGATTCTCTACAGCAGTTGGCAGTCTGCATAAGTGTGTTATTCCTTTTTTCACTTTACTGAAATATTTTACACAAGGTTTAGTACTAATTTTTTTTCCTTTGTTTTAGTGTTCTTTACGGAACACTTATAAGATCATTTCAGTGTCCGTCCGTCTGTCACACCCGATATTTTCCGAAACTATTTTACATAGAAAGTTGAAATTTGGTACTAATCTAAGAATTGATGGCCTGATTAGAGTCGTGTAGTCTTGAAAGTTAAATTTTGACCTAAGGGGTTAGTTATGGGGGATAAAATCGAAAGTGAAAAAAAAATTTTTTACTAGGCCATCGAGTGTGGTGTCAAATGAAAGCTTGTAAAAACACGAGTTCAAAAATAAATATAATGTAATACTTGCGCACACTTTTCTTTGTACTATCGCTGTCCCTCCCTTATCTCAAAATGTATTGTTCAAAAAATTTTGAAAAAATTCTAGAATACTCTCCACGGGGTATAGATTAAACGAAAATTATCACGAGTGCATTACCTTTAATAATTTATCTGGTATATAAAGAAACAAAAATTTCAAGGTCATCAGTTTTCAGTAAAGATCGGAAAAAAAACTGTCGAAAACTCATTTGGAATGTGTTTTGTGAAGTCATTTTGTACCCCCGCAACAAAATCTTTTTATTTTAAAAGTAATCAAGGTACGGAACACTAACTGCGCAAGTTTAACTTGCACTTGACCAGTTATTTCTTACCTAATGTTAGTAACGTTACTGATGTGAAACGCTTTACTGAATTGAATTTTGAAAATCTTGCTAACTCACATAAGGAACACTGACAGGTTTTCATTGCAGTTGATCTTGTAGTTATATTTTCTCCCGTGAAACCTGAAGATTACTATTCAATACGGCAAAATATACATTTTCATTGCATGAGGAACACAAAACTGCAGGCAGCTTATCGTCATTTATATAAAAACTAGCCGTGCCTGCGGCTCTGCTCGCCTGATTTGATTCACTATTATCGTCACTGCTTATTCCTTATGTTCCCTTACGTGATAAAATATAGCCTATAACCTAGCCAATTATTATTATTATTATTATTATTATCATATAACGTGAAAATAAAACATATATATGAATAAAAAAGAACCGATGATAAGCCCACTAGCGAACAGATAGACAGACCGAGAGACGTATTTTATATATATTATATTCTTTACTACATAATATTGTTCCATATTTAAGGGTTTAGGCAGTGTATTGCAGGAGAACGCGCTAGCAGCAAACTTTTTTCCTACTTGGTTCATTGTCATCGTCACTGTAACCTGGCCAGGAAACATATGTATCTTTTTTTTTAAAAAAAAGCAGGTAAACCGGATAAGTGGTTCTCGAGTGATAAGTGCATTAACGGAAAGACAGACAGAGAGACGTTGCATTTTATATATATTTTAGACGACTATAGATGTCCTGGCCAGAGAACAAACGAATGAATTTAAAAAAAAAAACATGTAGATCGGATAAGTGTTTCTCGAGTGATAGGCGCACTAACGGACAGACAGGCATACAGAGAGACGTTGCATTTTATATATATCATGGAAGATTATAGATAACCTAGCCAGAGAACAAATATATGAATTTAAAAAAAAATATATGTATAAGCGCACTAAAGGACAGACAGGCAGAGAGACGTTGCATTTTATATATATTATATTCTTTGCTACATGATATTGTTCCATATTTAATAGTTTAGGCAGTGTATAACGTGAGAACACGCAAGCGGCAAACTTTTTCCGACTTGATTTACTATTGTCGTCACTACTTATTCCTGTTACCTAACGTAATAAAATATATCCTATAACTTGGCAAGAGAATGTTTAAAAAAAAAGCACGTAAATCGAATAAGTGGTTCTGGAGTTATAAGCGCACTAACGGACAGACAGACAGGCAGACAGAGAGGCGTTGCATTTTATGTATATTATAGATTTATCACGCTTTAATAACTTATCTAACATTTCTTATATTTTACCTTGGATTTTAGTCATTACCTTTGTTTTCTTAAAGCACAATTAACAAAATTTATTCCTATTTTTAGTGTTCCGTACGGAATACTTGTAAGATGACTTCGGTGTCTGTCTGTCCGTCCGTCTGTCTGTCTGTTACGCCCGATTTTCTCCGAAACTATTTGTCATAGAAACTTGAAATTTGGTAATAATATAGGAATTGATGGCCTCATCAAAACCGTGTAGTTTTGAAAGTCAAATTTTGACATAAGGGGTTAGTTTTGGGGGGTGAAAAAAAAATTTTAGCAGCTCATCGAGTTTGGTGTCAAATAAAAGCTTGTGAAAACATGAGTAAAAAATATATATATAATGTAATACTTGCGTACACTTTTCTATGTATTATTTTTAAAAAATCGCGAAAAATCCCTGTCCCCCCACCTTATCTCGAAAAGTACTGATCAAAAAATTTTGAAAAAATTCTGGAATATTGTCCACGTGGTATAGATTGAAAGAAAATTATCACGAGATAAGATAATAACCTGAACCTGATAAATAACCTGAACGAACCATTTTTAGTGTTCGGTACAGAACACTTATAAGATCACTTCGGTATCTGTCTGTCCGTCTGTCACACCCGATTTTCTCCGAAACTATTTGACATCAATAGTTGAAATTTGTCACTAATATAGGAATTGATGGCCTCATTAGAGTCGTGTAGTTTTAAAAGTTAAATTTTGATTTAAGGGGTTAGTTTTGAAGGGTAAAATCGGAAATGAAAAAAAAAATTATTAAGTCATCAACTGGGGTGACAAATGAAAGCTTATAAAAACACTAGTTCAGAAATATATATAATGTAATATGTGAGCACACTTTTTTTGTATTATTCTTAAAAAAATTGCCAAAAATTGCTGTTCTCCCTCCTTATCTCGAAAACTGATCAAAAAATTTTAAAAAAATTTCAAAATATTCTCCTTCAATAATTTATCTGGTATATAAAAACAAACAAAAATTTCAAGATCAGTAAAAATCGAACAAAAATTTTGTTGAAAACTCATTTGGGGTGTGTGTTTTGAGAAGTCATTGATCATTTTATACGTCCGAAAGAAAAATTCTTATTTTAATGTGTTACATACACCGGGGCGCTCCAGAAAGTATGTATATAAAAAAAAATATGTTAAAGGTTATTAAAGTCGTTCACTCGTAAATTCACTTTTCTGAAGAATTTGATGAAATTGAAATATGATGTTAATCTAAATGTTTTTCATTTAATTAAAAAAAATTGACCGATTGTAAAGCGAGGTATTCATAATTAAAGTGCACATAATTAACATTCAATAGGCCAATGAGGTATAAAAAGTCATAGTTTCGTGTATATCTTAAGAACCAGTCTTACAAATTTTTTAAAAACCTAATATTTAGCAAAAAAAGAAAATAGGAAAATTTTGACATAAAAATAATTTTTTTTATTGATTTGTTAAAAAAATATATATATTTAAAGTTTTTTTTTTAAAGAATAACCGCGTAGTGAGGGACAGATATCACAATTTGACAACGCTGTGCAACGTCATACTTTAGGCGCCAACATTCAAACAGCATTTAAAATGTTTAACTTTTAATCAGAAATTCATTTGTAGGTTAAATAATTTATTGAATAAACACAATATCTTTATCTTTAATCATCAAATAAAAATATTAAATGTTTTAATTAAAAATTTGAATTTGTATCTTGATATTTATTATTTTTTCTTTAGTATTTAAAAGATTTGTATTTAAACAAAAATATGTTTGTAGATTCAATAATTTTTGGATAATATTTTCAATTAAAATTATCTTTATTTATCAACACTGTTACATATCACTTGATAACAATATTAAATATATATTAAAGAAACGCTTTTATAAATTTTCTCGGCAAAACTAAATAAATAAATAATGATACTAATGATAAATAAATAAAGTATTATAAATTATTTGTAAAGTAATTAATTACTTTACTTTATACTTGCGTATCTTTGGTTAGACGTGGTTTCCCATTGTCTTTTCGATTAGATAATAATTTCACTATTCCTGTAGAACCCCAATTTATCACAAGAACTTTTTAGAACTTCCAAAAGATGCAATTTAATCTTTTAATCATAAGATCTAAAATAAAACTTTTTAAAGGCATTAAAGATGTCAATATTAGTTTTTTGATGACGCACTCTTTATACGATACGTAATTTTGGCACTTCAGTTTTTCATTTTTCTCGAAATTCATTCCCGAAATACTTTTTTGCGTTTATTGATGAGTTTCTCCTTTGCAAATTTGCCTTTATGTCGCAATTGATTATAACCAAAAGGCTTTTTTTATTTAATTATATCTTTTTTTTATTTTTAAACAGAAATAATATGATCTAAAGAGTAAACATACACAAAGTATAATAAATACAACCTCTAAAAACGTTACTTCTCTAGAGCATTTGGAATATGCATTGACAGAGTTGCCACATTTATTTTCAATAAAAGTGCGATTGTATTAATGTGTGACTGCATATAAAAGTTTTTGTCTATGGAATACAGTCTCCGACGAAAAATACTCTGCCATTGAGTATTTTAAATTTTTTGTATTTACTGTCGGACTATAATTTTCGCTCCGATTGTCACAAGTAAACTATCTTAAGTGAATAATACAATAGAACGGTGACTATATATTTTCATTGTACTTTAAATTATAAGAATTTTTTTTTAAATATGTTTTAAATGTTAATATTATTTTTTGTCAGGTTAAATGGACCACTAATGAAAACAATGACACCTCTTTATCTGCAGGATAACTTCACAAATAATAATCCAATCTGCAAAAATAAAAATTAATCTTCTAAAATAATGTAGAAGTTAAAAATTGTCAAAGAGTTTTTTTTTCAGAAATAAAAAATTTACGGTGTTTTAAACTTTAGTATACAATTTTCGACATAAAAATTTATGATTAGTAATTTATAAGAAATTATCTATTGGAAAAATTTAAAAAACCTCTTGACATTTTGTAGAAAAAACAATTATTAAGATTAAAAAAAATTATAAAATATTAAAAATTGAGTAATATTGCAGACAGTGCATTGAGACAGGTAGCGGTTCCAATCCGACGCCAGTTCACATTTAGTGCTCTAACTTTCTAATGGAATGTAGTTTCCTTAAATTTTCTTTTTTTCAATAATCCTTAGAAGTATAGAGAATAAAAATCCGTTAAAAAAAATCGAATTTTTGAAAATTCCAGGTGTATGGAACCCCTTAAAAGCAATCAGTACGGAACACACAATTGTGCAAGTCCGACTTGCACTTGGCCGGTTATTTGAATATGAAAGGGCATTAGTATCATGATAAACTATTTTATTCACAATTATATTTTTAATGGGCGAGATATTTTTTACCAAACTTAAGAACTGACGATGTAATACTAATTTTGAATAACTTGTTTATGATCTTGTGAGGTTAAGAATCGCGATTCTTTTTATTATACATTTTTTATTATTATAATTTTATTATTGTAATTATTATAATTTTTTTATTACATTTTTATGT
Source organism: Pachyrhynchus sulphureomaculatus (assembly GCA_019049505.1). Taxonomy (NCBI): domain Eukaryota; kingdom Metazoa; phylum Arthropoda; class Insecta; order Coleoptera; family Curculionidae; genus Pachyrhynchus; species Pachyrhynchus sulphureomaculatus. The sequence continues at coordinate 35,102,548 of CM032452.1, forward strand.
AATAAGAGGTAACGCTTATTACCTGTAACTGAGTGAATTCAAAGAAGTTATCGTGAGAAATTGCAGAAATGAGGCACTTTAGATGGGAAAAAATATACATATACAATCACACAAACACACGTGCCCACGCACACACTACATAGAGTAATACACACACACATTATTTTATTTTAAATAGTTAATATAATCAATTAAATTCGTAAAAACATGTTTTTTCTTTTAAAAATTCGCGCTATATCAAAAATCGCTTGATGAAAGATTTCAAAACTTTTTTTTATACGTATGTATATATATATGTTTATATATACACACATATGTATACATAGGTATATAAGTATATAAGTATATAAGTATATATGTATATATATATATATATATATATATATATATATATATATATATATAAGCGAAAGCGTAAACGAACACACCGTGCGTTGCTTTGATAAAAGCATTACCGAGTACAATTTACAGCGATTCAAGAACAACGTGAATCGCTTTTTCCGCACTCGTGCCGCTCCAGGAGCGCTTTAGGGACTTCCCTGCAGCACGTGAGCTAGACCCATAAAAAAAAAAAAAGCACTGAATAGATAGAAACGGCAATGGATTTTTATATTTTAAGACCTGACGATCCTTGGAAGAAGAGATAATTGTAGGTTCTCAGATATGGAAACAGCCTATAACTATTTCTAAACTTAATGTGCGCTTTTGCATATGAAACTGGGCCTTAAAATAATTTTGTATAACCAGTAGACAGAAAGGGTCGTGGGTTTTTATATTTGAAAGACAAAAATTCTTAGACTGAGTGGTGCAAAAATTAAAGTAGAGGTATTTGTAGATCCTCAAATATGGAAACCTTTAAAGGATAACATCTTTGAACAAAATTTAAATTCTCTTGGGAAACGGCCTAGAACTGTTTCTCGACTTAATGTGCGCTAGTTCGGCATTCCGGCTGCGATACCATAAGGTATTAATCCTAATAAACTGGTAGAAATCTTTATATTTCTGACGTAAGACCTAAAACTAAATGTTAGCATTTTCGACATTTGCAACGAATCGGTGTTTTTGTAAAATACTTCCTGTTAGTGCTTTTTATTCTTATTTTTATTGGTATAATTTTTTTCCTGTGTAGGTAGTCTGTTCATGATCAACATTAAATCGAATGATGCCAAAGTATAAGTCACGTAATTTGGTTTTTTAAATTTATTGTTTTAGATGGACTCTTTGTATTCATAACAAATTAAAAATATTTATTATAATTTAAAGAAGAAAGTAAGGCCAGAGAAGTATCTTAGAATGTTTTATTCGCATTTTTTTTAGAGATTTCCAAGAAAGTTATATCTTCTACATCAGGGTCAGTTCGTTCCATTCTAAAATCAACATTAGATATTAAAGGAACTGTGCATATTGTAAAGTTTACCAAATTGGTGTTGTATTTAAAACAATATCAGTTGAATAGTGTGTTTAGAAGTCCAAGATTTCAACATAAGAGCAAATTAATTAGTTTTTAGTACAAGTAGTTAATGAAATATATTTAATGAATTGGAAAAAATTTTAATTTTTTAATTATATATGTGCATACTGTAGTTTTTTCTATGTTCTACAAGGTTTTAATTATGAGTACTTCAGATAACTGTCACCGTAAACAACCCACTAAAAGAAACGTTGATGGCAGATGGCAAGGACTTATTTTTAATTGTAGACGTTCCTGATGTAAAAACTGAGAAACAGCGCATTTTAAAGTTTCCAAGTTATATTATATTGAGCTTTGTCTAAAATACCAGATTCTCTAGATGTTTTATCTACTTAAAAAATAAAGGACTATTTAACTCCTAAATCTTGAGCTGGGAGAACAAGTTTAGAAATAAATATTGGTTCTCATAATAATTAAACAATCAATGTTAACAGAGTAAATAAAAATAACTAGAAACATAAAATATTTGCTTATTTCTTGTATATTGGTAGGTTTACTCCTATAAGTTTAAAAAAAAAATAAAAATAAATAAATAAAATCTAGCCAGTTAAGTATCTAGGTCTTATTAATTTTATTAATATTAATGACATATTTAGAGCACTTGGGCATAAATTATTTTGCTCACGGTGTCATGGCAACGTTAAAAAATATTATCAAAGAAAAAAGTGTCTCTTTCTATGCAGCCAATAGTGCGAAAATATTGTGATTTTTTACATTTATCGAAAATATTCTTTATTGTAAAATTAAGTCATTATTATATAATGTTGAACTTACCATATAGATAATCACCATCAGAATATTTGTTATCGTAAATCCATAAATTACTAATTCTAGACCAACGAAAATAAATACTAGAAAGCTGTTAACTATCATAAGAAATAGCTGAACTTCAAAAAGTTTCTTAAAATATGTAAGAATTGTATAAAGATAAAGAGAAAGAAGTTCTATTTTCTCTAAATTCTCGCCTAGTTCGACAGAACTGCTGATAATTGTAAGGGTAGTAGCAAGTTTCGTGACACTTTGGTATCTAGATTTTATTAGTATTAATACTGTTAGGATCATAATACACTGAAACATACTATAACTATATATCACGTACGCACTTGTAGGCAACATTACTAGAAATAGCATTTTATCCTCTAGAGAGTTTTGTAGAAACCACTGTAAATAATTAACATATGTTAATATAAACAAGAAAAATGTTAAAAAGAGCAAATAACATTTGACATTTTTAAATATGTATTCTTCATATTTCGATTTCATATATGACAAAGTCTCATCGATTAAATCAAATTCCTGAAAAAGCTTACACCAAGTCGTTCTTTTAGCATAAGAGTTGATTATGCCAGCAAGTAAAACTAGAGAGTGACACATATCTGAAAATATTGAAAATAGTTTTATCACGTTACCAATAAAATAATACTCTGTTTCTGGTAACGGCTCATTTAATTTTACAGTTATTGCAACTACTCCTAAGATAATGAAAGTCACTACTTGCTTTTTATAACGTCGTTGGTGCACTAAAATATTGTTGTGAAAATCAAAATACGGCATAATACTAAGAAAATTAAAAATGTGTGCAACTGGAGCGAGAAGGAACAGTTTATGTTGTGAAGCCATATTTCCGTATTAATTAGACAGAAACGCTTTTACGCTATTTTGTTATAAAGCTGAGTTCTTGAAACAGGTAATGCTCAATTGTTGCTCTAAATAGGTCTTGTCTATTTTCCTTTCTATTCTTGTTGCAAGTCAAGATGTTTTGTTGGTTATTTATCATCGATTAAAATGTTTTGAGATATCCAGCGACAGTAAAGAGTATGCGCGCAAGTAATATCGATTATATTTAGTATATTAGATACCTGGGAATCGAAGAATTTTAAAATAAAGTAGCATATAAAATGGAATAACAACTAATTTGTTATTCTATCTATTTAATTATACATAAAAACTTCAAAGCGAAAAGACAAAGGTATTCGAATTTTGAGAGATATTCATGTTGATGAGATACTAATAACATCTTTTTTCGGAAATATTTATATTTGAAATCGTAGCTCTTCTTTAGCAAGAGTATCATATTGAAGGACAAGTAAAAGAAAACTATAAGTTTTAACTTTATTTAACTATATTTTAAAATCTACGTGTCTCAGTTCATTTAAGAATCATCTTTGAAATTAAATTCAAAAAACTTTTACATCAGATAACGCATTGTAGGTTCACATTAACATATTAAAACAATAATCAAAATTTAGTTTGCCTCATAAAAAGGTAATATATAAAATAAACGAAAATCCTTGTATGTAGCTCTTTAAATTTATTGAGGTCGCTTAGAATTGATAAGTCACCCAGAGTTTTAGCTAAGATTGCGGTATCGAAAGCAAAAATATTTACTTTGATATCATTAAGTGTAATACTTTGCTATTCGTTTTCTAGCGCTACCTGATTTATTTTTTTAATGTTTATACTAATTAGCTGGGTGAGTGCGCATCCTGGACATACTACTTCAAATATGCAAAAGTCTGTGCTCAAAGATTACTGTTAATGGAGATTTTAGGTTATTGGTGTCAGTACAACATTTCTGTTATTCCGATATCTTTATCATTAGTACTATTTTGTTAACCTTCCCAGTGATAATGGAATAATAATTCAATATTGACTTTTTTATAAAAAAAAATCTTAATGATTTTTATTTTTTTGTATAGAAAAGAAACCAGTTTTGCTGGTTGTCCTGTTTCTATTTAACTCACTTATCGCCGAAACATGAATACGGTGTTTTTTAAGAACCTTTTTATAATTTACCACTAGCTTTGTTCGATGTCACAGAGACATTGGCGAGGATGTTATGATATCCGTCACTGATGTCCAGTTTCCAAAATATATTTGAAATTCACGACATTGCGGTAGGTTCTGCGACTTCTTTATATATATTTATATATATATATATATATATATATATATATATATATATATATATATATATGTATATATATATATATATATATATATATATATATATATATATATATATATATATATATATATATATAGAGGGGGAGGGTAGTCTTGACTTATATGTATATATAAATATATATATAAATATATATATATATATATATATATATATATATATATATATATATATATACATATATATACATATATATATATATATATATATATATATATATATATATATATATATATATGTATATATATATATATATATATATATATATATATATGTATATATATAGATATATATATATATATATATATATATATATATATATATATATATATATGTATATATATATATATATATATATATATATATATATATATGTATATAGATATATATATATATATATATATATATATATATATATATATATATGTATATATATATATATATATATATATATATATATATATATATATATATATATATATATATATATATATATATATATATATATATATATATATATATATATATATATATATATATATATATATATATATATATATATATATATATATATATATATATATATATATATATATATATATATATATATATATATATATATATATATATATATATATATATATATATATATATATATATATATATATATATATATATATATAGTCCCTGGCCAAATTATTAGACGCACTGTATTTTTTTTAGTAATTTTATGTTTCTTAAGAGTTTTTATGCAATAATGGTATATTTAAACTACAATATTATTGATTTTTATTTAAAAGAATTGTTGTAGACTACATATTTGTATTTATTTTTAACATATGGCAACACTGTGTTGACAAAGTGATACATGAACGTAAACAAGTACAAACCTGTATCAGTCGCGATCGGAATCGAGTCAGGTACGGACGTGTTTCTGTGGCTTTATGGACTGTGATTGTTTGTTTAACAGTTTTATACTACTCAGTTATTAGTTTATTTTGTATGCAGTGTTTTAAAAAAGTAATTGGACTATTTTCATTATGGGTAGAAAAGGCGATCTTTCACCACGTAAAAAAGCTGAAGTGAAGGCCCTTGTGATTGCGAAAACATTTACAAACCGAGAAATATCACGAAGATTGGAGGTTTCTGAAGCTAGTGTACGACGCATAAAAAAGAAAATGGAGTCAGGGAAGGAATTAAGCCCGAAAAGAAAGAAAAGATGCGGTAGAAAACCAATTTTCACTCCACGGCCAGAGAGATGTTTGAAGAAAATTTGTGTAGAAAACAGATTTGCTACCACAAAGGTAATAAAATCACCACTCCAGGATGCTAGCGTAAATGCTTCTGAGCGCACTGTTCGAAGAAAATTGAAAGAATTAGATTTTAAGGCCTGTCGCCCCGCCAGGAAGCCCAAGTTAACAGCTGCAATGAAAGCAAAGCGCCTGAAGTGGGCCAAACAATGGCAAGACAAAGATGTGGACTTCTGGAGATCGGTAAGATACAGCAATTTAATCAATAATTGATACATTATTATCATTTTCAGTTAAATAAAGCAAATAAACATGGAAGTTTATATATTTTTCCTATTTTTGACAGGCCTGCTTCAGTGACGAAAGCACATTCGAAATTTTGCAGAATAAAGCTCAGTATGTGCGTCGTCGTCATGGAGAAAAGTTTCATCCTGATTGTGTCGTCCCGACGGTTAAACATCCCACCAAAGTGATGATTTGGTCAGTCATCAGCGGCAAGGGCACTGGACGTCTGTACGTCGTCAAAGGAATAATGAGGCAAGATCAGTACAAAGAAGTATTACAAAATCGGTTGATTCCGCAGCTCAGAGAATGGTTTCCAAATGGGGAACCATTCACTTTCATGCAAGATGGAGCTCCCTGCCACACTGCTCGGTCTGTTAAAGCTTTTTTTTGGCAGAAAAAAATATCCCTCTGTTGGATTGGCCGGGTAATAGCCCATTGAAAATGTGTGGGAGCTGATGAAAAGAGAAGTGGCTAAAGATGTGATTACCAACAAAACCCAGCTACTAGAAAAGATTATTCATGTGTGGAATCATCATCCTCAAATGCAGGAGACAGTACAATCTTGCATTGATAGCATGCCGCGCAGAATTAAAGCTTTGATAGCGGCTAAAGGTGACTTTTACTAACATTAATTTCACTTTTCTTTAAAACTTAATAAACTTATGCTTTTCTAAATTAATGCTGTTTTATTTATGTCAAATAAATAGATAATTGATTGGATAATATAAAAATAAAAAACATATCAATTTAAAATAATAAAACGGTACAATATCACTTGGTAATTAATATTTTACGTTAAATCTTGCAGTGCGTCTAATAATTTGGCCAGGGACTGTATATATATATATATATATATATATATATATATATTATATATATATATATATATATACAAGGCTGGTTTGAAAAGTCCGTGCAAAAATAAAAACTACTTATGTGTTTGGGGTAAACCTTTTTTATTTTTCGACATAGTGTCCTTTTAGGCTTATACACTTCGTCCAACGATGTTCTAGTTTGTTGATCCCTTCCGAATAATAGGATTTGTCCAAGTCTGTAAAATATCCATTAGTGTCTGCAATCACCTCCTCGTTTGAATAAAATCTTTGTCCCGCCAGCCATTTCTTCAAATTGGGGAACAAATAGTAGTCCGAGGGAGCCAAGTCTGGAGAATAGGGGGGATGTGAAACGAGTTGGAATCCTATTTCCATTAATTTTGCGACCACAACTGCTGAGGTGTGTGCTGGTGCGTTGTCGTGATGGAAAAGGACTTTTTTGTGGGCCAATTGCGGGCATTTTTCTTGCAGTTCGGTTTTCAAACGGTCCAATAACGATGAATAATATTCACCTGTAATAGTTTTACCCTTTTCCAGATAGTCGATGAGGATTATTCCTTGCGAATCCCAAAAGACAGTCGCCATAACCTTTCCGGCCGAAGGAACGGTCTTCGCCTTTTTTGGTGCAGATTCTCCCTTGGTAACCCATTGTTTAGATTGTTGTTTGGTCTCAGGAGTATAGTAATATATCCATGTTTCATCCACAGTGACGAAACGACGCTTAAAGTCCTCCGGATTCTTCTGGAACAGCTGCAAACCATCCTTGCAACACTTCACACGATTCCGTTTTTGGTCAAGCGTGAGCAATCGCGGCACCCATCTTGCGGATAGCTTTCTCATGTCCAAATGTTTATGCAAAATATTATGTACCCGTTCAGTCGAGATGCCCACAGCACTAGCAATCTCACGCACCTTAACTCTTCTGTCATCCATCACCATATCATGGATTTGATCAATGATTTCTGGAGTCGTAACCTCCACAGGCCGTCCAGAACGTTCAGCGTCACTTGTGCCCATATGGCCAGTCCGAAAATTTTGAAACCACTTATAAACTGTTCTAATCGAAGATGCAGAGTCATCATAATGCTTCTCTTTAGTCTCCTGAGGCGTTTTGCCTTTCATAAAGTAATGTTTAATCACCACACGAAATTCTTTTTCGCCCATTTCTTCAAAATCACTCGACTTCCTTGATTCAGACGAATGCCAAACACAAAGAAATAGACCAATATGGCTGAAACTTGGTGTGCGTTCATTCAAGAGATGCTACTAACTAAACATGACCTCGATACGCGCCGGTGGTGCCATCTTTCGGACTTTGCACGGACTTTTCAAACCAGCCTCGTATATATATATATATATATATATATATATATATATATATATATATATATATATATATATATATATAGAGGGGGGAGAGTAGTCTTGACTGACTAGTTAAACAGCAAACTTAAAATTCTTGTGGTAAGCGGCCATGGGAAAAGGGCTAAAAAGTTTTTAAACGCCTTTTTAGCTACGCAAATTTTTGAAAATAATTTATTTTCTTCTTCATCAAATCTACTTAAAAAAGTATTTCTGATCGAAATTTTCTCACGATTTCCTAAAAAATACTAACAATAATGTGGATTTTTGTTGAAAGGAATTATCCTAAAAAGAAGCACCTAGAAGTAAGTAGTTTTGATGTTAATAATTTAGGTTGATTTCCCTTAGAAACTGATAATCTACTATATTTGTAGCCCTGAAAAAGAAAATAAAATATTTTCGAAAGATTGGCGTAGCTAAAAAGTTGTTTAAAACTTTTAATCCTATTCCCATGACAGCAAGAGTAACACAAAATGTGTTAAGTACTCGATTTCAACAGCGAATGAAGAAATCACTACCTATATATTTTTCAAAAAATTAATGTTACACTTAACACACTAACTGAAAAAAAAATAAATAAGCGATCGCAACTTGCAACTGCTTTAAAATTCTGGCTAATCTTCTTTGTATACATATTGTATTTTTAGCATTAAAACAAGCGAAGATTTAATTTGCTAATTTTATTTCCTTTGATTTATAACTGAAGTAGCCATGCCCGCTGCTCCACTCGCGTGGACTTGATTCACTATTATCGTCACTGCTTATTCCTTATGTTACCTAACGTAATAAAATATATCCTATAACCTGGCCAGAGAATTTTTATAAAAAAACACGTAAATCATATAGGTGGTTCTCGAGTGATAAGCGCACTAACGGACAGACAGACAAACAGAGACGTTGCATTTTATATACGTTGTATTCTTTGTTACATGATATTGTTCCATATTTAACGGTTTAGGCAGCGTATTGCAAGAGAGTGCGCTAGCGGCAAACTTTTTTCCGACTTGATTCACCATTATCGTCACTGCTTATTCCTTATGTTACCTAACATAATAAAATATATTTTATAACCTGGCCAGAGAACATAAACTCCTGGACAAAATTAACGCAACAATCTGAAAATTAATTTATCTTTTTCTTATGTCAGTTTTAAAGTTTATCGAGTATTTGAATAGTAGGCTATGCATATTTTGTTTCGTTGTTCATGACATAAATCAAAACAATTCGTTTAGATTTACAGTTTTAAAGACTTTTTTAGAAGATAAACAATTTTCTGTAATAATGCGATAGATTTTCTTTAAAACTAAGCTTATAAATTGTTCCCTTTTTCAAAGTAATACGTTTTTGTGGTAGACTGTTTTATTTTTGACCCCGAAGAATTAGAAAAATGAATCGAACAAGGAATTTAACTGAACACGAGGTAGTGCGAGCCTCAGTTTTATTGGACGAGGGATATTGTCAGAGTTATGTTGCCAATTTGTTAGGTAAACATCGTTCCACAATAAGTCGTATGGTAAGACGCTTGAATGAAGTAGAAACTTATTCTAGAAGGCTAGGGCAAGGGCGAAAACGATGCACTAGCGACCTAGATGAACATTTTATAAGACGATATGCTTTAAGAAACAGGACTGTCACTAGTTCTATAATAAGAAACGAACTCGAAGCTGTTCGCAATGTCACAATTTCTTCTAAAACAGTTAGAAGATGGTTAAATGAAGCTGGATTAAACAGTAGGAGACCAGCCACTGCGCCCTTGCTTACTAGAGAGAACAGAGTTGCCAGGTTACGTTTTGCTCAAAATCACGAAAACTGGTCTGTGGATGATTGGAAACAAGTTTCCTTCACAGATGAAACTAGGTCATCCAGATGGTCGTGAGCGAGTATGGCGAACACCAGGAGAGAGGTTTGCTCCTTGCAATATCTCTGCAAGGACTCCATTCGGCGGTGACTCTGTTATGTTCTGGGGTGGCATCTGCTTTGATGCTCGCACAGAGTTAGTTCCTGTCCGTACGAGATCCATGAATGCTGACTACTATCTTGAGAATATTGTAATAGAACATGTGATGCCTTTCGGTCATTTTGTGGGGCCCAATTTCCTGTTTATGCAAGACAACGTTCGACCTCACGGGGCTAGGGAGGTACTCGATTATCTTAATCAAGTTGATGTACCGATTATGCAATGGCCACCAAAAAGCCCGGATCTTAATCCGATAGAACATGTATGGGATCACCTTAAGAAAAATGTGAAACGTCATATACCTGCACCTAGAAACCTGAGGGAACTTGAAAATGTAGTTATCACAGAATGGGAGCAAATTCCTCAAGATTTTATCCAAAATTTAATTAGAAGCATGCCTAGGCGCATAAACGCTGTCATCCGAAGTAGAGGAGGCAACACACGCTATTAGTGTCCCAGTTACACCATTAATTTTGCTACTAGTGTCCCAGTTTATTTTTTTCATTATTACATAATTTTAACGATTTTGTTATTAGGTCTTAAGAATAATTTTAATTCGAATCTTATAGAGAAATTTGGTAGCTAATTCACTTTTAAAGTATCCGAATAAGTTTTTTCTAACTTTTAGTGTAACCGATGTTCATAAAAATTATTAAAATTAATTCATTATAGAGATTTGTATGATTTAATATATTGTTGCGTTAATTTTGTCCAGGAGTGTATATATGTTTTTTAAAAAAAAAGCACGTAAATCGGGTAAGTGGTTCTCGAGTGATAAGTGCACTAACGGACAGACAGACAGACGGACAGATAGAGAGTTGCATTTTATATATATTACAGATGAAAATCGAAATTTTACAGCATGCAAAAAATTCCAAAAAAATTTTCATAAATGCTATCTGGTTTTAATTCAGTATATATTGATACCATAATACTCGTAATACTTGATATAACAGTTTGATGATTAATTTACTGCAACACGAACAACGAGAACAAATAATCGAAAACTGGTAGTTAAGATTAGAAAAATCGGAATTTCCAAAAGTTTCTTCAATTAGGTAAGCTTTCCTAAAGAAAATATTTATATTTTTTCCATAGTCAGCGTTATTTCACCCCTGCTGTTATTTCTTAAGGTACGAGGGTGGCTTGATAAGTCTGGCATGGAAATTTTGTTGAACTTCATGACTATTGGTAAGCGTGATTCTTGTAACGCTGTTGTTCGTAGAAATGGATAACGCCGAGTATCGTGCGGTGATAAAACAATTTTATTTATAAAAATTGACTGCGATCCAGATAGAAACTGAACTGAATGAAGTTCATGGGGACGAGCACTCAGAATCATTTGTTATTGGATCAATGAATTTAAGCACACACAAGCAAACACAACACAACACAAAACAAATAAACGAGCATTGAAAATGTTGCACGTTCAGGACGCCTGATTGAGGTTTCTTCTGAAAAAATCGACGATAAAATGTATGCAATAAACCTCGAGATATTGCTGGGATGCGATGGTAGGCATCTCATAAGAATGGGTACATTATATCTTGCATGAAGTTCTAAAAATGTAAAAGCTAAGTGCGCGATAGGTACCGCGTTTGTTGACTTTAGACGAAAAATACACGAGAAAGGACATTTGAGAATCGTGCTTGAAAAAATTGCAGGATAATTCGGTAGACTCCTGGTGTCGTTTTGTGTCTGAAGACGAAACCTGGATCCACCATTATACCCCGCAAAAAAAACGGCAGTCAAAATAATGGGTTGGTGAAGAGGAACGTGCACCGAAAAAATCGAGAACAGTTTTATCGGCGGGAAAACTGTTGGCATCTTCATGACTGACGCTTTGGAAAATGATAAAATAGTGACTGACTCTTATTCCATAACTTTACTGAACCTTTTGCATAGTGAGCTGAAGTATGTATAAACTCAATGGGCATTATGTTGAGAAATAAATTATTATTTTCAAAAAAAATGTTCACCTTTTTTTTAAAAAACAATACAAGACTTTTCAATCCACCCTAATAATAATAAGTTTTTCGACTTCCCAGAATTTAGTTTTAGCAAATATTAACATTTTATTTTTGCTCTTCTTTCTCACGTTTGGTCAATGTAGTTACATGTTTGGCTGACGGGCCTAAGCCAAGTCAGCACAAACGCTATTACAATTGTGTATTAAGGAATGACCTGACAATGTTATATGTTTTCAAAATCACTGACTTCTGAATGTTTTTGTGCATGTTTGTGTTGAGTCCTAATTGTACTAAGTGTGGTGTGAATGTTGTTGGTGTAAGGCCTGTGGCTGATATGACTAGGGACAATGATGACTTTTTCTTGTTTCCATATCCTGTTTACTGCTGTTGCAAGGTCTGTGTATTTGGAGATTTTTCCTGTATATTTCGTTTGGATGTTCGTGTGGTTGGGGACAACTATGTCAATCAGATAGGTGACTTTTCCGTTTTTGTTGTTGTTGTGTCCTTTCTGACCACGTTTTCATCTTTTCCTGTTGTATTTGGGTGTGACTGTATGTGTCTGCTGGGTGGTCTGCCGGGGTAAGTCGAGAGGTGTGTAGTTTTTGTATACTTTCATTGCTGCTGGGTGGAGGCTGGTTTGCTTGGTGTGAAAGAATTTCCTTAGTGCTTGTATTTGTTTTGCGTGTAGTGATCTTATATCTATGATTCCTCTTCCTCCTACCCTCATCTCGATGTTCTCATCTTTCTTTGCATGTGTTGAGGTATAATTTCCTATATTTGGTGAATTGAGAACGTATAAGGATGTGAATGTTTTCTATGTCTGTGTGTGAGCATTTGATGATACCAAATAAATATGTGAGTATACATAGTACAGTATAGTATATATAGTATATAAGGTTTTCGACTTCCCGGAATTTAGTGTTAACAAATATTAATATTATTATTATCATATTATACTGAAATATGGTGCAATTATGTACTAACTAAGCACTTGCTGTTAATAGTGTTAGATATATTTTATCAAAATTATTTTAAAGTATTCTTATATATTAACAAGAACACTACACATCTCTCGTTACTACTACACCAAGCACTTTATTTTTTTGTACTCGATACGCGTTCCGCGAATAACGTTAGGATCATCAGGAGCAATGATTAACGATGATGTTATGAATACAATAACATTTGCCATTTTTCACTTTTTTTTAAATGTTAATCATGTAGCTTACAAAAAGTTGCGTTAAGTAATTTAAATTTCCAAAAAAACCTACATCAAAATATTCTTTTAATATAGAAGTCAATCATGCAAGTAAGTAAAGCCAGAGAGCCACAGACATTAAGGGTCATAATAACGTTCCTAAAATAACAGTTTTCTCTTTCTATATCGTCTACAGACAAAACAAAAGACATTTATTTTTACGCTTAATATTGAAGTAATTGAAAATTTTACAACTCCATCGAAAAAAAAAACTTTATATTATAAAGGCATATTTCTATAGGAATAACTAAAATGTCAAAGCAAGAAGTGCTAAAAATACAACTTGCTTCCTACAAATAAAATATATAATCACTGAGGTGACACACAAGATTAATAATCTTTTTGTGTGCATTCTTGTCAGAATTTAAGAATATTATTATTAATCATTGACATATAGCAATATATATATATATATATATATATATATATATATATATATATATATATATATATATATATATATATATATATATATCAGAGTTTGCAGCGCAAAGGGTGTCAAGTCCATAATTACTAATTTAGGGAAATCGCAATTTAAAGTTGGGATATTTTTGATAAATCAGGACGCGCATGTTTTGTTAACTTAAAATACTCACCTGGTTTTTGATATAATAAATAATATTATATAACATGTGTTTTTTTGAATTTTACATCTCATCTCAATTTCTTATTTTGAAAAATGTTTAATAATTGATGGACTTAACAAGTTATTTACACATGAACAACTGCCATGAAAATTAAATTTTTAATTATACTTATATATTTTTGTATTATACAATACAAATTTTGTATTTTATTAAATTTTAATTGGTAAAGTAATTATTTACTAATTACCAACAAAATGGTCAAATGAAGAAACCTTATTAAAAATGTGTTTATTTTATTGTTTTAAGCAAAAACTACACAAGAATATTAAAAATATAAAGAGAATTCTGAAAACTGTATCTTGTAATTATTATTAAAAAGCAATATTAATAGTATAAGATAATAAAAGAATAATAAAAATAAAATTAAAATTTAATTATCTTCCTCTTCATCCGAAGCAGGATAAACTTCAGACACCTTTTTAAAGGTGACTAACACTTCGTAAATTTTATGAAAAATAGGAGATATGAAAGGGCACAAATCCAACAGGTCTTTTTTTTCTCTGTAGAAATTAAATTTGGTCCATCATATTTTTTTTGTGGCAAATTTTCCTCTTTTTCTGAAGTTCACGGACCTAAATTTTTCTCCTACATCTAACGTGTTTTTGAAGTACAGAATTTCAGGCTGTACTTTGACATATCGGAGCCATCTCACGTTTTTCCAATTGAACTTATGATCACTTTAACTTTTTTTTATTGTTTTAAGCACGTAATTCATAGTCATTATTGTAACTATAGCTACAATTAGGCATATTCCTAATTACCGTTAAGCTTAGAGTTATAATCATAAGTATAGATTTCTTATTTAGTAAAATTATCGAATAAATTATTTTTACCGCATATCATTTTTGTAGTTTCATCGTCAACGTTGTTATTTTTTCTGAGATTTTCGTTAAACTTGTGCAGAATTCTACAGTAACTTCCTTATTATTATTATATTTCTGACTAATACTTGTTTACAATTATCACCTTATTGATTTCTCCTTTCATGAATAATAAACTTAATTATACTTTTTTTATAACCGTAAGAAAATAACAAGGTTTAGGCGTTAATTTTAGTATGCAAAATGATACCTTTTTCCATCGAAAATATTTGTTAATTTTACCATGGTATGGTGCGCAAAATATCTTGCACCCTAGAGCAAATTGTTTTGCACACAATACAGAACTTAATAAGATTTATATATGTTAATTTCTCCCGATTTTATTTTCCTTGATAAAGAAAAGTATTGTGTTCGTAGGTTATAATTGTATATAAATGTTGGTAACCCAAATAACTTATGCGACTCTATCAAACAAATAACTGTCGACTCTATACAAAATACTCAACCGCAAAACATCTTAAAGAAGTGACATTCATGGATTTCTTACGTTTCAGGTTGTTGATAGTAGACATAAACTAAACACTATCGGACTTTTCTCCGCAGAGAAAGTCGTCGAATACAATCGCCACTTAGCCACAATACAAGGAAACATTAGGCAAAATAAGAATGTTCACCTGAATTCTATCTGTGCATAAATACAACAAAATTCTAAAACCTTAAACAGTAGAGAGCTGTTCCATCAAATTATAGACATTACAAAAAACTTCAAACCACGCACTTGGTCAATTACTTCATCAACCGAAGCATTGGTAACGGATATTGATGAGGTACTGGAGATTTGGCGTCTTTATTGTAGATCAATTTAACTCGACGAACCGAACCATATCTTGCACCCTCGGGATTGTAAAAGAGAACCGGACGTTCTTCTGGAAGAGGTAGATTGGTTAATCATAAAGCATCAGGCATAGATGGTATTATTGCTGAAATATTGAAACAAACTTTGCCAGTCTATATGGCACAAACTACAATGATCTTGTGTCGTGTAAAAAAAATTATGCCCTCCCGTTTCGGCGCAATTTTGTACCCTATTCGCATCGCCCACACGTTGAGGCGCAATTTTGAAACTTCTTAACTTCTTTGCTTTTAATAAATATTATATTTATTAAATAGAAGTCGTTATTTGCCTCTTATGTATATCATAATTTCTGAGAATGGATTGAGTGCATATTAATACTGAAAGAACTAAAGAAATTAGACATAAACTAGCTCAGTTTGTTTGGAGAGATTATGGATAGGAGATAATTTTTGTATGTCTTTTGAAAATAGTCTCTATAGTTGTTTAAAATTTTGGTTGTACAGATTTTGGGCACCATTCATTTTAAAATAAAAGGAATCTAACTTCAGCTCAAAAAAATAAAAAAATAATATGGTACAACTGTTGCGTCTTGAAAGATAAAACGGGTGATTCAGTGAAACACTAGATTTAAATAAAGAAAAGGGTTTATTAATGACAAAATTAAAAGTTCTAAATTCGCTACACTTTAAAATTACTACTACTAAATAAAATCCCTCAATCTAGTAGATGGTACGATTATATAGAGTCTTTAAATCTAATTAAAGCTTAGCTAAACACGATATAAAAGTTCGTCGAATTAACTTCACGGGTTGCACGTGCTGAACAGACGATGTAAACGCACTTGTCAGCAGGAAACTAGGTCTATGGATTGATATACTGATGACTTACGGTTTTTCTATGAGTTTTTGGCCTGTCCTGGTGAGATATTCATAACACTGATGTCTCCACCTTGGATACCCCAGTTCCCAGTTGCGATGCTAAACATTTCTTGACCCCTAAAGGTCTGGGAAAAAGCAGGATATTTTAAGGAAAAGGCCTTGAACTTAAAAACTAAAACCGTCTCTGCACTACCATATCACTAATAAACTACTACGGCAACGTGATGGAAAAAACCTACTACGGCTTGAAGATCTAAAAAGCCCACTGCGGCTACATGATGGAAAAAGCCGTTACTACAACTCGGCTGGAAAAAGCCTTTACTACATCTCGGCTGGAAAAAGCCGTGAACAATGCCATCCGCAGGCTTAAATATTTTTCTCACTTCTTTAAAGTAACGTCTTCAAGATGGCTACTTCCCGGATACAAATCTCTAGCCCGCTCTCAACCCGCAATGCACACTGTAAAATCTAAATTAAACTGCTCAACAATTTAAAACAGCGTTTTAAGCTACACTGCTCAAAAGTTGAAATCACTGCAATTAATATAAAAATGGAGAATAATATATCTGTAACCATTCCGCTCCATAAAAAGGGCTCTACTAAAATTTACGATAATTAGCAAGATCTTATTGTATATAATACAACCAATCATTCTAAGACAGCTGTTAAGGAACAGGTGGGTTTCGTCAGAGGCAAAGGAACTAGAGAGCAGGTTTTAAATATGCGTAATAGAAAAATCCCGAGATTACACCTATGTACTTGTGCTTCGTTGACTATTCCAAAGCCTTCGACAGCTTCCACTGGGAACAGCTATGGCAAATTATGTCCGAATTAGGAGTACCTGTGCATCTAACATACCTTATAAAAATTAATATGATAACAGTTCGGGTGTCTTTCGGATAGAAAAAAATATTCATTCACATGTATAATTCGGAGAGGGGTCAGACAGGGATGCATTTTTTCTCCACTATTATATACCTTATGGAGAGAGTATGTAGTGAGAATTGTCTTGGAGAACTAGGATGGTGGTGTGAGCATGGGCAGTAAGAAAATATTAAATTTGCGCTTTGCTGACGACACGATATTTATAGCTAAATCCTAAGAAGAACTCTTAGCTCTCATAGATCGGCTCTGGATAGCAAGCGCACAATACAGATTACATATTAACACCATACACAAAATAATGATCGTTAACCGTGAACAGGAACACGTTCCTAAACCCCACCATTTAAATAATTAAGAGGTCGTCGATTGATTTGTTTATCTGAGATCTTTATTAAATAGGGGGCTCGCGATCAGGCGACGCGTTCAGTTGAGAAGGATAGCTTGACCCAACTACTCGCGAAACAAAAATCAATTTAGTGAAAAACTTAATATTCTGTTTTTCAGTATGGATGCGAAATCTGGATAATAAGATCGAAAATGGATAGATGCCTTTGAAATGTGGGTATGGCGTTAAGTGTTAAGAGTTTCGTGGACTGAAAAACGTACCAATGCATCCATATTGAATGAGATAAAACCGGAAAAGCGCCAGTCTTCCAATATATATAGCAGGATTCTTGCGTTTTTTGGACACTTGACGGTGCTGACAACATGGACAAGTTGGTAATACAAGGCAAGCCAGATGGAGTGCGTCACAGAGGCAGATCACCTATGCGTTGGAGTGACACAAAAAGGACAGTTAAGAACATCAACTTGGAGCAGGCTGTCAGACTGACCAGACCCACAAAGAGAGCAATTCAACAGCTGGGAGAGCAAAACCCGTAGTCACCAGTCATATATCAAGATGATAGGATTAGCGGAGAAGGAGTTGTGTATATATCGTAATATATTATATGTTTTTTCGCTAATTTGAATTTTAACAGAATTCTAGTATTACATAGAAAGATTTACATATGGTATAAAATAACCTAGGAAAATTATAGAAAAAGTTTTAAAAATAAAAGAGATTAAAAAATGTACATACTAGAGTAGCTAAATTGCTTTTAATTTCCGTATTAAAGGGAGTATTGTACAAACCAATAGTTTTTGAGCAATATCTCTTCGAAGGAAGGGGTAGGTGTCAATATGTTATATGATTTTAATAGTATTATCGGAATTTTTCCAGACCTTTTTTGTGGAGATAATCAACAACATTTATGCATGATTATTTAGATACATATAAAGGGTTAAAGAGGATTGTTTATATAAGTCGTGTGATACGTCTTTTCAGGGTTCTTGGGAGAGTTTACAGGAAAAGTTGCGTATTATAGTAATATACACTAATTCTGTGAAAACTCTCCTTGCCAAGGGAAAGTATAATATTGTATACTTTCCTTTGGCAACTAAATCACATTCTAAGATATTGGTTTTTCTTTGCGTTTTAGGGTTCTTAGATCACAAAAAATATAATCACTCATTTCCGGTTTGTCTGTCTATCGGTGTGTCAGTCTGCCGGTCTCTCCGTTTGTCGATCAGTCGGTCTGTCGAAATGTCAAATATATACATACATACATATATATATATATATATATATATATATATATATATATATATATATATATATATATATATATATATATATATATATATATATATATATATATATATATATATATAATACCTAATAAAGGGATAAAGCTTATAGTTAGTGAGCGATATCGCTTAAGGAAAAGGAGGTGAAAGGGGTAGGTCATACATTTTCCATGGTTTTTAATAGTAATATGCTAATTTTCCCTGGCTTTTTGTTGCAAATATTGTATAAATGAATTTTTAGTAAAACATGACAGACGTCAACGGAGTTGAGAAGGAGATTAAAGGGGCTGTTTCCTATATAAAGCGTTGTATGTCCTTCCTGAGGTTTTTGGAGAAGAATTTAAGAATGAAGTTATTTTTCCATTGCCTTTAATTTTAACCCAAGAAGGGGGTGAAAAAGATGAGGGTCGTTAAATATTGTATAGTTTCCATAGCATTTTGAAAGTTTTCCCAGGGTTTTTGGTTCATGTAAATGTTATTTAAATCATTTTAAGTTAAATACATAAGGGGTTAATAGGGTGGGGTAGGAGTTAGAGGTGTGACTTTACATATATCTTGCTGTAAATATATATATATATATATATATATATATATATATATATATATATATAGATATGTATATATATATATATATATATATATATATATATATATATATATATATATATATTTATATACATATATATATATATATATATATATATATATATATATATATATATATATATATATATATATATATATAACACATGGGCTGAAAAGTCCCGGGCCTAACACATAGATGGCGCTAGTTTTATTGCAGTCACCTTTTTTTCAGTTAATACTAACCTTCAAAAGACAGCTGTTAAAATTTCATGATATTCTATTCATTAGTTTGTGAGTTATTGTGCTAAGAGTGACGCTACTTTTGTTATTTTCAAAACAATGGATCAAAAACAATTTCGTGTTTTAATTTTACACTGCTTCTTGATGGGAAAAAATACCGTTCAAGCGAAGCAATGGCTTGAAAAGTGTTATGGGGACTCCGCTCCATCAGAAACAACAATAAAACGTTGGTTTGCTGACTTCAAACGTGGTCGTAGAGACACCGATGATGCAGAACGCAGTGGACGTCCAAATGAGGCGGTAACACCAGAAAACATCAAAAAAATCCATAAAATCGTTTTGAATGATCGAAAAGTGAAGTTGCGTGAGTTAGCTGACATCGTAAAGATATCAAAAGAACGTGTTGGCTTTATATTGCATGAGCATTTGACTATGAGAAAGCTCTGTTCAAAGTGGGTGCCGCGTTTGCTCACTGTTGCCCAAAAACAAGAACGTGTTGATGATTCTGAGCAGTGTTTGGCCATGTTTAAACGTAACAAACCGGAATTTTTGCGTCGATATGTGACAATGGATGAAACATGGATCCATCACTTCACTCCGGAATCAAAACGATCGTCATCTGAGTGGACAGCAACTGGTGAACCTCGTCCAAAGCGCCCGAAAGCACAACAATCGGCTGGAAAGGTTATGGCCTCGGTATTTTGGGATGTGCGTGGTGTAATATTCATCGACTATCTTGAGAAAGGAAATACCATCAACAGTGAATATTATATAGCGTTATTGGAGCGTTTGAAGGCCGAAATTGCAAAGAAACGACCGCATATGGCAAAGAAAAAAATTTTGTTTCATCAAGACAACGCACCGTGTCACAAGTCAATCAAAACAATGGCAAAACTACATGAATTGAACTTCGAATTGCTCCCACATCCACCGTATTCGCCAGATTTGGCTCCCAGCGACTACTGGCTGTTCGCAGACCTGAAAAAAATGCTCGCCGGTAAGAAATTTCGCACGAATGAAGAGGTTATCGCTGAAACTGAGGCCTATTTTGAGGCAAAAGATAAATCGTTCTACAAAAGTGGTATTGAAATGTTAGAGCGGCGCTAGAATGATTGCGTTGCTCTTGATGGAGATTACGTTGATGAATAAAGCTAATTTTGAACCAAAAAAACCGTGTTTTCTTTGTTAGGCCCGGGACTTTTCAGCCCATGTGTTATATATAGAAGAAAGGAGAGTTTTGAGGTTGCAGTCGCGGAGGATTGGCCAAAAAATTAACTACTTTTGTTTAATATCAAGCTTTCGAATATGGATTTTATTCTTCCTCAAGATATCTGAAATCACATTGTCCCTATAAGTATAATTTTACAATCAAAAAAGTAAACAAAACTTACAAAACGATGAGTTCAATCGTGTAATACATGTCGCCCTAAACAATGGTTTCGAATCTTAAGACTAAAAAACTGCACAGCATTTTGTTATTTAGTTTCTGATTAATTAACTGACGAAAGAAAAGAAAATATAAAGTTTTTTTCCATCCTTTATTTTCCCTGTTCACTAAGAGGAAAAATCCCACTGGAAAGAATAATATTTTGTTTCTGTATTATGGCGGGAAATCTATAGTATTGAACGGAAGAAAAGGGTTATATGTGAGAAATGTCAAGCGTCAGGATTGAAGAGGTTACTTTTAATCAGTTCCTAAAACGCGTTTAGCGGCAATGCGGCTGAAGGTAATGGAATCGTAAACAAGCAAGAGAGTACCAGGAAATTATGACCCACTGAATCAAGACGAGGAACTGCGAGGGTGGAAAATGTTGAAGGATGGAAATTGCAAAAACTTGAAGATTACGATCGAATATAAGCGAGATAGGGGTATTCAAAGGGAGTCTAATGAGTTGTTTGGCAAGCAGTTTTTTGTCAAATTTAAAATATAACAATAAATCGTGGAGAGATCTTCAGTGTCAGATCTTTTATTCATGTTGTTCGGATTGTTGTTGATTGCTACCATTTCAAGGAATTTTCTTTTTAGTGTTCCGTACGGAACACTTATAAGATCACTTCGGTGTCTGTCTGTCTGTCTGTCTGTCTGTCTGTCTGTCTGTCTGTCTGTCTGTCTGGCTGTCTGTCTGTCTGTCTGTCTGTCTGTCTGTCTGTCTGTCACACCCGATTTTCTCCGAAACTATTTGACATAGAAAGGTGAAATTTGGTAATAATATAGGAATTGATGGCCTCATCAGAGCCATGTAGTTTTGAGAATTAAATTTTGACTTAAGGGGTTAGTTTTGGGGGGTGAAGTCGGAAGCGAAAAAAAAAATTTTTTTACTAGGTCATCGAGTGTGGTGTCAAATGAAAGCTTGTGAAAACACGAGTAAAAAATATATATATAATATTATACTTGCGCGCACTTTTCGTTGTGTTATTTTTAAAAATTCGCGAAATATCGCTGTCCCGGGCCTTATCTCGAAAAGTACTTATCAAAAAATTTCGAAAAAATTCTGGAATATTCTCCACGGGGTGTAGATTGAACGAAAATTATCACGAGTGCATTACCTTATTTTATATGGTATATAAAAAAACAAAAATTTCAAGGTCATCAGATTTCAGTAAAGATTGGAAACAAACTTTGTTGAAAACTCATTTAGGGTGTGTTTTGTGAAGTCACTGATCATTTTATACCACCGTAACATAAATTTTGACTTAAGGGGTTCGTTTTGAGGGGTGAAATCGGAAGTGAAAAAATTTTTTTTTTACTAGGTCATCGAGTGTGGTGTCAAATGAAAGCTTGTGTGAAAACACGAGTAAAAATGTGTATATATATATATATATATATATATATATATATATATATATATATATATATATATATATATATATATATACATATATATATATATATATATATATATATATATATATATATATACTCGTATATAATGTAATACTTGCGCACACTTTTCTTCGTATTACTTTTAAAAAAATCGCTGTCCCCTACCTTATCTCGAAAAGTGCTAATCAAAAAATTTTGAAAAAATTCTGGAATATTCTCCACGGGGTATAGATTGAACGAAAATTATCACGAGTGCATTACCTTTAATAATTAATTTATTTGGTATATAAAAAAAAAACAGAATTTCAAGGTCACCAGTTTTCAGTGAAGATTGGAAACAAACTTTATTGAAAACTCATTTGGGGTGTGTTTTTTGTGAAGTCACTGATCATTTTATACCACCCTAACAAAAATTTTTATTTTGAAAACAATCAACGTACGGAACACTAATTGTGCAAGTTCAACTTGCACTTGACCGGTTTTTTTGGTAATTCGGTTCAGTATACAAAATTGAAGCCCCTCCGTAATTCATTCTGTGATCCCTTTTCATTACATGCTCTGCAAGAGAGCATGAAGATATGCCTCTTCTACAATCACTTTTATGTGAAATAATACGTCCTTTGAGGCTTCTAGAGGTTTGACCGACATAGGAAAGGTCACAGTCTGAACAAGGAAGGCTGTAAACAACGTTGCATTTATGTTCAGTTCTAACAGGAGTTTTTAGCTTGGAATAAAGGAAACTAAGATTGTTGTGAAGTTTCTTTGCAAATTTTATATTGTGATCTTTGAAAACATTAACCAAACGTGGAGTAAGGTCTTTATAATACGGAAGGATTCTAAAAATGATATCATGATTATTGACAAGTTCGTTATTAGGCGGAGAAGGGTTATTTTCATTAAATGGAAGAGGAGTAGAAAAAAGAAGTCTGTAAACCAACTTAGGAGGGTATGAGTTTTCGATGAAGAGGGTTTTGAGTTCATTTAAACTATCTTTTAGAAAAGAGGGGTGTGTTAGTCTTCGAACTCTGGATCCCATTGCTGACAAAATATTCAGTTTCATTTTAGTTGGATGGTTTGAATTAAAATTTACATATCTACCGCTACTAACAGGTTTCCTATACCATCTGGAAAGAATCTTATTGTCGTCGTTACGAGTTAAAACCATGTCTAAGAATGGAATCGACCTGTTCACTTCTACTTCGACAGTAAACTGTAAGTACTCATTGCCTTGATTAAAGATTCTGAGAGTGTCTTGGATCATGTTACGGGGAACAGAAAGTATGAGATCGTCCACGTATCTTTTTAAGAAAGGTAGGGAAAAGGGGAGTTTCGTTATGCAGCTCGAGATTAGGTTATCCAAGACAAAACTACTGATGATCGGAGATATACTGGCACCCATGGGTGTACCAAACACTTGCTTATAAAACCTATCGTTGAACACAAAGAAAGTTGAGTCGAAGGTGAACTCAAGTAATTTCATAAAGGATGGTCGATCTAAAGTTGTATGTTGTTCAATGTAGTTCCAATTATCCATAACGCTAGACTTTGCCAAGTTAAGAGGGAGGTTGGTGAAAAGAGATACCACGTCTAAACTGATAAGGATGTAGTCCTGAGGTAGTTGGAATTCATTAATAAATGAGCTGAAGGCGAAAGAGTCACTGATATAATGTTCGTTGGTTTTATTGTAGGATTTGGTTAGAACACTGGTAAGATATTTTTCTATATTCCCATTAGGTGCTCGCAGAGAGGATATAATTGGTCTAAGAGCTAAGTTAGGTTTATGAATCTTGGGTAGAGCATAAAACCGTGGTGCTATAGTGTTGTAATTGTGTAATGTTTTAGCTAAGTTGTCATCTATTTTCTTAGAATTCTTGAGTTGGGTGACAAGTTTATTGGCTTTTTGTTCGAACGAACTAGTGGGATCACTAGTTCGTTAGGGATGGAAAACAACTTTTTATATTTTCTTTTCTTTAGTCAGTTAATTAATCAGAAACTAAATAACAAAATACTGTGCAGTTTTTAGTCTTAAGATTCGAAACCATTGTTTAGGGCGACATGTATTACACGATTGAACTCATCGTTTTGTAAGTTTTTTTTACTTTTTTGATTGTAAAATTATACTTATAGGGACAATGTGATTTCAGATATCTTGAGGAAGAATAAAATCCATATTCGAAAGCTTGATATTAAACAAAAGTAGTTAATTTTTTGGCCAATCCTCCGCGACTGCAACCTCAAAACTCTCCTTTCTTTTTAGTAGCCAGTCAAAAGAAAAGTTACATCTGTTACACAGGAATGGGGTTTTACCACAACATCCAACATAATTATGGCATTATCCCGGTCAAACGACTAAAACACTGGGCCACTTTGAACACCAAACTTGCCGCTCTAATAAATAGAAGAATATTTTTATTAAGATGCAGACACCTACAAATTTACCCGAATCACATCATACACAGCCTAAAAAACATTAACAATCTTATGCAACACCATGAAGGGCCTCTCGGACAAGCAATCACTTCCTTCAATCTGAAGGTAAGAAGGAAGATACTTAATATTGAGATTAGCATAACTATCTCTCAAATATCAAAAATTGAAAGAGAAATTAAACACATTAAACAATTACTTTTCAGTACCCTTCCTGTAAATTTAGTTACAGATTACAATAATTCTTTGATTCATAAATATAACAACATTTTTGCGAATATTAAAAGGAAAAATATTTTGAAACTGAATAAATTAAGAAACGACTCCTTCAACTCAATATCAGTCCCTGATAAATGGTTGAAGAATATTACCAATGTCACCATCCCCCCTAATGTTGCTAAGATACTAGCGTTGGGTCCTAAATTTTGTTTACAAGCAGACCTAAAGTTGTGCCAGGTACCCAAATTGGTAGCAGATTTGGAATATACAGTTTCATATTTTGACAATAATCTTAAGAACATTCTCCGAGGTAGGTTCACGAATATTATCTCTAACCATTTACACAAAAACATCAAGAGGGTGGACGTAATTCACAAGTATATCATTGAAACTAGGAATTTCCTTAAACAACACCCTGAAATCTTAGTTACATTGAGTGACAAGGGCGGCGTTTCTGTGATCATGAACTCTGTTGATTACAACACACTCAGCCTGTCTCTTTTGGATGATGACAAATACTACATACTTCTCCAAGGTGATCCCACTAGTTCGTTCAAACAAAAAGCCAATAAACTTGTCACCCAACTCAAGAATTCTAAGAAAATAGATGACAACTTAGCTAAAACATTACACAATTACAACACTATAGCACCACGGTTTTATACTCTACCCAAGATTCATAAACCTAACTTAGCTCTTAGACCAATTATATCCTCTCTGCGAGAGCACCTAATGGGAATATAGAAAAATATCTTACCAGTGTTCTAACCAAATCCTACAATAAAACCAACGAACATTATATCAGTGACTCTTTCGCCTTCAGCTCATTTATTAATGAATTCCAACTACCTCAGGACTACATCCTTATCAGTTTAGACGTGGTATCTCTTTTTACCAACCTCCCTCTTAACTTGGCAAAGTCTAGCGTTATGGATAATTGGAACTACATTGAACAACATACAACTTTAGATCGACCATCCTTTATGAAATTACTTGAGTTCACCTTCGACTCAACTTTCTTTGTGTTCAACGATAGGTTTTATAAGCAAGTGTTTGGTACACCCATGGGTGCCAGTATATCTCCGATCATCAGTAGTTTTGTCTTGGATAACCTAATCTCGAGCTGCATAACGAAAACTCCCCTTTTCCCTACCTTTCTTAAAAAGATACGTGGACGATCTCATACTTTCTGTTCCCCGTAACATGATCCAAGACACTCTCAGAATCTTTAATCAAGGCAATGAGTACTTACAGTTTACTGTCGAAGTAGAAGTGAACAGGTCGATTCCATTCTTAGACATGGTTTTAACTCGTAACGACGACAATAAGATTCTTTCCAGATGGTATAGGAAACCTGTTATTAGCGGTAGATATGTAAATTTTAATTCAAACCATCCAACTAAAATGAAACTGAATATTTTGTCAGCAATGGGATCCAGAGTTCGAAGACTAACACACCCCTCTTTTCTAAAAGATAGTTTAAATGAACTCAAAACCCTCTTCATCGAAAACTCATACCCTCCTAAGTTGGTTCACAGACTTCTTTTTTCTACTCCTCTTCCATTTAATGAAAATAACCCTTCTCCACCTAATAACGAACTTGTCGATAATCATGAGATCATTTTTAGAACCCTTCCGTATTATAAAGACCTTACTCCACGTTTGGTTAATGTTTTCAAAGATCACAATATAAAATTTGCAAAGAAACTTCACAACAATCTTAGTTTCCTTTATTCCAAGCTAAAAACTCCTGTTAGAACTGAACAGAAATGCAACGTTGTTTACAGCCAGAGCATGTAATGAAAAAGGATCACAGAATGAATTACGGAGGGGCTTCAATTTTGTATACTGAACCGAATTACCAAAAGAGAAAATTCCTTGAAATGGCAGCAATCAACAACAATCCGAACAACATGAATAAAAGATCTGACACTGAAGATCTCTCCACGATTTATTGTTATATTTTAAATTTGACAAAAAAACTCCTTGCCAAACAACTCATTAGACTCCCTTTGAATACCCCTATTTCGCTTATATTCGATCGTAATCTTCAAGTTTTTGCAATTTCCATCCTTCAACATTTTCCACCCTCGCAGTTCCTCGTCTTGATTCAGTGGGTCATAATTTCCTGGTACTCTCTTGCTTGTTTACGATTCCATTACCTTCAGCCGCATTGCCGTTAAACGCGTTTTAGGAACTGATTAAAAGGAACCTCTTCAATCCTGACGCTTGACATTTCTCACATATAACCCTTTTCTTCCGTTCAATACTATAGATTTCCCGCCATAATACAGAAACAAAATATTATTCTTTCCAGTGGGATTTTTCCTGTTAGTGAACAGGGAAAATAAAGGATGGAAAACAACTTTATATTTTCTTTTCTTTAGTCAGTTAATTAATCAGAAACTAAATAACAAAATGCTGTGCAGTTTTTAGTCTTAAGATTCGAAACCATTGTTTAGGGCGACATGTATTACACGATTGAACTCATCGTTTTGTAAGTTTTGTTTACTTTTTTGATTGTAAAATTATACTTATAGGGACAACGTGATTTCAGATATCTTGAGGAAGAATAAAATCCATATTCGAAAGCTTGATATTAAACAAAAGTAGTTAATTTTTTGGCCAATCCTCCGCGACTGCAACCTCAAAACTCTCCTTTCTTCTTAGTAGCCAGTCAAAAGAAAAGTTACATCTGTTATATATATATCCGATGGGCCTTTTGAGAAATTCAATATGGCGGATGCAAAATGGCGTCGGAAACGTGCAAAAAATTCCAGTTGATCAAATTATATGGAGTATAATAATGAAAAAAAGGTTCCTAATTATGTGAAATTTACCAACAAATATGTTTTTGGTTCGCTGATTATGAATTCGAAGTCCAACTAGGCAAATTATACACGCGAAATCCAATATGGCGCACGCATGATAGCTTGATAACAAAACGCAATTACACAGATTGACAAATACTAGGTAATTTAATACGTTTATTTTATTATTACATTTGTTATCATTCCACTACTAGGTTATTTGGAACGTTTATTTTATTATTACACTTGTCATCATTCGATTACCAGAGGTCTTCTTTACAAGTTGACGCCATTTTTGATC